>JAVRXN010000001.1:35223552-35823552 GCA_033556935.1 Timema podura
TGTATGTATGTATGTATGTATGTATGTATGTATGTATGTATGTATGTATGTATGTATGTATGTATGTATGTATGTATGTATGTATGTATGTATGTATGTATGTATGTATGTATGTATGTATGTATGTATGTATGTATGTATGTATGTATGTATGTATGTATGTATGTATGTATGTATGTATGTATGTATGTATGTATGTATGTATGTATGTATGTATGTATGTATGTATGTATGTATGTATGTATGTATGTATGTATGTATGTATGTTATGTATGTATGTATGTATGTATGTATGTATGTATGTATGTATGTATGTATGTATGTATGTATGTATGTATGTATGTATGTATGTATGTATGTATGTATGTATGTATGTATTAGTATGTATGTATGTATGTATGTATGTATGTATGTATGTATGTATGTGATGTATGTATGTATGTTTATGTATGTATGTATGTAGTGTATGTATGTATGTATGTATGTATGTATTTGTATGTATGTATGTATGTATGTATTGTTATGTATGTATGTATGTATGTATGTATGTATGTATGTATGTATGTATGTATGTATGTATGTATTGTATGTATGTATTGTATGTATGTATGTATGTATGTATGTATGTTTATTATATGTATGTGTATGTGTGTGCATGTGTGTGCATGTGTGTGTATGTTTGTGTATGTGTGTGTGTGTGTGTAGCTAATATACAGGATGTTCTTGGGTTGAACGGCCAAACTTTGGTAAGTGGTAGTGGATCAAAAAACTAAACCAAAATGAATTTTGGAGATTTGCTAGTTTTCGCTTCCTTTTCGCGCAAACAGCAAAAAAAAACTAAATAAAAACAAAATAGTTAGGTATCAAATAAAATATTGTATCAATGCATTCGTTTCAAATTGACGGCCTCCAGCCTATACACAAGCATTGTACAAAACTAGTGGCTGACCGACATTGCACGACTGTTGTTTCTTCGCACGCTTGAGTTATCCTTTGTCGTAATGATATAAGGTCATTTACAGGCACTTCATACACTTTTTGCTTGAGAGCTCCCCATACGAAACAATCTAATGGTGTTAAATCAGGTGAAGGCAGAGGCCAAGCCACAGGTCCAGCACGACCTATCAATCTCCCAGGAAAGTTAATATTACGCCATTGCCGAGGACCTCTGCAGAAAAACGTATTTTCATTCAATTGTTTGCTATTTGGGTGAAAAGGAAGCGAAAACGAGCAAATCTCCAAAATACCTTTTGAGTTAGTTTTTTGATCCACCACCACTTCCGGGAACATCCTGTATATACCATATCACATGTGTGTAGTTATTTTTTATACAGTGCCTATAAGAATATATAATTTATCTAAATATATATAATTTGAACTAATATATATAGTCGTTAGTATCTTTGTTGGACTTTGGTATAAGTAATTTTTGAAATACTTCACTATATTTTAAGATATCGAGCCTCCTTTAGTCAAGGATTATTCCCTTCTGAGATCCTTTGATCTAAACTCCAGTGGAATCGAAATTTAGTCTTCCTTCTTTTTTTTTGGGGGGGGGGGGGGGGGAAGCAGATAAGGCACACACTATACGGAGTTCACTACAAATGTGGTCTCATCCACTCGCAATAAGAGAGTAGCATAGTAATAATGTTCAAGAAATAATTTAGACTTATATAGTTGTTGCTCTAACTGTATAACTTTTTTTTAAGGAAGTCATATGATAAACATATTATATAAATCTGATCTACAAGAACTGTATCGTGTCGCTTAACATGGATTTATTCCTTGAATACCGTTCTATAGAACATCTAAAAACCAAAGCTCTACAAACAGTAAAAACCTTTGAATTTGACAAATAAAAATAAGTCATGATATTGAACCAATGTCAGGATTTTATTAATATTCTTCTAATGATTTTGATATTTATTTTAAGAAGCTACTAATAAGTTTATGTTTTTTGAACTTCAAAACCTACAAATTAATCAACTTAAAGAAACAAATGATAACATATATATGGCAAAGCATTTTTCCACACAGTCGTAAATCCGTGCTGTTTAGCCTCAATTTGGAGTTCAAATATTCAATCCTACACTCGTGCTTTATGTTTTATTGTATGAGTTTATAGCAACAATCATTATTGATAGTTTCACAACGTTAAATAAATAATGAAAAGACACAGAGGAATTTGATCTAGTGGTGATTTCTATCAATTAGAGTAATTTATTCAAACTTTTTAAATATTATAATTATTATGAGATAGAAAAAGAGATCAATACTAACTTAGCTATGGAAACCCAAAACTTGATATAAACTGCAATTAGTTCAGTTAAATCTCTTATAAGCTAGCCATCAAATTATATTTGACAAATATTTCTTCCTTTCTCACAGTTCTTGGATTCATAACTTTTAAACCCAATCGTTGTAAAAAACTGTTTAATACACTTTAATTATAAATATTTTAGAAACTTAAATTAAGGAATAAAATACGGCAGGTGATCAAAATAACTTTGCAATACACTTGGCTATCAATTATAGTATTCGATCAAGGTTAAAAATTACCAGGGCTGTGGAGTCGATAAGCCAAGTCTTCAAATTAAGACTGATCTATTTTTATATTCTCCGACTAGGTTTAACTCTGACTTCAAATTCTTCATAAATTGCAAATGTATATTAATTAGTAATAACAAACTTATTGCAGTAAGATTTTCCAATAGAGATGACTTCATTGAAAGCTTCTAAAAATAGCTAATCAATTTTTAACTCAAAATTACAAATATTGTTCCTAGAAAAAAAATTATAAAATTAAAATGATAGACTATTGTTTACATATATTGATATGGTATTGTAAATTTTATTTTGAAGCTACATATTATTAGCTATTTGGAGAGATCTTTGTCTGGTAATTTTTGGAAAATAATGTGTCTATTATATAAGTTATTTCAAGTGATCTCCTCCCGGTCAATTTTTGAAACTTAAATACCTCTAAAAGATATTTGCACATTAAAAAAAAATTGAAGTATCCAGAAGATATTTATAGGGGGCCTTTTCCAGCAAATTTTGTAAAATTGAATGCTCTCAGAGGTTATTTGGAATTGTCTTAACTGGAAACTTGAATGATCGGATACCTCTATAAGCTATTTAGAATGGTCTACATCCAGCAAAATTTTTAAAAAATTGGATGCCTCTAGAATCTATTTGTAGTTTAATATAAGACCATTTTTCACCTTAATATTCGATATAGTGTATAACCCGAATGACTAGTAAAACGTGGTGCCTAGATTATATATATTGGATAGTATCTAAGGGGATTGAAATAAATATAGATAGAGTCAAGTTTATTTTAAATGAGGGGAAACACAAATTATTTCTCAATGGCAGCATGCCCCCTGCCCCCATACTTTGCCACCATTGCTCAGCTTTAATTTGTAAGGTTTTTTAAAATATAGTTGGTCCCTTTTACAAAATAAAATCCATGTACGCAAATTAATCTACAACTTAACAGGAAATATTAAGCCCATGATAAAACACTAAAATTTAAAGTGAACTTGACTGACTAACCAACATTCTTTACGCGACAAATTCAATTGAAATACAAAAATAATAAGACTCCTTGAAACCTTCAAGCATTTCCAAATGAAGGACAAGACTTTGCCAAACAAATGACACCATTGATGACAAATGCCACAAATGGTTTTATCTCTTGTCTTGTCTTGTGTCATTAAAATAACTGGGCTTTACCCGGGCGATCCCTTCCGCTTCTCGGCTAGTCCTGTCGGATCTTCCACTCTTGTATTCCCTTCACCTCGAAGGGAGGGAATTCAACAACATAAGAATTACAATTCTGCAATTTGTTTCTCCAGAGAAACATCCAGCCGGTGGTTTGGAAATGCATTGTTCTGGAGTATGAATAGGCATTTCATTTCTTATCATAAATGTTTTATTTTATTTAATCCCCTGCACTTTTTAAAATATGCTAATCTGGGTCTTGGGCCCGGGCCCTTGGAAGTTCTGGACCCAGTACCATTGTACCAATAGTTCCTTCTCGTGGTGGGCCTGTCTAGATGGATAGTAAAGAAGCAGAACAAAGAAAAAAAAATCATCTTTATAAGATTTATTATTTTGTATTTCTTGTTTTAGCTAGAATTCTATAACTTTATGCTTTCAAGTATCTATCTTCATAGATTCATCAAAAAATAACTAATATTAAAAAAATTGACTAAATCACTTATAAATTATTGGAGAAATGCTTGTTTCAAACAACGAACTAAAAGTTTCATTAATTATGCTCAGGTATAACCCGAAAATTGGTTTGATGTTATTTATAACCATCCGGAGCTGGGTATATACTCAGCCCTTCAGCTGGTTAGTGATTATTGCACCATCTGTTAGAAATCCCATGTACTAGGGGATTTTAGGAAGTGTGGTGGTTTTCCGTTGTCTTCCTCACTGAATTTCTATGAGTGATTGATTGAAAGACATTTCACTACCTTCCAGGTTTATTTTACACTCCGCAATTGACATGGGACCGAAGGTTTTACTTTCCCCCTGAAGAAGTTGTGCCACCAATTTTTATCATTCAAGAAAAATCCGTTGGCCTCAGCTTGGTTTGAACCCATGAACATCGGGTCCTGAGAGAAGTGCTTTACTCCAAGACCACTGAGGTCAAGCTGGTGTATAGGATACATTTTTCATAAAAATTAAGTCGGTAAAAACCACTGATATTCTATGATAGTATGGCTATTATCAAGAATATCATACATGGTAATATAACTATTTCAACTTGATCCTCCCTGATTGGCTCCTGTGTCAGTCAGGAGCACCAACCACGTGGTTAACACTGTTTGCCCCTAGCAACACTTCTCAGCTCGCCACTGGTATGCATTACTCTGTATTATACGCACGTGGCGTCCTAAGATTGACATACGTTTATTCTGATACGGTAGTCTATTACCATTCATCACCTCCACATATATATATATATATATATAGTTTGCCTTCACAATGTCCAAGCTTATTCAAATGAGAAAAAGAATAAACATATTACAAAGGTCGTATGTAAAATATAGTCCTGCATTGGAAATGTATTCATGATATAGTCTTGTCTGTATCAAAGACTTCCAGTAGAAGTAGGAGCAAACAGCCTTACCCCGTTCCCCGTTCGTTTTATCCTTCTATGTATTCGTGACACTTAGAAATACATTTTTATTTTGTGCTTCGCATTTTGTTCTATTTCAGGCTATTTGTATGTTTTCAGTAAACGGGGTTTGGATGAGTAAGGTAAATTTTAAGACTAAATGTATCCACATTAGCTTGAAGAGATAGTGAGGAAAACTTTAGGAAAAGCTACTCTCGGTACATCCTACTGGGATTCAAACCATGGTCTCCCCATCTTCAACCACCTAGTATATTGTGAGAGTGACTTCTTTGACCAGCGATTTTCTACAATTTTTCAAATATTTTCATCACCGAAAAAGACTATATCATTTTCAAGGTACACTATCAGTTTTTGTTATTAAAAACACAAGACACTTATTAAGATTGTGTCTTAAAGTTCATTAGTTAAAATTATAATCATTGTGTTAGTTTAAAAAAAAATGTTAATCATGGATTTTAAAAATGTTCATATGTATTCCTCAACTTTTCTCACTTCTTTTCAATCTTACCCCAAACTACTGCAGCACATAAGCTTGACTCTTAGCGGTACACCGGTTGAAGATCACTGCCTTAGACCATGCGAGCATCGAAGCAGACGAAACACTCTTTCACAGTAATAGTTGGGCTTAAAATCAAAACCTAATAAACGCCTAACTTTTCAAAATTGTGGATACTCAAGGCCTAGTTATTATTTCATTACAATGAAACGGTGTCCTAATGGGAAACTAGACATATATTTATAGCAAGTCCATTAATACTGGTTCAAATAAATGTTTATTTGGAATTTTAACCTAAGTTTAAGATAACCATTTTAATAGCTTGCAGCCTTTGGTAATCAAGAGCATGCAAGGAGAACGTAAGCTTGATCAATCGTACTGTCATTGGTTCTATATCAGCAGTTGTTCACGCGCACCAGGTCATGTTTTAAAAACAGAGATTGTTTTGCCAGTTAGCATAACGCCGTGTGTTGACATAGACAATATAACAATGCGATTTAGACCTTTTTCAAAAAAAGGGGGACGGGAAGGACCCCAGTTTTTAAGGGGCTACTTCGGACTGCTTTACATACTCAGCTACCGAGCTACAGTAACTTGTTAGGAGAATATCCTACAGCTTGAGTCTTTATTTAGTACGGAGGAAGGAACCCCAAAACAGAATTCAAAGTCTGACTTATATGCTAAAACAACCGCGCATAGTTGGGCCACCATGTATTTGACACTTGTCAGAATTTTAGAACCGAATATAGGTCAAGGCGTGGAAATGCAGAGTAGGGACATTAACAAAACGAGGACCTTCTACTAAACTATGTTAACCTGTTCTAAAACCTAAATCACATTTACACACTCGTATAGTAGATAGTCTATTTCAATAAACAAGATCAAAAGAAACCTCACAATTATTTGAAGCTGCCTACCCACCCCACTAAGCCATCCTGACAGGTAGGAACATGGATGGGGTGGAGTAGTGATACCATTATATTTTTAATATCTTTGTTTAACACTATCTTTAAATGCATTCTAAGTTAAATGAATGTAGCTCATATATTTGAGTAGCCTTTTTTTTTAAGTCGAGCAGTTTCTTTTTTTTACTTATGTGGTATCTAAATTGTGAAATTTTTGAATAAACATAAATCTAAACCAGAGATTTAGAAGTGACTCCCTTTATGCAGACCTACACTAAGTTTTATCAAAATATATTTATAGAAAATATAATATATTATTAGAACTCATCTATCTACATTATGAAAATATAATCTTGTTATTATATTTAATATAGGCCGTTATAATAGATTTTCCATGATTTCACTAAGTTGTCCAACTAAATACTCATAGTATAAGTTTAGATCGGTGGATCACAAAATAGTAATAGTCTAGAAAAGATAGCAGTTATTAGTAACTAAGTGCACACGGACTAAGCGTCAAGATCATTTGGTCTGGTTTTGCGGTGATAGGAAGGAAAGAGTTCAAGTCCCAATCATTTTCACGTAAAGAGGTTTTATCCACTCTTCCTTTAACACAAATGGGGTCATATTTCTTCTAAATTTTACACTACCCTTCTCTAATCAATCTTTGTATTAAATTATTATAGCCTGTATTGGTAGCACGACACGTCACTAGCACAAATTACAATTTTGTACAATAAATATGTGTTAATTTATAGCTAGATATATTGGTTTTTTTTTGTTAAATTCCAGAACAAATTTGGTGAATGTTTTAAACAATTGCAATCTTACTATTCTTGTATTCATACCCATACTTAATGAATGGTAACGTTGATAAAAAAATGTATTTAGTTTCAAAAATCACAAAAGTGAAGGTCATGCTTGTGTTTCACTTTCTCTCGAACCCTTGAAGAAAGAAGTAGGTCCATTTTGATCGTCAAAAAAAATCTAACTCCAGATTATGATGAATTTCGACGTTTCATGTCTTCCCTAAAACAGACAAAGTGATTTTCGTAATGCTGTTTCTCTGTGCGTTTGATTCTTTGTATATTATCTAGACCAAATGCCGCATCCATTTTACCGATCGGACCAAAACTTGGTATATAGGATGTTTATAAGGGTCCATCAATGATTTTTTTGAATTAAATATCCAACCCTAAATTTACTGTAGTTTTGTCAAGGGAAAAATGAGAAAGAACCGATTATTTCGAAATACACTCTATTTTGATTAGATTTATTATGTAGTCATTGATTAACTTATCAAACAAAATGGTAATTCATTTGCCCATGAAAATGTCTTTGAAGGTACCTAACACGAGTGAAATTTCCAATTTTTACTATATATCAACTATTTGAGATACTAGATAACGTATCATTATAAAGTTGGATTAATGTTACAAATACAAATCTTTTAGTTCAAATATGTTTTTATAAAACTAAGTTTCTAATCTATAAGCAAATATAACATATCACCTATATCATTTTATTAAATATTGTTATGTTCTTGGTGACCTGGTGGTCTAGGGTTAAGGTGTCAGACTTCTGTGCTGGGGGTCCGGGGTTCAATCCTCGGTCCCAGCACAGATTTATCTGATTGCCAAACCCTTCCTTCACCTCTGACAAGACGTGTATTAATCACAACTTGTGAATGTGTGGAATGTCAGGCCTCCACCGTGGTTCGGATTCCACGTTAAACTGTAGGTCCTCCATTTCATCTCTCACAATCACCCTACCATTACACATTAGCGTAAGTGCGTATAATCCGAACGGGTAGTAAGACGCGGTGCTAATAATAATAATGTTATGTTCTTTGGTGAACAGAGATGTTCCTCTTTTCTTAATATTTCTGTAAGAGTGAAATTAATTTATGCTCTTTGGTAGAGTGCTTCTGAGACAATGTATATTATTTACTTTCACAAATATTAACGAGTTTTTATTAAGATAAATAAATGGTACGGCACACCGCACAGACTTTCTCTCTCTTTCTATAAACTCCTAAGATTTCTGAACGGAATAATGTACATTGTATCATCACCACTCCACATAAGAACACGCATAAAATAATACACAATGATATAGAATCAATGAGAAAAGAGGCGCATCTTTGTCCACCTAAGAACATTTCAAAGAGTTTAATGTCTTCCACAAGGGTCAAAACTTCGTATTAAAATTTCGATTTCTGGTTAAAATTTTAACATTTTATAAGGCGTTGCAGATCTTCAAGTCATCGCATTGATAATTAATTATTCATTTATACATTTTGACCAATAAAAAATGTAAATATTGACTATTGAGTCTAAAATGGAGATAGATCATTGCTATGCAAACATTTCTCCTAAGAGATTTAAGGAAAAATAACATACTTTTTTAGATACTTATATTTAATTACTCTATGGTATTGGAGAATTATTGCGTTAAGTCTTAAGTAGTATATGTTTACAACTAAAACTCACAAAATTGTATTAATATATTTGCAAATATATCAGAAACTACTGCTTTTATAAAAATATATGTCAAATAAAAGTTTTTTATTTCTAATAGTCCTACAATTTTGCAATGATAAGTTGTTTAGTTTCTCAAATAGTTGTGGAGATACGGAAATTAACGCTTCTGTAATGTACCCTAAAAATCATTTTCACAGAAAAATGAAAATAGCCAGTTTATTTATAATCTTAATCAACATCTAGATACGAATTTTAATCAAAATCGTTTGAGCAGATTTTGAGAAAACCAAATTTTTCTCTTTTTGCCCTTCAGTAAACTACCCTTAATTTTAAGTTTTAATAGACACATAGACAGACGGCATTGCAAAGACTATTTTTTAGGGTTCGGGGGGTCATGAGACGTCGAAATCCATCAACATTTCAGGTTAGTTTTTTTTACGATCGCAATACTTAAGCTTTAATGTCCAAAAAGCTAAAAAAATATATATAATTACGTATAGAATGAAAATTATTGATTTTATAAAAATATGTTTCGAATAAAATATTTGTATTATAAGTATATTTACATATTTGTAATGCTAAGTAATTTCATATCTCAAATAGTTTCGGAGCTATTATAAAAAATGTTAATTTACGCATCAGACCGGAGCCCATTAAAGCGATTTTGCCGAAATATTGAGAGTAGCCATTTTGTTTGGAATATTTATTAATGTTCATAAATGAAATTTAATCAAAATCGTTAGAGCCGATTTTGAGAAAATCGACTTTTTCTCTTTTTTCCCTTCAGTAAACTACCCTTAATTTTAGGGGTAGATATCCAATTCCAAAAATCCCTCGGGGCAACCCTATGAAAACCATAGATATCAAGTTTCAGCTCAATCGGTAAAATAGTTTAGGCTCTAGTTGGAGGTACAGACATACAGACAGACAGACAGAGACGGAAATTCAAAAACCACTTTTTCGGATTCAGGAAGTCATGAAACGTCAAAATTCATCAAAATCTCGAGTTCGATTTTTTTGACGATCACCATACTTTCTCTACCTGTAAGATAGAGAGAAAGTAAAAAAGAAAAGGTCTCTATGGTGCACCGTACCATTTATTTTTAAATTGTGTTAGCCTAAATATAGACGAACATGATTGATTGTTAATAATATATTGATTCTAAATATGGTACATTAAACTGTGCATCCCCCTTTGCCTATCCAAGATCAACACTATCTCAAAGATTGAAATTATAATATGCTTACACATTTAATTGACATTGAGAAAGTAAATTAGAGATTTTATCATATAGGTTGGAAATAAATATTTTTAATTGTTTCTTTTAAACCAAATAGCATCCATTAAGCACCATTGATAAAAACATAGCTTCTAATTATCTATAAAGATACCTTGTTCTCAGGACTAGATGATTGCGAATAGGTAAGCCTAGTGATTAAATCGTATTCCTTTCAACAAGGGAGTTTAGTGAGCTTTAAAAAAATGTAAACGCCAAAGCTGTCAATCTCTTAGGAATGGCCGCGAAACGTTATCATTAAAAACTTAATTAGTTTTTCAAAGGAATTTTGTAAAGCAAAAAAAACAAACGTTTTTTTGATAAATGATTTGCTGCACAAACTGTTAATTAGTTGTGGTGGCCTAACTATAATTTTTCTTTGAAAGAAACAAAATCATTTTTGACCACTCAAAAGACTAGTCCTGTATTTTCTTGGAACAATTAGTGTTGCTTAAGAACATGCAGGACATAACAAACAGGTGTTTCTTCCCAGTCAGCCAATAAAAACATATATTTTAGTTGTTATATGATAAATTTATAATTATAGAGTTTTTATCAACAAAATTTGACATATTTTGAAACAATCCGGTTTTCCTTAGGGCAGCTATTAGATAGCCAAGTACATTTTATTAATATTTAGTTTTTTTTAATCAGTTCATATTAAAACCGTGAGAAAACTCTATTATGATATTATGAAATAATTTAATTTTACTAATGTGTTATTTTCCAAAGTGACATTTATTATAAAGATGTATCATGATACGCAATTTTATTTAAACCTAATCTTCGCCTTTTATATTTTTTTATGAAAGTTTGTACCCGAACAGAATTAATAAATTGATTTTTTTTAAATTTTTTACTACTAAAACTTGAAATAGACTAACATAAAATAATGTTACATAGGCAGCTATGATTTGTTCTTGTACTATTACCACAATACCCCTTGATATTAATGATTAATTCACCTTATAATCTGTTAATTTCTCAAGTTTAAAACAAAATGGGGGATGAAAGACGACAGTCATCTTCTATAATGTCCTGAAATAATAATCTGAAACCATTACACCTACAATCTTGATGCTAACGCTTGTACTCAAAACCTGAACATCAAATGGATTTCAAGTAACATCTCCCCTCGTTAATTTGTATCGCCTTGCAGCCAAGTAGAAATCTTACACCACAATCTTAAAAGGAATAGGGAAAGGGGACAAGGGAGAAAGTGTAACAACGTCTTGGGAGGTGACTTGAGAACCCCCCTTTTCTTCTTGCCCCCTGATTTTACCCTTTTCCTCGACGACACACCATACTGTCATGCTTTCCTAAGGGCAAGATTTTTGACAAAATAATTAGCAACTCGACACTGGAAAGCTTGTTATATTGCTGTTCATAAAGTAGAAAGTGAAAAGATAACTTACTGTACCTAAGATTACAAGTATAAGGAATTAAACTTTATGCTACATTCAGAAATAACTTGATATTTATGCAAACAACTGTACCTAAACCTTAAATTTTCAAATAATATTTATATAACCCCATCTAATCCTATGTAAGGTAAATATTTTATATTAAATTATTTAAATCAAATATAAATTTTAATCCAACACAATTAATGAAAATACATGTATTGACAAATATATATACTAGAGTAACATTTAAAATAACACGTACAGGTGGAAACGTGGACTAGGTCATGAGTCTGATAAGTTCGTGTTTACCGATGAGGGAGAAGAGGTCTGGTTTCGAATCCTGCATGGCGTAGTTAGCTGTTTCCCCCTAAATGGGCTCTCCCTCTCCTCCCACGCAAACGCGTTGAATATTTCCTCATGGCTTTACGCTGATCAAGTAAAAATGGATCGTTGTAAAAAAAAATTAGTGACAAAATTAATGTTAGTAAATTAATTGAATTATAAAATGTAATATAGTTTAAGGGATTTTATTGTGAATAACATTATAATATCAAAAATACTTTACTGAATAATTTCAATAAAATATATATTTTTTCACAATATATTTATTATTTAAGAATGGACTATTATGGAGTGCTAGAATTAGGGGTGTGTGAAGCACATTTTTTCAATTCAAAACAAACTCGAAGCGAATATATTAAATATTCTGAAGCCAAATTGAAGTTCGGGTATTTTTTGTTAGTTATTTTTCACTTGAACAAATATTATATTATTGTGGTTATTTAAATTACTTTATGCTCTAAAACTACTTGAAAAATGTTTTATTTCACAATTGTTTGTAATATTTTGTTTCAATCAGATAAGCCAAGCTTTTGAGTTAGATTTTTTGGAAATATTTGGAGCATTATATACGAACTTGCGTCTTTTAATATTCATCCTTTATTTATAGCGCAGTAATATTTACCTTTTATTTATAGCTCAAACGACAATGAGTCATTTTAACTTTTTTATATCAAAATTAAAATTAGAACTAATACTGTCTGAAATGGGTATTATTATGGTCTTTCTGTTGTCTTAGAAAATCTACTTTAGATATCAACGTATCTAATTAATTACCATGAAATATTTGACTCTTTAATTCAAGCTATTCTCTGGAAATATTGAAATCATGGAACAGATTATATTATTATTATTATTATTATTATTATTATTTACTATATTTACTATGGCAATATCGTTCCATGAAACTTGGTTGTTAACTTAAAAATATGAATAATAATATAATAGTATTTAGCACCGCGTCTTACTACCCGTTCGGGTTATACGCTTAAGTACTAATTACACTAATGGATTAGGACTCAGGAGGGTTGAATTTAGAGGAAGTGAACCCGCATTTGTGTGTAGGGAGCGTGGAAAACCATTTAGGAAAAACCACCCCCAGTTCACCCGACCGAGATTCGAACCTCGATATCCCCGTCCTCGGCGGTCGAGCTCAACACGACTAACGCGTTAGCCAACTACGCCACCGAGGCTGGTTAAAAATATGAAACTTACATATAATTATATCGTATGAGAATGTATAATATTTAATATTTTCAAGTGTTTTTTTTGTGGGGTTAGTTGCTTATCCATTCCTTGAATATAAAATAAATATTATTGCTTATTATATAATGGGATATGTGTTTATGCCATGCGAGGGAATGAGGTTGCAAATTGTTGTTAATTTATATATATATATATATATTATATTATATAATGTATTTAAATCTATATTTTATAATGTATTCAAATGTCTTGTGTGTACTATATTGTACTTTTGTATGTGACCTCGTCATCGTGGTAATTGAATCTCGATAATGTTACATCTCCAAATTGTTGGGTAATCTTATCTTCATCATAATGTATATGATTGTCTACTTTTTATTGTTGAATGATATACTTACCAGGCAAATTAAAACGGTTCATAACTAACTAAATGATGTTCGCCTTTTCAGTCAATTCAACTCAGGATCTTTGCGGACTTGACTCTTATTTATTGTAGCTAGCATTTGCCATTTTGGTTTAAATTATATTCTTAATATTTATTGCTATCTTCCTTTGGTAGCTGAGTTATATTAAGCTTACCCTCTCTTAGAGGTAATCTGCCCACTCTTTTGCATCCTTTATTGTGTCCTCTATGGTATCCTGGCTTTCTATTCTGACATTATTTGAACTCTGTTAAACTTTATTTGTATAATATCCAATTTGGTGGCTGCATGGTCGCAGTAGACTAGACTGCCGATGACTGGGAGATCAAGGTTCTAAATTCAGTCGGGTGTACTGAAGATGGTTTTCCCTAAACTGTTTTTCCCTATCCACATCTAATAAATATGGCCTTCTTCATTCCTAAATCCACTAGCATAATTAATACGTAAGAGTTTAATATGTACGGGTAGTAAGACGCGGTGCTAAAAACATGAAATTATATGCTTTCCTTGTTCTTTTGATTATTCACAAAAGGTTCTACATAAATTAATCATAAGATGATTGTGATCCCAGCAATAATGACGCTACACAAAGTTTACCTTTTACCTCCACAAACCCAAAAAAATTTTCAATTCGAAGACACCAGCCACAGGTAGGAATAATAATAGTAAAAATTTTATGATCCAGCACACCAAGTAAAGTTTTTTTTACCCAATTACATTTCTGTAACCATAACTGAAGTCACCTCTAGCCCCCCATTTAACGAAAGTGGTGGTTCCCGATTCGGACATGTGTCAGATTGTATTGCCTCCCTCGCCATCAATTACTGTCTGGGACAATTTAAAAATCAATGGGCGTTTTTTAGGGTTATCGAACGAGATTCAAGGAACTGGCCTTTCTTACAAATGTTGGTATTCGTATTGAGGTTGATAGCGGGTCGGGGATTATGCACTTTAAGTTTTGCCAGTCATTAAAACAGCATTAGATAATAAGTCTTTTAGCGAACAATGATGTTATTTTATTTATTTGAGGTATTCAAGGTGCACTTTTTGAACCGACTGATCGTATCAGCACACGAAAATATCTATAAGCGATAGCGAAAAGGCTTACCAATTATGCAGGGAAATATATTTTCACATACCTTCCAGAGTTTTTTTTTACGAGCCACAATCGACATTGGACTGATGGCTTTACTTCCCGTCCGAAGGAATTTGTGTTACGGAAATTTATCGCTCAATAAAAATCAATTGACCCAGGCTGGGTTTGACCCCATGAACATCAGGTCTTGAGACGAGCACTTTACATCAAAGTCAACAACAGTGATGTTAGTCAAGGTCACTGATAGTGTGGGATCATAATTTATTTGATTTTGAATAAAATATATTCAATTGGCGATTCGCCGTTGTTTCAACACACCTTTATCTTCCCGTACAGAGCTCTACTTGACTTTGTTAGGTGTAGGCTTAATAATTTTGTTTTTAATAAATATTTAAACAAAACTAAATCCATACTAGGTTTTAAATTATCTTTAAATAATTTTTTAGTTTATGAAAAATCTTAGTAAAATAAAATGTTTGAAAAATCTTTAACATAGTAGAACCACCATCAGTGGCATGTCGTGGAGTGTTTTCAGGGTAAGAAAATCTTGTTTAAACTGCACGTGTGATATATTGTCCCATACTAGGTTCCCTCATAAATGACCAATCGTATATAATTTCTGCTCTATATAGGAATATATTTACGTTGATACTTGGTCAGATAGTGTTCTACTGAGTGCTGAGAAAAAGAACGGTTACAGTTTAAACTCAACACTCCACGCCATCCATGCCACTGATGACCATAGTAGCAATTTCTTACAATTTTTTTGCGTCGCATCTTATTTCCCGTTTGGTTCAGCAGCATATTTACATTAATGGATAAGGGATTAATAAAGTATTATTTATAGGGATTGTATCAGCATTAGTGTGGAAGGAGTAAGGGAATCAATTTAGTAAAAAAAAAAAACTCTCACTGCATCTGAAAGTGATTTCAACCCTGATGTCCAAATAAAAAGTCAGTCTATCACGAGAGTAGCTCCTATAAACATGTGACCATCGAAGCTGGTTTCTATATATAAATTAAAAACTTAAATAAAAACTAAATCTACATAAAATAACGTTGACAAAAATCAATATAGTTAATATTTATCTTGATTGCTTAAAATTCTGTCACAATTGAGCTGAATAACACATTGTCACGTGTATAAATAATTTAAAATCAATTTAGTACCATCCTATTATTATTTTTTACTAGCGCTTCTTACTATATATTCATGTTACACGCTTATGTACTAAATGCAATAATGGGCTAGGGATGATAAAGGTTGAAACAAAAGGAAGTGTACCGATATTTTCGCGAAGAGAAAGTGAGAAACCATTTAAGACATACCACCCACAGTATATCCGACTGGGATTGAAACCCAGGTTCGAGCCTAAGACCATACTGAAGGTTAGAAGCTTTTTAAGCTATGAGGTAAGGTTATTCCTAGGCTGTTGATAGCCCGGATGGATAATAAAATACATATAGTAGGAACACGTATACATATTTTATATTTTGTTAAAATATATATTCATATTGGTTCGATTCAAGTCCAGATACAGTAGAGGGTTGTCCGAATTAATATTTTATCATCACTTAAAATAGCTTATACGTTTCAAAAATATATTAAGTTAAATGAATATTCTATTCTCATAAATATACTGGTATGAAATTTAGAAGAAATATAATGCTTTTTTCCACAACGCCGAAAACGCCAAAACATTAAATAAACAAAACCAGAGAATAAAACAAATTAATAATGGCGTTTGGCGCCATTACTTGGCTGATCTGGCATGTTGCTTTCTAAAAACGAATAAATAAAGCCTCCACATTTTGAACAATTATCATTGTTATTGCCGATCTCTTCCAAAAACCTGGCATCTTTACATTATTTTTTACTTTCGTCAAATGAATTGAAGAGTTTCCAAAAGTTTCTCCATTTCAAAACATCCAAGTTTAAGAAACTAAGAGGGAAGAGGGGGGAGGGGCTAGCACCCAAAGTTAAAGAGCAGCCCCTTCTCCCCCCTGCTCTTTGCCCTTCTTTTTCTCAGTCGAACAAGAAGAGCGGTAAAGTAAAGAGGGTTTGTGGAGGAATGATTAATAGGTGTCAAACTAAGTTAAACACAAGAAGGCGCATTCCCATTCTTTCTTTTGTAGATCGCTAAAACTTTGGCCAAGAAAAAGCACTTAAGTCATAGAGGGTGAAAGAATCGCTCATTTATGTTGGATGAGTATCTTCATAGGCCCCGAAAGGTGATGGCATAGATCTATGGGGTCAAAGGTTGACCTGACTGAGCTCTAATTTGATTTGACCTTCACACTGATTGCAACTTCACTTCAAAGACAAAACTAACTAATCAAAGCTCCCGCAGAGTGCCTAAGTCGCATTAGACGCATCACATAAAATCACGAATTTAAAACTGTACTTGCTTCATATCAATTATTTACCGTTTGACTGGTTATCAGAGAGCTTATGATAAATATATATTTAAAGTAGGTAAGAACATATTTTTTACAAAGTTAATTGATTTAAATAAAATCCGTCATAGGAAATAATTTGTTTTAAAATTAAAAGTAAAAGATGATTTTATCTAATTTAATATAGGCCTAAGTCATTTATTTTTAAGACATATAACTTTTATGGCATTAGTTTTGAAAGATGTAAAAAACATGTACACAAAATGTTTTGCCATTTCTGGTATAGGGACAGTATAAAACCACGCCTAGCAGTTGGACCACGGGACTCCTCATACTAAAAGTTCATAGCTTAGTTGGGCCATGGTCACTGACCATGAGGACTATGACAGATAATAGACCCACAGGTAGATTTGAATTCAGCCCCACCAATATTTTTGCCTTTACTAGTTTAGGCTTATTTAAGCTAGGTCAGGTTAGGTTAGTTTTTCGTTGTGTCTTACTTTCCATCCCATGATTATTATTATTTTTTTGCTCAACTTGAGAAAACATTTACAACCATCCTAAATGGAGCCCCAGAACAGCCGGGGCTAAGTGTTAGTACACCAATACGCCTTCTTTATAAATTTCCCAAGAAGGAACTCGTGGCCCAACTTTAATTTAGGATTAACGATACCCTTTTAAACGCAGGTCATAAAAGGTATATGTGGCCCAGTTGTAATACGCCTTTATGAAAATATGTTTTAATTCTTGTTTTATCCACTGCGTCTTAGCACCAGTTCTGACTGTCCATACGTTTACATTAATGTGATATGATCAAAGAAGGAGGAATTTAGAGGAAGTCTACAGGTTTTAGGAGTGAAAGGGAAGAAAACAAATAAGTAAAAACCATCCTAAGTATTCTTGCCCAGGATTCAAAGCCCAAGCTCTCCATCAACAGTAAACCAAACTAGACGAGTTTGATAACTTAGCCCACGTTACCACCGATGAAGGTAATCTATTATTACTTGAAAAAAATATCTGAGAATCCTGTACTTCTTTTTTCAGACTTGGGAATCTGAAAAAATAAGTACAGAATTGACGCAATTGATTTCACAGGTGATATTTTTTACTTCATCGGGACATTCCACGCTTAGTTCAGATGGATAGTGGTCTAACCATTTCATCTTTTTTTACTTAAGATCAATATTTTTAGTCAAAGATAGCCAATACAGGCACTAAATAGTAAACCTTAAGAAGAAGTGTTGACCTCAGTAGTCATGGGGAAAAGTGCTCGCCTCAGGATCCGATGCTAGTGGGTTCAAACCCAGCCTGGGTCGACGGATTTTTCTTGAACAATAAAAAACCGTGACACACCTCCCTTCAGAGGGGGAGGATAAACGTTTGTCCCATGTTGATTGTGGCATGTAAAAAAAAACCCTGAATGTTATGTGAAAATAAATTTCCCAGTAATACTGATAAACCCTTTCACACTTTTTCATAGAAATTCAGTGTGAAAGACAACGAGGAACCACCACACTTACTGAAATCCCTAGAACATGGGATTTCTACCTGATGGTGCAGGCAGCACTAACCAGCTGAAGGTCTAAGTGCAATGTCCAGCTCTAAAAGGATAGAAAACGCAGCAAACAAACGTTTTTGAAGGAAGAAGTTGCCCTCAAAGGCCGTTTAAGTTTTACTTTACCATTTTCAATAGTTGTTGACAGAATTTTGTATATTTAAAATAAAATAAAGAAAATTGAATAATCACAGAGTTTGTGATGTTACCAATGTTTAGTTTCCTTCTAATTTTATTCGGACAAAATATCTAGAATGGTGTTTCATTATAAAATATTTAACCTTATCAATATTTTATTACATTGAAAAATGAGATGACATAATTATTTCAACGTCTCTTTATTAACAGTATCAAAGGCCTATCAAAATAATGATTTAATAAATTTCAAGTACACACTATCACATTTATTGCTACTCAAATTAAATGTGAAAATCAAGATAAGCTGATCAAACTTTACGAATAAAGTTGGACATATTGAAATTGTGCTAATTAAAATAAGATACACCAACTAATTTGAAAGTTGTGCCCATTAATTATAAAATGTATATAAATAATGTATAAAAAGTCATTGTATGTAAACACAGAGACTTAAAATATAGGCTATTGAAGATTGTTATTTTAAATCGTACTCAAATTTATAATTTAACCTACACAAAATAATACCCTCATTATAACCTAGTTTAATTTCAGTATTTAAAATAATGTTTAAACATTTTTACTAAATTAAATTAATAAATTTAGTTAAACTACAGTATTGATCCATAATCAGTGAGAACGTAGACCAAGGAATCAATCTTCTCGTCTTCTCTGGATTGCCCAGATGGAATATAGGGATTTCGAATTCCGGCTGTGTGAGTACGGATGTGCATTTTCCTAAATATCTTCTCAATCTCTCTTCACACAAATGTGGACACGTTTTCCTTTCTTTAAATATTCCTTGTATTTAGCCAGAGTTAATCTGCTGATAACGCAGACGGGTAGTAAGACGAGAAACACGAATGAGGAAAAGTAAATTTTGTATTACATAAAATAATGTATTAGCCATAAAAGTGTTGGGGAAATTTCATTAATTAATTCACGTCGAACAAATGTCAGGCTCATATAATCTGGTCAGCCGATAATGAGGAGGTAGAAGATTGAGCCCCGACTCTGCGATGATAATTATTTTTCCTATAAAGTCTCCTACTCTCCCTCCATCCATGTAATTTAGAATATAACCTTTTAATCCTCACCGCAATTAAATTAGAATGATCCTGACGGTTAGCAATATGTATTACTATTATTAGGTGTTCTGTCTTAAGTCAGGTCCATTCCTTTTGTCAGTGAGCTTAAACTGCCAATGCACCCTGTCTCCTGCCTCCTCCTTCAGCTCTCTCTTTTTTTTCTTTCTTTTAAGCAATGAATATAATGATGATGATAATGTAACAAAGAAACAATTTTTTTTGATTGCATACTATTAAAAAGTTTTATTGCGACTATTCCTTCATCTAGAAAACCGATTCAGTTTTATTGACATCAGACACCTCTTAAGGGCAATGGTTCGAATCCCTAACATGCGCGAGTGTGTTAGTCAGTTTCTGCACCCATCCCTCAAGATATTGTACGTGGAGGAGCCCGGTCTTGTCATTCGTTATTACATCTTGGAAACTGCAAGATATTTGGAATTCCGAGTGACGTCTGTAGAAGAGTCTTGGGAGAGAACAACAGGGGCAGTTTAGGGTGGGAGAAACGAGGGGGAGGGAAGCTTAGGGGGTAGTCGTGAGGTTCAGTAGGAGGTGGGGGGGGGGGGCGTAACTAAAGTTTATTTTTTACAGTGCTATGTTAGCGGAAGGGAGCTCAATGGTAAAAATTAAAATAAATGAAGTTTACTTTTGAAAGGTTTCATCTTCTGACCCTTAGGCCTAACGTTATGCACGTGGACTAAACGGCAAGCTAGTCTAGCTATGTATGTCGGGGGAAAATGTAAGGTTGGGGTTTGAATACCGGTTAGGTGTATTTAAATGTGTTTTATTTAAATGGTTTTCCACTCACCCTCTCTCTATAAAAATGAGGGTCCATTTCCTCTTTATGTTTTTTTGAGAGCCCAATCTTTTCATTCGCATTAGTTTAGTAAGAACGCGGCTAGCCTGGACGGGTAGTAAAACGCGCTGGGAAAATATAAATAAATGACCTTAAAAAAAACCTCTTATAATGTTAGCCGCAAGCTATTTATATCAACCCAGTGGCGGCCGCCGCCATCAGCGATGGTAATGACCACATTTGTGGATAGAGGGTGTCAAGTGGTCAGCACAATGAGCCCCCCGGTAGTTAATCTCAGTTCTCTAAACTTGAGCTGCTACTCATTTATTCAACCAGCTCTTAATTTGTATTCACCCCGTTCCAAACCCACTGATTCACAGCACCTGGGATCGAACCCAATATTTCTATATCTGTAGCCATGAACTCTTGCTAGTAGACCACAGAGGCGGTGGAATAAATATTCTTAACATCTTTAATTCGGTATAAAATATTCAATCTTTGCAGATGACTGAGAGGTTGAGGTTTGAACTCTGGCCTTGTGTAACAAAGCTGATATTTCTAAAATAGTTTACAACTCTTCATCCCCGAAAATTTAAATTATTTCTTACTTATTCATACCACAATAGTAATTAAAGTATGCAGGTAATAAGACGTTACGCGCGTCACACAAGCACACACACATACACGCGCACAAGCACTTATGGTAAGAGTCGGTCAAGAAATGAACCTGAGTAAGGAAGATAAATTAAATTTGTTGAGCCTTATTAAGGACAATTTCATAATAAAAATTGACTTAACTAATAAAATGGTAAATAAAAGTTGTTCACCAAGAGAGAGTTGGCCTAGAATTGAATAGCTTTCAAAAGTTCAAAACGATTATCTTTTTTTATTTTGTGAGATTCAACTACCGCAGCAAAGGAGTTATAAACTAACTTAACCTAGCAGAGTTATCCCAAAACCACAAACACACACAAAGCCCTAAGGCTTAGATATTAATGATGTTAATTAATAGCAGGGTGAAATAGTGCACATATATTAATATGCTGTCAGCACCTTCCGGAATCAATCCAGCAGTTGTTTTCAAATGATCCACTAATCTACAGAGGTTGCTTTGAATCTTTTTTAAAGTGGAAAATTAAATTAAATTTTTATCATATGGATTAATGTAGTTGTGGTCTTGAAACATTGCGAAACATTACTTTCTCTTGAACCCTTGGAGAAAGAAGTATTGTAATAAAAAAATTAACTCAAAGATTTTGATTAAGTTCGACGTTTCATGACTCCCTGAAATGTAGAAATTTGTTTTAGCGAAAGCATCTGTCTTAATGTCTATGTGTATTTATCTTGGCCCAGATCTGAAACTATTTTACTGATGAGACTACAACTTTATGTAAAGTTCCCCCGAGGACTTTATGGACTTAGATATCCAACCCTAAAAATAAGGGTAGCTCACCAAGAGGAAAAAAAAAATAAAAAATTTTAAATAATTTTCTTTAGCCATTTTGATTAAATGGGAAAGTCTTATTTTCCGATAAAAATTACTTTTAGGGTACTTAACATAAGCAGAACTTCCGATTTGATCATATCCCCGCAATTATGGGATATGAGATAGCTTGTCATTGTACTATTAAAGTTGTACTATTAAATATGACAATCTTTTATTTGAAATTAATTTCTAAGAAACCGAGAGTTTTTTTGCTATAATCTTATCGCCTCTTACAACCATTCTACTACAGGCCTACGCATTTTAATACGCTTATTATGGTAGAGATGAGGAAGGTAGAAATTAGGGGAGTGACCTGTGCCTACATTTTAGTGGAAAGAGACTGGGAAATAGTCTAGGGAAAACCATGCTCAAACCCAACCAAATATCAAACCCCAACCACCCCATCATAAAAAACCCAAAATTATATGTGCTGGACATTTAGTATGCATGCCCACCGATGGGGCTAAAAACATATTGTATGGAAAATAAATTTAATTTTAAAAGCTAAATAGAATACGAACAGGTATAAGTAATAATAATAGTAATAATAGTGATGATGATAATAATAATAATAATAATAAATAATAATGATTTGTAAAGCCATGGCCCCTGTAGGCCTACTCTTCAGAAAGAAAAAAATAGATGTAAAAAATATACATTACTTAATATGATCTGTACAAAATAACTATCTGGAAAAATAAATATATAACCATTTTAGTTTTTTGGGATAGGCCTATCAAAATTTGCTGTTTATTTTATTAATCTTCTCATATTCATATTTCTTCAAGTAGGAGTGTAGGAAACGCGAGCTTAGGACAGTATTTTTGCAATTTTAATATTCTTTACATAATAGTCTCAACATTTGTTGAATATCTGTCAAGAATGTCTTAGAATTTAATAAAAACTTTTTTCTTAATTTAAAAAATTTCTCATCTAATGCTGCTATGCTCATGACATATATTCAACAATTATTGTTGTAGATATAATCATGTGAATAAAAGTATACTCTATGTTTCTAATGGAGGAATATTTTATGAATTTTGTTCAAAAAAATAGTTTTATATAAAAATTGCATAAACAATCACCTTAAATCGCGTTCCCTATACTCTCTCACCTCAAGGTTATTAAATATCAATTTATCAAAAGGAAAATCAAACTAAAATAAATCATTTTTATCTTTAAAACACTCAGTATATTAATATTTGGGCTTCAGTATTAATATGCGTGTAGTAGTACTTAAATTTTTCTAAGCCTTTAATATGGAAATATTCGAACATTTGAATGGTAAGCAAAGGCATATACACCTCTTTTTATCTGACATTCTACACAAGTTAAAAGTAAGGAGTGGATATAAACTCTCCTTACACGCTAATGTGAATTAACTTCCTTTATCTATCTACTTCCTCTTTACTAACTCATTAGTATAAATATGTTCGTGAAACCAGATAGGTAGAAAAACATTACAAATGTTGTTTATTGATACAGGACCATTCTTATATAGTTTTTATCCCATTTAATATGTAATCCAAACATGTATAATGTTGTAGATTTCATTAATAATTTATTTTTAATAGGCAAATTCTTAGACCCTCTGTTTGAAAGTAATGATTATATTTACTATTAAAATAAAGAGTAACAATATTTAGAACCACATCAGTGGTAACGCGGACAAATACCACGGTTTCTTTAAGTCTGGTTTGGCGGTGATGGGTGCAGGGTGTACTAAGGTGCTATATCGTAAATCGTTTCCGAATCTTTCTTCTTTCGAATGCTGGAAGTTCTCTCTTGATTCCACCCTCCTAATCCCTACCTTATTAGTATAAAATGCTCGTATCTAGTATGAATAGTAATAAGCGTTGCATACGCGTGCGCGCGCACACACGCACGCACATGCAAAAGCACGCACACACGCGCGTACACACACGGGAACACGCGCGTACACACACGGGAACACGCGCGCACACGCACACACACTGCTTCAAAGTGTAATTTTAATATTGTGGTTTCAATAATTATTTTTTGTAGAGGAAGACTTTCAACCAAGTTTTTCACTACCTTAAAAAAACCTAAATTATTTATATTACGTGTCTGACTAGTATTAGTTTTAGATCAAGTAAATCTTTTTCCAAACTTAAAGACTATCATTCACTTAGAGTATTGGTGAAAAGTTTCTTTAATACATTAAATTGTACTTGGATATGGGGGGGAAAAATAGGATATTTCCAGACTTTAAGAGGGCGATGAAAAAAACCCTAGAATGTGAGTGAAAAACGAAAGTGGAAGAAACGAACGAGGGAGAGGGTGGGGGGGGGAAATAGAAAAGTTTGTGAACAGAGGAAAGGAAAGGAAATCAGTCGTTCGTAACAGACTTCCCGAGTTGATTTTCTCTCTGATAAATTGATTATTGATTAGTTTTTTTTCACCCTCGTGGTACTATTGGGGAGGAGGAGGGGTCACATCCCCGGTGAAAAATGAGTCGCTAAACATACCCTTAGGCCCCTTTCCAACCCCCAACTCATCCTACCCCTGAAGTAACACTCTTTGTCTTATTCTGAACTCAATCCTTACCTAACCGCCACCTCTGCTACTATCAATTGGAAACCTCTTTAAGCTTCTCGATAGCCCAAGCGGTTTTATCTGATGGTGAAAGTAGACCTACTTAAACCCCTCTTTTCTCCTCCCTTTCCAACAATTTTGAATTCAACCCAAAGGTAGCGTTTTGAGCTTCATAATATTAGAATGAAGGATTCACGAGAGGTTACGGGGTTATTTGTACCACTAAGTCCTTCTATTTAATCAAAAGGAAGATAATATCGTCTCTACTTTTGTTTCAATTGAATTAATAGTGCTATCAAATCCACCTTTGGGTGGGAATAATTTGATTTGATGATTATTTTACTCTCTCATCATAGCGAACATATTGTAATGATGAAATTTCCTTCTTCTGGATCAGTGTGGTCCAATTGGCAGGCCACGGACCAAATGGGGCCCACGCTCACTGAAAATGTGGCCCTCCTAGGGGAAAATTAAGGGGAAATCCTCGGTGGAAGATATGAAAAAGCTGATGATTCAAATAAAAATATTAAATTTAAAAGGTGATTATTGCATTTTAGTATGCATTTATTTTATTAGTAAAAATATGTAGGCCTATATATAAGTATATATTTATAAAGTTAATAGTTTTGTGAAAGTTTGTGGGAATGCATGTATCATAATATTTTTTTACGGGGATTAATAATCTTTTTTATGTCAGTAAAATTTGAAAGATTTTACAAAACAAAAATACATTTTATATAAAAGTATTGGAAGTATTTGTTTATTAAGTGTTGTTATTAGGTCTATATTAAATTTGATGGGATTACAAAATATATATACAGCCCACGGTGCGAATTGATGGTCAGATTTGGCCCTTGGAATAAAAAACGTTGAATCACGCTGCTATAGATGATATATCTTACGTGCTACGCGTCCCTTAACTCCAAAAATTTAGTCTGTCCGTCCCTTTGTATGCCAGTCTCCAGCTGAAGCTACAGTTAAACTAATTTAATGGATTTCGTTATAAATAGATATTTATATCTTATATGTTCTAACCTTGAAGATAAATTGTGATTTTTATCCTAGACCCAAAATTAAGGGTAACTTACAAATCACATATTTTTGGAAATTTGAGAATATTTCGAAAATGATTAAAGATTTTTTTCAAAGTTAATATCTGACTAATGTTCATTGTAAATAGAACTGCAAATTTGCTTTATTAGAGAAAAATATTTAAGGATAGATGAACTTTTACTGAAAGCTTTTTAATGAAAATTTGAAAGACTAAAAAACCCCTTAAATTATTTTGTTTAGAATGTATTTTATATGAAAAAAGTATTTGATTATCAAATTAATATAGTTTTTTCAGAGAAAAAATTATTCAAGGTTTTTTTAATTTTAGCGTCGATTCATGTCTTACTACCTGTTTGGGTTATATGCCTATGTAATAACCACGCTAATAATTTTAAGGATTAGGTAGGTGTTATTTAGAGGAAATGTACCTTCATGTGCGTGAAAGGAAGAATGGAAAAACATTTAGGATAAACCACCATCAGTGCTTACACTCGACCGAGATTCAAAATTGGTATCCTCGTCATTAGCAGTCTAGCCTACTTCGATAGTAGTGCCTTATTCCATGCAGCCCCGAAGCGGTTAAGGGTAATTTACCAACCAATTTTTAAAATGGTGTTCCTAATCACAATGGACTGGGTCTATATGATAATATGTTTACCATTGTGTGGAACTTTTTTTTTTTTGCACCACATCTTAATTGAATCATCACAAACTCGCACACCACTGATAATGGTATTTAAGGCTTTTTTCTCGCCCATAGACGAGGGGTGAAGAATGATCTATGTTTTCGCCATCGAGGTTTGTTGTCCGATGATAAGACTGCCGATTAAGGGGAGATCGAGGTTTAAATCTCGTTTCAATATATTGAGGATAGTTTTTTCCAAAATGGGTTTCCACTCTCCCTCTATGCAAATACTGGTAAACTACCTATAAGTATAACCTCCTTAATCCATAAAACCATTAGCGTAATTAGTACACAAGCGTGTAAGACTTGGTGCTAAAAACATAATAACACAGCGAGTTGAATATTAATAATTTTTACTTGATGAATACAAACCAATCAACAGAAACGATTGCTAGTAGTTTGTAACGGTTATGGGGGAAATCTTATCAAGTCACATTATAACAATTACGTTAATGATGAAACATGTCTTGGTTGAATTTTTTCTCGTTTCAAAGTAAAATAAAACACTGTGTCTGTTCTGTGCTGTAAGAATAATTTACGTACGTACGGGTAATCAACCTTATACAGTGTCCATGTAGATCCCACCTCAACGTGTTTTTATTTATCGTATGACATTATTGACCGGGAGGGAATTTGACATCCACCATTGGTCACCTTGTGTGTAGACTATTAGCAGCTCTGGTGACACAGAACGTTGCCCATGGTACACCATAGGAGGTTGTCTACACGTTGTACCCGCAATGAGATGATGTGATAAGAAGTTTTTTTAATTTAGCATCACGTTACGCTAATGAATTAGGATTTTGGAAGGAAGAATTTATAGGAATTGAACTAGCATTTACGTGGAGGGAGGGTGGAAAACAATTTAAGAAAACCTCTCCCAGTTCCCCCGACAGAGATTAGAACCTTGATCTCCCCGTTCTCAGCAGTCTAGCTTAACACGACTAACGCGTTAGCTAACTAGGCCACCGAGGTGGGTGTGATTATAGTTATTATGATGGTGTGGATGGGTGAGTCTTAACCTAACTCAAGCCTAATTTACCAAACCCTGGTCACCATTGGGATTATTAAGGGAAGATACCCAAAGTACCAGCCGGGAATCAAACCCTGGAACCCTAAGCTCGTAGTCAGGTGCACTGACCACTACACCATGGGACCTGTTAATTCATCGGTGGTCAGGAGACACAAAACGGATGAAAAAAGTTCAAATAAACATGTGTCCCATTTGACCTTATTTCCGAGCTACCACCAGGCGATTCCACTAAACTCTTTGTATACCATACTCAATATCTCTCGACCTGTTGACTAGGTATGGTCTATGGGTTATATTCCTGGTTATTATTATTATTAGCAACACGTCTTACTACCCGTTTGGTTTATACGCACTTACGCTAATGTGTAATCGTATGGTGATTGTGAGATGAAATGGAGGACCTACAGTTTAACGTGGGATCCGAACCACGGTGGAGGCCTGGCATTCCTCACATTCACAAGTTTTGATTAATACACGTCTTGTCAGAGGTGAAGGAAGGGTTTGGTAATCAGATAAATCCGTGCCGGGACCGAGGATTGAACCCCGGACCCCAGCACAGAAGTCTGACACCTTACCCCTGGACCACCAGGTCACCATCCTGGTTATTCTCGACACTTGATATTTTTGAAGGAGTGTGGCATTATTCTACGACACGACTATTGCAGATTTGCATTTAGGCTGAAGGTGATCATTACATTATTGTTAGTATAATTTTATATATATTGGTACTATCTATGAAACGTGATGGTTCCAGATCACATGACTTTGCATATAAATATAAGATTTTTTAGTAAGTTTTATAATTGTAAATAAATGGTACGGTTTGCAACACAGACTTTCTCACTCTTATCCTAAAAATAGATATTTACTAAAACTCGTTAGATTTGTGAAACGAATTAATAGTTCTAAACATTGTTGTAGAAACACTACAACAAAGATCATAAATGAAATGATAAACACCATTACTTACTTACTCTATGGCATTAGAAACTAGGAAAACTGCTACAGAAAAATTGAGAAAAGATAAAAATCTTTGTTCACCAAAGAGCATCAGAATCAAGTTCATATTCAATGACCTGAATTGAAACGTATTTATATTTGCTTATAGCTTCGAAACCATGAGTTTTATAAAGATATAATTGAAATAAAATATGTTTATCTTTGACAGAACTACAATTAACAATAAAAAGTTATTTCGTAATTCAAATACTTATGTAGAAACGATCAAAATTGGAAAATTTCCCTTATGTAAAGTACACTCAAAGTCAATTTCATGAGAAAATGAGAATTTCCATCTTGTTTATAATAATACACTGTGTCTAGATATAAAATTTAATCAAAATCGTTAAGCTACTTTCGAGAAAATATATTTTGTTTTTATCTTTTTGCCTTTAAGTAAACTAACCTTAAATTTAGGGTTTGATATCTAATTCCAAAAACCCCTCGGGGGGGGGGCAGGGACCTTATGAAAGCACTAGGTACTAAGTTTTAGCCAAATCGTTAAAATAATTTCAGCTACAGACAGACACAGAGATACAGACAGACAGACGGCATTGGGAAAACAAATTTTTATTTTATTTCAGGGAGTCATGAAACGTCAACATTCATCAAAATCTTGAGTTCAATTTTTTTATTTTTTTTGACGATCACAATATTTCTCCCCGAGGTGTCATTTTATCTAAATCATACTATATATAAGGGTTAACCCTGCTATTTAGTTATCATGTACCCAGGCGCTGGCGCTAAGTGTATATTAATAGAACTACAGTGCTAGGTTAAGATAGCTCGCGAGTTGCGTGCTGATATTTTATGTGTGTTTAGAGAGTGCTCGCTAAGTATCACAATAGTAACAATAATAAACTACAGTATTAGGGAATAATAACAAATGACATGTGAAACTCAAATGATCGTGAGTTGATTAATATCCCAAACGATCCTTATCAATGATAATACATCGTGTTGTTCCACCGTGCACCACGTCTTACTACCTCTTCGTGTTATACGCTTATGTACTAATTACGCTATTGGTTTTAGGGATTAGTAAGGTTATAATTAGAGTAAGTGTAGCCACATTTGCGTGGAGGAAGGGTGGAAAACAGTTTTAGAAACAAAACCTATCTGTACACCCGACCTAGTTTCGAACCTCTATTTCCTTCATCGGAAGTCCAGTTTACTGCGAGATTAGACTTGTTAGACCATGCGGTCACCAAAGTGGATCCACGTATTACTATACAATATTATGGTTCTGAAAGGAAGGAGATTTTATAAAATACAAATATATTTACTTTCGATCTATATTCATAACAATATAATTTTTTTCAACTCTGTTAAATAAGTATTAATACATATCAAAAGACAGTCGCAGATCACATGATCACATTATAATCCTCTCCATCTAAACTGAATCGTAATTTGAGAGCTATTTGCAAATTTGGAATTCAAACAAATAACTCATCTCTCATCCTTAATATACATAGTAAAAAAGTTCTGAAATATTGCCTTATAAAATATTTATTTAAAGTTTGAACAAAATCCATCAAAGGTTTTCATATTTATGGCCAGAGACATACTGACATACAGACAGACATATAATAATATTATAAAATCCACTTTTTTTGGTTCGGACACACATAAAACATGATTCATCATAATCTAGAGGACAAAAATGTTCACAGTTACCGTTTACACCTAAGGGTCTTACTTTAATTGATTACATTATGCCCTTATCTTGTTATAATCTACGATGTAGTGTAGACTTCGGTGGTTTTGAGCTAAAGTGCTCGTCTCAGGACCAGATATTCGTGGGTTCAAACCCAGCCGGGGTTTACGGATATTTCTTAAGCAATAAAAATCCGTAGCACAACTTACTTCGGAGTGGAAGTGAGGCCATCAGTCCCATTTTGATTGTAGCATGTAAAAGAACCCTGAAAAGTTATGTGAAAATACCTTTCCAGGCAAAATCGGTAGTCCTTTTCGCTATCGTTCGTAGAAATTGTGTTTGCTGATATAGTCAGTTGGTTCAGAAGATGAACGTTAAATACCTCAAATAAATGAAAAAAGTATAGTGGAATAATTTAAGGTGAACTTGCTTTCTTACAAGGTAAACGAAGGCAAGCCTACATGTTTTTCAGCAGTTATTTTAAGGAACTAAAACCTGAATGTTTGGTTTTCTCAAATAAACTGACAGCTAATGTTGATTGTCTGATTGTTTGACATCGATCCCAGAGAAACTACAAGTAACGATAAGACAGCAAAGAGAGAAAAAAAAAAAAGATTGTGGAATAGATAGGGGGAAATGGGAGGTAGGCCTGGAAACATAACTTCGAAAAGAAAGAAAAAAAAGTAAAAGAAAGACATTCGTGTAAAGCGTGCAGGTCTACCTTAACCTCAATCAATATACATCAATTACCAAGTTGGTAAAATGGCGTCTTACGGAGAGAGAAAAATAAAAAGAGTAAAGAATCCCTAGTTCTTCAATTTGCTTTGGAAGAGTACAATAGGGAAAGAAGTTAAAAGATCTTTACCAAAAAATCTAAGAAGAGTTATAAAAAGATTAATGTACCGATGACATCAAGATTTTCTTTATATAGAATTTGAGAATATTATGAGAAATTATTGCTTTGAGTTGGTTTCATCCTTTTTTTGTTAAACATACAATTATGAAAATAAATTTGAAGGTGTGGTAGATTTGATTGTGTTTAAAATAAGATTAGTGTGTCTGAACAGTTTGGCAGATTATTTGACCACACCTGTTATTATTTAGAATATTTGTTTGGATACGAGTGGATAGGAAGGTAAAATACAAGTATAAGGTAGGCTAGTTCAATTACAGTTGGGATTTTGAATGAGTGTAGATAACAGGTTTCTAGTGTTATAATGGTCAAAGGACCTGGTTAGTGACCTAGATGTAGTGAGTTCATTCCCGACTAGTAAGCATATTCAGCTATATTTTTTCTCAAAGGGAATTAATTATCATGTTCACGAAGGTTTGGTTAATAAATCTTAGGATCTTAATTGGCTCTACACCATCATATTCACTATTTTTCATCCGTCATCCTATCGGGGTCATGGAAATAACCTCCATGGAAAGGATGTACAATTAGTACATTCGAACGTTCCCTAGTCAACGGTACATTATTACCGACGTATCTCTCCGCAAACTGAGCTTAATATTTATTCAGCCCAGAAACGTCATTATTATTAGTACCCCAATATTCGTATATTTAAAACCTATAAACTTCCGTAACGTGATTTTAGTCCTTTTAACATGATCGGCTTATATAATAACTCCGCCGGTATATTTGTTGATCTTGGTTAAGTCAACATAAAAAACAAGCCCACTTCAGAGGCTGTAAGGTTTATTGCGTCACTTTCGTGTTAAACTGTCCTGCTGATATGGAGAACGGAGTTCGAATTCCAGTTAGGTCTACCGAAGGTGGTTTTTCCTAAATAGTTTACCACTCTCGTTCCAGGCAAATGAGGGTAGATTACCTATAAAATGCTTCCTTCCTAGTCCCTACCTTAGAGTAATTTTCATATATGTGAATAACCTAAATAAATAGAAAATTAATAAAATAGAATAAAAATAATATTAACGGGAACTATATTAATTAATGTAAAAAACAAATTATATTATTATTATTATTATTAGCACCGCGTCTTACTACCCGTTCGGGTTATACGCACTTACGCTAATGTGTAATGGTAGGGTGATTGTGAGATGAAATGAAGGACCTACAGTTTAATGTGGAATCCGAACCACGGTGGAGGCCTGGCATTCCTCACATTCACAAGCTGTGATTAATACACATCTTGTCAGAGGTGAAGGAAGGGTTTGGTAATCAGATAAATCTGTGCCGGGACCGAGGATTGAACCCCGGACCCTCAGCACAGAAGTCTGACACCTTACCCCTAGACCACCAGGTCACCAACAAATTATAAAAGGAATCAAATCGAACGAGTGTGTAATAAGTTAGAAAAAAGTAACCACATTAAATTGGGAGGAAAATCTGACAAAAAGAAAAGAGGAAGGATTGGCAGTAGGAAGAAGCAGAGGAGAGAAACATAATAGAGAAAGAGAGAGGAGGAAAGAGAAATGTAGAGTAGGTACCGAGCGCCCAACGCTAGTGTGTGTGTAGGAATGCAGGCAGGCGGCGCGGAAGGAGCAATAAATCCCCGCGTGAGTGACGGGCTTCCCTATGAGGCCAGGCGCTAGCATGGGTATTGAGGGCTGCCACTCAACGGTACATACAGGGGGAGAATATTCTCCGAAAACTTGCTCTCTGACAACAGCTCGATACTCTCTCACCGAACCTTTATCCACGAGAATGTGTACTGAATACGTCGAAGAGAAACTGGATACTACTTATAAACTAGATCTCACAATATAGTTCCTCTATTAAAAGTGCTACATGGAAGAACAGGAAGACGTGTTGCAAAACTTTAGAAATACTACATTATTTAAGAAGTTTTTTAATATTTTTTAAATCTTGTTTTCACCAAAACGTGGGCAAAATCTTTTACCAGTTAAAAAGTTTAAATGTTAAGTTTAAAGTGTTTTTAAAAAATGTGTAAATATATAAAACATAACATCCCACATTATCTTTAACTTTCTGTAGTGACCCTATCAAAAAATGACTTTTGATAGAGGAACGCTAGATTTAGGTTTATAATCTTTTGGTTTTATCTCAGAAGTACAAATTTTTGCATAAAAATAATTTTAATTTATTTTTCAAAGCCTTAAGCAAAAATTTAAACTCTTAAACTGATAAGGAACCTGCTGGTAATTTTCTCTACGTTTTATTGAACAGATATTAAAATATATGAACCAATTCATAATTAATGCTGGATTTCTATGAGTCTGCAATGCGTCTCAGCATCAAGCACCCTTAATACTGAAACTGGTCTCTTAGATGAGTTAGAAGCAAGTGTTTTATAACCGGTAGGCCACAGCACTGTTTGCCATGAAGGTTAACAAGTGTGCCACGAAAGTTAAGGGGAACATTAAAAAAAGAAGCAAGAAAAAATTTGAGGGTTAAAATAAAATTTTGAAATCCATGATAAACATTATTTAAAAAATATGTAAAAACTATTAAATTTTATGTACCTATTGAAATTGGACATAAAATATTAATAGGCTTGGTAATTTTTTAATTACAAAATCTTTCTTTAAAACAAATTGAGAGAAATTATAGGAGATATTTAAACTTGAAATTTAAATAGGAATTCTAAGACTATAGCCAGGATAAGAGCATGACATAATTCATAATATGATATTATGTCTAGTTACTTTTTAAATATAGGGAGTGAGGTCTGCTGTTCACAGAACTACTAGTTATCTATCAAATGAATACAAGGTTTACCCGCCTCGGTGGCGTAGTTGGCTAACGCGCCAGTCGTGTTGAGCTCGACCGCCGAGGACGGGGAGATCGAGGTTCGAATCTCGGTCGGGTGAACTGGGAGTGGTTTTTCCTAAATGGTTTTCCACTCTTCCTCCACGCAAATGCGGGTTCACTTCCTCTAAATTCAACCCTCCCAATTCCTAATCCATTAGAGTAATTAGTACTTAGGCGTATAACCCGAACGGGTAGTAAGACGCGGTGCTAAATATTATTATTAATACAAGGTTTGAGTTCAGAGATAAGAGAGAATAGAATAGTTTAATTCAGTGGCTCCCAACCTTTTATAATTAACAGAAAAGCAGATTTATTTTTTCCATATTAAAAACTAGCGAGGTAAAAGGATTGAGAGACAAGCTAATACTTGTTAATAAGAGGTCTAATTTGTATCAAATATATATTCTAACTTTTATTTAATAAACAATCCCTTTTTATAATTTTATAATCACTTTTAGTACATATAGTTTTATAACTAAGACCTGTGTACATTAATAATTGTAATAGTTTTTCTAATGTGATCATCGAATCGAATAAATGTTTAGATTTAAGTTTCATCTCACACATGAGCACCCAACAAACAAACAAATAAGTATATAAACTGGTTTCACAAAATCTCTATGGAAGTGTAAAGGCCCTGACATAGACTCCGTAAACTCCGCATCATTATAGTCCTTAAGTCCTTAGTGGTCCTTAGAAATGGAAATCGCGTCTACACAGTCCGTATCCGTAATCACGTGACAGTGGAAACCAATGAGAAAGTTGGAAACAACGTCCAATAAAAAGCTTCGAAAGGAAATTTTCTAGACCTAGGCGCAAGAAGACGTCATGTTTGAAGCAGACTATATCCCAGCAGAATACTACTATTTAGCACCGCGTATTACTACCCATTCAGGTTAAACGCTTAAGTACTAATTACGCTAATGGAATAGGAATTGGGAAGGTTGAATTTAGAGGAAGTGAACCCGCATTTGCGTGGAGGGAGAGTAGAAAACCATTTAGGAAAAACCACCCCAAGTTCACCTGACCGAGATTCGAACCTTGATCTCCCCGTCCTCGGCAGTCGAGCTCAACACGACTAGCGCGTTAGTCAACTACGCCACCGAGGCGGGTCCCAGCAGAATAATATTATGACTTAAGTAACTACTCAACACACTTTTATAAAACGTTATGGATATTTCTGTAATAACTATATCCGTAAAATTATTTTATTATTTTGTATTTCCATAACAACGGATCCTTTGGCTGCCATTGGTGCTTTTATTTTGATGCACGCGCACGCTTACTTTGGTTTGGTTGGTAGTCCTTAGCAGTCCGTATCGTATCGAATAGTCCCTAGAAAGTTAAAGTTGAGTCAACTTCTACGGAGTGGTAAGGACTAAGGAATTAAGGATATGGATCTGTAGATGGTGCTATCTATTAGTGTGGAGTCGATCTCTTACGGAGTACTAAGCAACTTATGGATACGGAGTCTGTAGATAGGCCTTAACTCTCCCAATACTAAATACTTGTTTATCCACGAATGACCCAAAATTTTTAAAAAGATTTGTTTGAAAATCAAAATTGATTCTCATCAAGAATGAATTAATAGTGATTTTCATATGCATTTCTGAAATAAGGTAAAACTACGATTAATAATTAATTTGCGGATCGGTGCCAGCCCACGGACCGCTGGTTGGTAAACTCTAGTTTAAATAAAATACAGATTTTTTTGGATTAAAGAGGAATTTTGAGGCATATAGAGAACCGGGGGAAAATAATCGGATAGACCTCCCTAAAAACAGGTTCAGCTTTCACTTTTGATGGATACTAGCAATTTCTATAGAATACAACTAATTATATAGTAAAATGTTATCAATGTTCTGTTAAAAAAAAAGTGTTTCTATTTTCTAAAGGGCTCTTCCTGTAAAAATTGGACTAAATGTAGTAAGAAGCGATGCAAAAAAAAAAATTACGTTATTAGGATTTTGGGCCACGTTTGTGATAAATCTCTTTCATGTAAGCTTCTCAAGCTGCTTTTGTACTACTCAAAAAAATAAAAGGTATACTTCCTAAACGGGATTCAAAAGGTTTTCAGCGGTCCAAACCAACATGCTTAAATAATCAACTTATGGAGGAAGAATAATTTGATGATCAATTAAATTTGTATCAAACTCTCAATATAAATAATAAATAAACAGATAATAAAAGCTTGAAGGTGCACAAACGAAAGTTTTGCTAGAAAAACAGACGAATACGAGTCCAAGAAGAGGGGGCGAATAAAAGAATAGCGAGGAGTTTGAGGCAGGGAGGTGGGGAAGGGAAGTAGAGATGTTTGATGTTGGTTTCTTTGACGTCGACGTCTTGCGGAAATACGTCATCCATCATCATCATCATCCTCCAGCAGAAGCAGCAGCAGCATCCAGTGCGCAAACAGTTCCCGGGGTCGAGTCTCAACTACGGTGAAGGGAACGCCTCTCAATCTACTCACCGACATTGTTGCCAGATTGGGCAGTGAATAAAGGTGGATTGCTTCTTTCACGTCTACGGCTCTATTTGCTTAATGCCTTTCCTGCTTCTTCATCTGTTTATCTTGTACAAAGTCTATCTATGTGGAGGAGAATATGTGTTATTTGAAATCTCAATAGGATTGTATGTATGTATGTATGTATGTATGTATGTATGTATGTATGTATGTATGCATGTATGCATGTATGCATGTATATATGTATGCATGTATGCATGTATGAATGTATGCATATATTCATGTATGCATGTATTCATGTATTCATGTATGCATGAATGCATGTATGCATGAATGCATGTATTCATGTATTCATGTATGCATGTATGCATGTATACATGTATGCATGTATACATGTATTCATGTATGCATGTATACATGTATTCATGTATGCACGTATTCATATATTCATATATTCATGTATGCATGTATGCATGTATGCATGTATGCATGTATGCATGTATGCATGTATGCATGTATGCATGTATGCATTCATGTATGCATGTATGCATTCATGTATTCATGTATGCATGTATGCATTCATGTATGCATGTATGCATGTATGCATGTATGCATGTATGCATGTATGCATGTATGCATGTATGCATGTATGCATGTATGTGTATATATTAATGAATGCTTGTATGTATTAGTATTCACCATGTCCTTGGTACAAAAGATTAACTTTGTACAGACCCAAGTCCTTATAGAAAAGTCATTTGTGAGGAAAATGAGGTCTTGTTAAAGGTGTAAATTTGATAACATACGTATACAATGAATGCATATACTTACATAGCTCCAGTATATCTACTCATCCACATATAAGCCTATAGCTTACAAACATATGCTCAATCAAACTAACAATACACAAACTAATTACATTCAAAAATCAACATTTTTGGGATAAGTTCCACTGTTATTTTTTTATTAAAATTGAGTATGAATTATTTAATATCTAAACACTTTATTTGAACTTAGTAGTATAGTTTAACAAATTGAAGTCTAAAACTTAATATTAATTCATGATTTATTTGTGGATGTGTCTAAAAACCCTCAAGGTATTCTGGATTTCAAATATTCCAAATAGATCTTCACAAACATTATTAAAGAAAAGATCCGGGGGTTTTCCCCCTCAAACAGCGAGTGTTACATGAATCAATACTTTATTAAATGCACCCTAACCCTTATATCTCGGAAATCTACAGGAAATACTGATGACTATGGCTGGATAACGGAAACGCTAAAGTTATGAAAAAAAGTGGAAGGGGGTGGAGATGAAGGGAAGAAAAATACTTATATAGTAAAAATTAGAATATGAAAAGAAAATGCACAAAGGGTGAAAATATGATAATGGGGTTTGTGGAGGGGTATGAGTTTCTGATGAGATGTTGACAGTTATAAGGACAGCACGTTGCGGAAATACATTAACAACGTAAAGGGTGGAGGAGTAGGGGTACAAACGGGGTGAGGGGAGGGAAATAGTGAGGGGGGGAGACAAGATTACAGGGACGTGATAAACGATTCACATTGAAAAATGTTAATATTGAGATTTTAAGGGAAGGGGAAAGATTGTCAACTATTTAGAATGTTGCATTTTAAATATCTTGAATTTTGAGTTGTAAGTCTTATAACTAAAGATAGTGACACATTATATGGATAGAGGTTGTCATGGTGTTAGCATGCTACAGACTAAGTCATATTTGAGAAAACATAAATATTTAGACCAATTTCGAAATTACTTAGCTATAATAAATTTATTTAGGCCTACCTACTTACTTTCTCTATGGTATCAGGAACACGAAATTTCATTGCCACACTTACAAAATACCACAACCTATTCCTATCTGGAACTAGTTCTATCCAGTCCACCTCACTACATCCTATGACTTTCAGGTCCATTCTAATGTTATCTTCACATCTGCGTCTAAGTCTTCCCCCTTGTATCTTCCCCTTAGGTTTGCCAATAAAAACCACGAACGTGTCCAAGGTTAATAAGTTTTCTATTTAATGTGTTTAATGGCCCATAATGGGTTTCATTAACTTAAAATTTAGATCATAGTGTAATAGTAACGTTTGGATTAATTTAAAGAAAACATTACACCAAATGGTTTAGGTCAAGATGGGAAGCCACAAAAGAAAGCTTGTACTGAAATCTAATAACCGATACACTTAAGATTTTCTAACACCAAACGTATTTATAATCCATCAGATACTTTATAGCGCCTTATAAACGTAAAATGATACCATTTGGCAATTTTTCCGGAGTTTTACTCAAATAATTTTTATATATTTTTTTAATGAAAGCTTATACACTCAGGATATACGCAAAAATATTCAAAAGAAAACCAGCAATTTTAAAAAATAACTATATTTTTAATAGCAATTTCTCAAAATCTACTAAACCATTTTTCACTTTTTCATATCAAGAGAATAGTATTGTAATCGTGAACATTTATGAATGAAATATTATGATGAATCTTTATGTTTTATATGGGTCAGAGTTCTGAGCCCAAAAAAGTGGATTTTACCATTTTGGCTGGCTCCCATGTTTGTCTTTCCCTGGCCACAAATATGAAACGATTTGATGTAATTTGTTCAAACTTGATACCCATAGATGTTATAAGACCACACCTCGCGATATTTTTTTATTTTTAACTCAGCCCTTGAATTAAAAGTAGTTAACAGAAGAGTGATTTTTTTAAATTCCAAATTTCTCTAAAACTGCTCTCACGATTTTGTAAAAAATAGATATAGGTCTAAATGGAGTGTTTGGATTTCCAAATATCACTGTATACTTTATTTTTGGCTAAAAACTCTGAGTTGTTTACTAATTAGTGTTTTTCGAAAATTCGAGATATTTTGAAAATAGTTTTAACAATTTTGTTTAAAATATAAAACTTATATCTGACATGACAAATAAAACTTTTTTCTTCATTTTTCTGGAATTATTTGTTTAAGGGCAGGTCACTGAAACCGGCTTTTAAAAAATATGGATATTTAAAAAAATGACTATAGCAATTTGGTTCAATATGGGTATCTGTTATTTTTTACACTATAAATAAACTGTACATATTTTTTATTCTAATGCAGTGGTTGCCAAAATGTGATTCGCGATCCCCTGAGGGTTCACGAAATCTTCCAAGGTGTTCACAAAAATATTTCTGTAATGGCGGATTTTTGCAGCACTTTGTGAGGAAATGGAAAATATTTACAACGCTTTATTGTCTCGCACTGAAGTCAGGTGGTTGTCTCGAGGTAGAACTCTTACAAAATTGTTTGAACTTAAACATGAAGTTTTCGTTTTTATTACCAACCATCCCTTTCACAAAGCCAAGTGCATGCCAGATAAAATGTGGCTCCAGCCTTTTGCCTATTTGGCAGACATTTTCTCAAAAATGAACAGTTTAAACCTATTTCTTCAAGAGTCGAATATTAACGTTTTTATTGTGCAAGACCGTATCGAATCGTTCATAAAAAATTAACTTTTGGGAAACGTGTTTAATTAGCAATCCAACGGAGTGCTTTGATATTCTTCACTAATTCATGGTAAAAAATCATCTTTCTTTGGAAGAAAATGTTAATACCATGGTTATAGAACACTTGAAGGGAAATGGAAAAACCTAAAGAGAATATTTCCCATCTATGTCCAATAATAATAACTGGATTCGCAATCCCCTGGAAGAGACAGGACTCTTCACATTAAACGTGAGTGAAAAAGAGCAGCTCCTTGAAATTTCCACTGATTTTGAAATAAAGGAAAACTATAAATCTTTGTCATTCATTGGGTTCTGGTTAAATTTAAGAGAGAAGTTCCAAGTGTTGGCGAATAAAGTTATTGCAGCTTTGTTACCATTTTCTTCAACGTATTTGAGTGATAAATATTTTTCTTTATAAATGCCTATTTAAAATAAATGGTACGGCACACCGCACAGACTTTCTCTCTCTTTCTATAAACTCCTAAGATTTCTGAACGGAATAATGTACATTGTATCATCACCACTCCACATAAGAACACGCATAAAAAAATATACAATGATATAGAATCAATGAGAAAAGAGGCGCATCTTTGTCCACCTAAGAGCATTTCAAACAGTTTAATGTCTTCAATAAGGGTCAACACTTCGTATTAAAATTTCGATTTCTGGTTAAAATTTTAACATTTTATAAGGTGTTGCAGATCTTCAAGTCATCGCATTGATATTTAATTATTCATTTATACATTTTGACCAATAAAAAATGTAAATATTGACTATTGAGTCTAAAATGGAGATAGATCATTGCTATGCAAACATTTCTCCTAAGAGATTTAAGGAAAAATAACATACTTTTTTAGATACTTATATTTAATTACTCTATGGCATTGGAGAATTATTGCGTTAAGACTTAAGTAGTATATGTTTACAACTAAAGCTCACAAAATTGTATTAATATATTTGCAAATATCTCAGAAACTGCTGCTTTTATAAAAATATATGTCAAATAAATTTTTTTTATTTCTGATAGTCCTACAATTTTGCAATGATAAGTTGTTTAGTTTCTCCAATAGTTGTGGAGATACGGAAATTAACGCTTCTGTAAAGTACCCTAAAAATCATTTTCATAGGAAAATGAAAATAGCCAGTTTATTTATAATCTTAATCAACGCCTAGATACGAATTTTAATCAAAATCGTTTGAGTAGAGTTTGAGAAAACAAAATTTTTCTCTTTTCGCCCTTCAGTAAACTACCCTTAATTTTAAGTTTTTATAGACACACAGACAGACGGCATTGCAAAGACTATTTTTTAGGGTTCGGGGGGTCATGAGACGTCGACATCCATCAACATTTCAGGTTAGTTTTTTTTTACGGTCGCAATACTTAAACTTTAATGTCCAAAAAGTTAAAAAAATTCATATAATTGCGTATAGATTGAAAGTTATTGATTTTATAAAAATATGTTTCGGATAAAATATCTGTATTATAAATATATATACATATTTGTAATGCTAAGTAATTTCATATCTCAAATAGTTTCGGAGCTATTTAAAAAAATGTTAATTGACGCATCAGACCGGGGCCCTTAAAGCCATTTTGCCGAAATATTGAGGGTAGCCATTTTGTTTAAATTTCATTTATGAACATTAATAAATATTCCAATCAAAATCGTTGGAGCCGATTTTGAGAAAATCGACTTTTTCTCTTTTTGCCCTTCAGTAAACTACCCTTAATTTTAAGTTTTAATAGACACACAGACAGACGGCATTGCAAAGACTATTTTTTAGGGTTCGGGGGGTCATGAGACGTCGAAATCCATCAACATTTCAGGTTAGTTTTTTTTACGATCGCAATACTTAAGCTTTAATGTCCAAAAAGCTAAAAATATATATATAATTGCGTATAGATTAAAAATTATTGATTTTATAAAAATATGTTTCGAATAAAATATTTGTATTATAAATATATATACATATTTGTAATGCTAAGTAATTTCATATCTCAAATAGTTTCGGAGCTATTTAAAAAAATGTTAATTGACGCATCAGACCGGAGCCCTTAAAGCGATTTTGCCGAAATATTGAGGGTAGCCATTTTGTTTGGAATATTTATTAATGTTCATAAATGAAATTTAATCAAAATCGTTGGAGCCGATTTTGAGAAAATCGACTTTTTCTCTTTTTGCCCTTCAGTAAACTACCCTTAATTTTAAGTTTTAATAGACACACAGACAGACGGCATTGCAAAGACTATTTTTTAGGGTTCGGGGGGTCATGAGACGTCGAAATCCATCAACATTTCAGGTTAGTTTTTTTTACGATCGCAATACTTAAGCTTTAATGTCCAAAAAGCTAAAAATATATATATAATTGCGTATAGATTAAAAATTATTGATTTTATAAAAATATGTTTCGAATAAAATATTTGTATTATAAATATATATACATATTTGTAATGCTAAGTAATTTCATATCTCAAATAGTTTCGGAGCTATTATAAAAAATGTTAATTTACGCATCAGACTGGAGCCCTTAAAGCGATTTTGCCGAAATATTGAGGGTAGCCATTTTGTTTGGAATATTTATTAATGTTCATAAATGAAATTTAATCAAAATCGTTAGAGCCGATTTTGAGAAAATCGACTTTTTCTGTTTTTTCCCTTCAGTAAACTACCCTTAATTTTAGGGGTAGATGTCCAATTCCAAAAACCCCTCGGGGCAACCCTATGAAAACCCAAGATATCAAGTTTCAGCTCAATCGGTAAAATAGTTTAGGCTCTAGTTGGAGGTACAGACAGACAGACAGACAGACAGACAGACAGACAGACAGACGGAAATTCAAAAACTACTTTTTCGGATTCAGGAAGTCATGAAACGTCAAAATTCATCAAAATCTCGACTTCGATTTTTTTGACGATCACAATACTTTCTCTACCTGTAAGATAGAGAGAAAGTAAAAATACATACAGAAAGAGGCTCAGTGCTGAAAGTGACTTAAGACAGTATTTATCGTATGTAGTTCCTGACTTTAAGGCTCTGTCCCATCCAAAGCAAGTGCATCCTTCTCACTAAGGCACGTGAAGAGACTTTTAAACAATTTTGAAACTTAAATTTTCATGGAATTTTGTGATTTTCAGTTATGTCAAAGCAGCAATTTCCAGTATCGCTTAAAAAAAAACATGTGAAATGTGATAATGTTGTGACAGTAAAGATAAGAAAATGTTGCTACATTACTTTGCTTATTTAGTTTAAGTTTTAATTTTTCAAATTAATATATAATATTATTTGAGCTTGTACTTAAGTAGCTTCAATATTATTCAATTAGATTTGGTGGGGTGTCATATAGTACCTACCGGAACTATAGTAGGTTAATTTAAAGGTATTAAACATTTTGATTAAAATTAATAAATATATTTCATAAAAATTAGGTATAAAATTAAGTGCGTGACTATGGATACAATTCATTTTTTGAAAATTTGAAATTTGTTAAAAATATTTGAAAGATTTGGTTTAAAACTTATTCACAAAGAGTTTATTCCTACAAAATGATGTGTTTTTTTTATGAGGAAAACTTACTTAAAAGTAGTTGAGAGAAAATGTTTGAAAAATGAGTTTTCCGTCAAGTTATAATACCTAATATGATATAGTTTATGCGATTGTCTCGTACCATTTATTTTTTAATAAGACAATTTATATGGTGGAAGGTGACCTGGTGGTCTAGGGGTAAGGTGTTAGACTTCTGTGCTGAGGGTCCGGGGTTCAATCCTCGGTCCCGGCACAGATTTATCTGATTGCCAAACCATTCCTTCACCTCTGACAAGATGTGTATTAATCACAACTTGTGAATGTGAGGAATGCTAGGCCTCTACCATGGTTCGGATTCCACGTTAAACTGTAGGTCCTCCATTTCATCTCACAATCACCCTACCATTACACATTAGCGTAAGTGCGTATAACCCGAACGGGTAGTAAGACGTGGTGCTAATAATAATAATAATAATACATGGTGGAATATCATATCAACTATTAAAATCTACAAATATTCACTCAGTGCAAAACTCTTAAGACAGACCTCCTGGAGTCAGAGCCAGGAACACTAGCGCTCCTCTTAGCTCTGACGGTGGTTCATCAAAACTATAAAGAAAGCTACCCCATATCCTTCTCGATATTAGTCCACTGGCCATTCAAGTGTCGCAGTCCGGCTCATTTCTCTGCAAACGTCTTGAGATTCCATCAGAATCCTCGGACTATCGAGGTGGAAATCTTAGCCACAACATCTGTTACATTCGGATCTAGAATAACAGTCGAAATTGAGAGCCAAGAATAAATTTCATAAGAAAGGGAAGTTCCTCCATTGTTAGACTTGCATCACCGTTGAGAATAGTGTCGGGGGTTTGAATCTTACTGGGTGCCTTGTGGTTTGTTTTCCAAGTCTGATTTGTATATGGGTTCTTCCCTTTTCTCTTAGTGCTGGTATGGGTACATTCCCTTTGTGTTTATTTCCACATGAGATTGATTAGTAAAAAGCTATAACTTATCAAGCTGATTCTCTAATTTATAAAATAAAATAACTGTTATTTTAGCAAGAATATCAATTTATCTAATCATCTTCAAATAAATTGGCACTAGATATTTGAGAAAATGCGTTCTTGACAGGGATTGGATTGAATGACCTTTGGTTTAGCGCAGTGGTGTCTAACCTGATGTACGTGAAGATATCTTAGGAGTTACATTAAATTACATATTAGTATATACAATTTATTTGAAGTGTAGACTATAGAATATATACTGTAGAAGAGCCCTTCATCGTGCACCAACCATTTTAAAGGTACAAAATTGAAGAGGAAATATCTTTGGGTACATGAACATAAAAAAAGGTTGAAAACCAGTGGTCTATCACACTAGTGATTTAATTAATGAGCTATCAGTTTTAGGATTATTTAGAACACACTTCTTGAGTTGTCGGTCGGATCTCTATCTACTACGCATGAACATACCACTGTGGTTTATTTCCATAAGCTATATTTGGATGCATTCATTTGTTCACAGCCATCCGGGTTCGATGGATTTTTCCTTGAGTGCTAAAAATCCGTAGCACATTTCTTTCGGAATGGGGAAGTAAAGCCATCGGTCCCATGTCGATGTGGCATGTAAAATATCCCTATAGGGTACGTGAAAATATCTTTCCTGTAAAATTGGTAGGCTCTTTCTCACTAGCTCATGGAAATTCTCGTATGCTGATATAATCAGTCGGTTCAAAAGGTGCACGTTAAACACCTCAAATAAAAATAAATTAATTAAAATTATATTTGGATGAATCATATTTAATGATCTTGATATTTATTTAATCACTTGTGGGTTACACATTATAGTTATTCTAATAATGAGTCGTTGAGAAATTAGCAACTTCGTTATTATTTGATTGGTTATTAAATATTTTATTCACCGCGTCTTACTACTCGTCTAGATTATCTCTATATTTACATTGATTTGTTGGTAACTAGGAAGATAGAATTTAAAGAAAATATACAGATCTATACATAGAAGAAGAATGAAAAACCTTTAAGTAAGAATCAACCTAAGCACAACCTGCAGGGTTTCAAACCCGTATCCCCTTATCACCGGAGAGCAAGATAATAATAGGTGTATTCATTAGACCACGTGCCCACACATGTGTAGCATTAATAATATAACTATACTAATGTTCTACACTTCAATTCCTGTAATGTGTTCTTCATTTACCAATACAAGTGACAAGCCTACCTTGCTTTGTTACATTTTGATGCAGGTAATGATATTTGTTTTAAATTTATTTTTTTATCGCCACTTCTTATTACCTGTTCATATTATACTCATATATGATATTAATTACTCTATTAGGGTAGGGATGAGAGAGGAAGCATATTAGGGGTAATCTACCCTCGTTTACGGGGAAGGAGAGTTGTAAACCATTTAGGGGAAAACCATCCTCAGTAAAACTCGACCGGGATTCGAACACCGATATCCCCCGTCTTCAACAGGCTGGTCTAACACGAGAGTGACGTCTTAAGACCATTCGGCCATTGCAGCGGGTACCTAATAGTATAGGATCATGGACTATAGTAGATCTTGTCAAGGTAAACATTCACGTAAATTGAGTGTACACTTCCTTTACCTTGAAAGCAGTTAGTCTTACCTTGACGGATTACACTACAGTCCTATCTTAAAACCTACTCCATTATGTAATCCATCAAGGTAAGACTGCTATGACTTAGTGTAAACGTAGTGTAAATTTACACCTTGAAGTACTGTACTGTACAGCTCTAAGTTACAGTATAAAGTGATGGAGACTTAAGGAAACCTTCCATATTTACCTTGTAAGGAATATTATTATTATTATTATTATTATTATTTAGCACTGCGTCTTACTACCTGTTCGGGTTATACGCTTAAGTACTAATATTTATTAATATTATATAATATTTAGCACCACATCCTACAACCCATTCGGGCTATACGCTTAAGTACTAATTACGATAGTGATTAGGAATTGGGAAGGTTGAATTTAGAGGAGCGAACCCGTATTTGCGTGGAGGGAGAGTGGAAAACCATTTAGGACGACCCCCCCCTTCCAGTTCACCCGACCGAGATTCGAACCTTGACCTCCTCGTCCTCGGCAGTCGAGCTCAACACGACTAGCGCGTTAGCCAACTGAGCCACTGAGGCGGGTTGTAAATAAAATGGTAAAACACATTTTAGAAGGGGTAGAACTACCCTCAGTGAAGCCGACAGGGGTTGAATCCCGACCTCCAAAGGAAAAGATCGAGCACCATCCAAGCTGACCATCCTGACCTTTCCCCTCGTTTGACGGCTTTATCTTGTTTCTCGCGCCCGATTACTTCTCGATAATTTCACCCTATCTCTCTACAGGTTATTTGTCCGGGACCTCCGAATCGACACGGTTAATTTCTTTACCTCCCTTCTCACCCCCGGGTCCCCCATTTCTCCAACCAACGAGCAAGTTAACGTGGAAATCGCGCATCCCCCCTCACCCCTGCCCTCTTCAAGGTTCTGTTAAGTTGCCCATCCTCCACATGAAAAAGACGAGAAAACGTCAACAAAACTGAGGGAACGAGTGAAAAGAAAATAGAAAAATAATATAAAAAATAACAAAAAGAAGTGATTAATCTTTGCTGAGCGCCTTGTAGATCTATCTTCGAGCAGCGCAATGCCAGGACGGGAGTACAGCGCCGGACATGGAAATCAACCCATTTCCCTAACTAGACAAAGATCGGGGGACTTTTACAAGAAAGTCAGATCTTACTAGGATATGCTACAGTACTTTCATTAAAAATTACCACAAAAAATATAAACATAAAAATTTAACAAACACCTGAATGCCTAGCTGGCACCTGATGGCTATTTCACACTCCAATTTTGGCAGGAAGAAATATTTTTTGACGTTTATAAAAGTTTCTATAAAAACTGTCATATATTAATACGTAAAATAATGTGATCTATCACTGTCACTTTCAATAAATAATATAAATACCTATAAAATAAAAGTATTGATAAAGGAAAATATCAATGTTGGCAGCAAAAAAGTTTCCATTTTCTAAAAGTACCTTCCTAACCAAATCCTACTGTAGCTTCCTTAAACACGTCGAATTAAGCTTTCAATTATGTGCTTCACTCAGTTGCATTAGATTTAAAATTGGAATTAATGTAAATAATCTATTTGGTATCAAATTTTTACTACGTAAAAATATGTATTCTCTAAATATTATTGACCTGGTGGTCTAGGAGTAAGGTGTCAGACCTCTGTGCAGGGGGTCCGGGGTTCAATATTCGGTCCCGGCACAGATTTATCTGATTGCCAAACCCTTCCTTCACCTCTGACAAGACGTGTATTAATCACAACTTGTGAATGTGTGGAATTCTAGGCCTCCACCGTGGTTCGGATCCCACGTTAAACTGTAAGTCCTCCATTTCATCTCACAAATCACCCCACTATTACACATTAGCGTAAGTGCGTATAATCCGAACGGGTAGTAGGACGTGGTGCTAAAAATAATAATCTAAATATTATTCATGACTATATCCGGCCCCTTGACTGCGTTGATAGCGTCTGGTTTATGAGCTAGAGGTCCTGGTTTTAATTCTCTGTAATCCCTTAAATATTGCTCATTGGTGAAATCAATGTTTGACCTTTCACGGTAGTGAATAAACGGCTGAATAACTGGATGTTCGTAATGTTCTAGAATCAAGCTAGTTTGTAAATCTTGTGCTGATATATTCAATCAGTTCAGGAAGGGCACCTTGAGGGTAAGATTTAAGAAACGTGAGTTAAGGGCAGTGTCGATAGCTTTTTTTTTGCCCAAAATAAATAAAATGCTTGAATAGAAACATACAGTTTAATTTCTTCAGATGGTGATAACAGTTCTTTAATATCTGTGAAGGGTGTCCTGGAATTTAATGACAATTATTTTATCTAAATTTTAAAAAGTTTCTTATCTAATGCCACTATGCTATTGACAGATATTAGAAAACTGGTGCTATCATCAGTGAAGAAAATTTAAACTATGTTTCTACTGGAATCATATAATTTATTTATTTTGGCAAAAGAATAATTATAAACAAACTAGCGTAATCTCCCCACCCTCCCCACCCCCACCCCACCCCCACTTCAAAGGGGCCACCTAACGAAGTTGTTTGATATTCCGAAATATATTTTGAGTCAATATTGAGGTTAAAATAATAAACATGTTCCTATATAATCAAGAACATTAAATTTCAAGTTTAACAGTCTAAATTTATTTTATTAAAATATTAACTTAGCTCATTTGAATTATAATTCACGAGAAATGCCAAAACCTCTGACTCCAAAAATAGTTAAAAACGCAGATAACTAGCATTTCTCAAACAAATAGAGTATAATTTTAATAGGATCACAATTTATATAAATTGTGATCCTATTAAAATTATATATATATATATATATATATATATATATATATATATATATATATATATATATTTAAGAATTGAATATTAGTAGTTTTAAAACCGTTCGATGGTATTTTCCCTCAAGAATCCTGTGCCCTTATTGGGTAGTTTTTATACAAAAACACCCACGACGATTGTCTATATTAACGTATGTTTGCTTTAATATATATGATCTAGGATAAATAATTTGAAAACTCAAAAAAGATAGTTTGAATTTAGTCTTAAATGCAGAGTTATTTTCCAAGAAATAATCTAAATATTGAGTGTGCCTAATTCAATTGTATCTAATTAGAGATAATTTTCTGTGGTAGAGAGGTAAAAATTTATATTTTGGATATTTATTAGAATTACAATGGTCTTGATCCAAGCTTTTATTAATTTCTAATTAATAGCTTATTAAGTAAAAAGTTAGTTTAGTAGGGTTCTATAATTTATCTTTTTTGTTTGAAAACTAACATTTTTATTATTATTATTATTATTATTATTATTATTATTATCACCGCGTCTTACTACCCGTTCGAGTTTTACGCACTTACGCTAATGTGCAATGGTAGGGTGATTTCGAGATGAAATGGAGGACCTACAGTTTAACGTGGAATCCGAACCACGGTAGAGGCCTGGCATTCCTCACATTCACAAGTTGTGATTAATACACATCTTGTCAGAGGTGAAGGAAGGGTTTGGCAATCAGATAAATCTGTGTCGGGACCGAGGATTGAACCCCGGACCCTCAGCACAGAAGTCTGACACCTTACCCTAGACCACCAGGTCACCGGCAACATTTTTATTAGATAAAATAAAAGCTATAGGGGCCTAGCACTATTTAGTTCAATCAGGACTATTTAGTTTGTTCTAAAAAAGGGTTGAATGGTTGGTTTTACCTCCAATGGAAAATAATATCGCAAGGAATCTTAATTTTTTGGGGGTTTCTAAATAAGTTAAAACAAAAAAACTAGTTGAATGTTCAGTTAATAATGGACGAAAATAGGGTCTATCAGACAAATACATAGAAATAAATTCAACAAAACTAATATTGAGGGAGCTAGAATTTTTATTTTATTTTGGTAAACATTATAAAACAAAAACTATGTTGGTTTAACTTTGAGCGTTCTTCATACATCGACAGGCTATGCAAATGGAAAGTGCTTTATTCAATTCTTTCACTATTTATTTTCTTGGGTTTTTTTTTACTTTTTTATTTGATAATCGTAGAACGCGTGTTTGAAAAAGAGGAGGGGAGGAAATGAAAAAAAAAAATGGAAGAAATTTTCTAAACCTTCAAAAACCGATCAATAAATCAATAACATTAGGCATTCAGTTCGCTAGTATAATGTGGCGTGGGGTTTTGACTGACAAACTCCATTTACACGAGAGGAAATATTTTCTGTGCAAGGTTTTCGGTTCGGTGCTCACAAAGAAATTGGATAAAAAGTGGAGAAGAAGGATGCAGAGAGAAGTTTTGAAGTCCAGGGGTCGTCGCACGTTACGGAACTGCTTTAGCTAGATTATAATATTAATATAAGTATTTTATGTATTTACTTAACACATTTATTATATTAACCTAAATATTGTTACTAGCATTGGTAGCAACGTGGATTAAATGTAAAGTTCGTATAAACTTGTTTGACACTGACAAGGAGGTCGGGCTTTGAATCCCGCTTATGTGTAACATATTGCTGGTGGTTTCTTCTATATTGTTTCCCACTTGCCCCATACTCAAATGCAGGTACATTTCCTCTAGTTACCAACTTCCTTAATCCGACACTATAAGCTTGGACGGGTGATAAGCCTCAGTGAAAAAAAGAAGAATATTCTATTTTTTTTTACTAATTATCTAATCTCACTTGTTATTACTTACCTCTTAATTTATAAATAATAAACTTAAGTTTATCTATTAACTTCCGACTTGTTGACTTCAACTTTATTTCAATTTAGCTAAGTGGTATACCCCTTCCTGGGAATGTGGTTTAGTAATTTGCTAGTTCATCATTTTTTGGTCTATCCTTGTTGATTTACCGCAATGATGCAGAATGGGTTGCTTGTAAATATGAGCGGATATATTATCTAATATTATATTAGTTTTTAATAGTCCTGTCTGCTTACTCTGTATTCATTCTTCCCTTATTTTGTAACGTTGTATGCCTGCTTTTGCCCTGAAGGACGAAAATGGGCTACAATAATTTTAAAAATAGGGAATTTTTGAAAAATTCCCTAAGTAATAGAAGGCCTAGGAAATGCCTACTTAAAGAGAGTTTACATATTACGATAGAATAAAAATTTTGCTGTAACTGGCTCTGATGTAGTCAAATATATGGTAAAAGGATGGGCTCAGATTTAAATACATTAAACAATTCACAAGACCCGATCAGATAGAAAATAAAAATGTATATGGTGTATTGTACACTTCAATACTACAAAATTGCTAGCCACCCCACAAACATTCAAAATTACTCTAAAATATCGATTTTTCACATACAAATTCCATAAGTAATAGGAAGGCCTTGGAATTAACTATTTAAAAAGAGTTTACATGTTAAGATCGGATAGACGTTTTGCTGTCACTGGCTCTTCTGTAATCAAAATATATGGTAAAAGGAAGGTCTCGGACTTAATTATATAGAAAAGTTCATATGATCTGATCAGATAAATAAATAAAAATTTAGATGGCATCTCATTCACTTCAATAATTCAAAATTGTTATAAAACTCAAAAAACATTCAAAATAACTCTAAAAAATTCGATTTTTCATTAAAAAAAATCCCTAAGTAATAGAAGGCCTTGAAATACCTACTTAAAGAGAGTTTACCTGTTACGATCGGATAAAAACTTTAGCTGTCACTGGCTCTTCTGTATTCAACATACATAGTAAAAGAAAGGCTTGTACTTGCTTAAATAAAATTTCACACGATCTGATTATATAAAAAAAATAGATAGTCAAATTGTGTCTCGTGCACTTCAATATTAAAAAATTGAAAGCCACAGCACAAAAATTTAAAACAAATAAAAATTATCGATTTTTCATACAACAATTCCCTAAGTAATAGGAAGGCCTTCGAATTACCTACTTAAGAGTTTATATGTTACGACCAGATAAAAATATATCTGTCACTGGTTCTTCTATATTTAACTCATATGGTGAAATGAAAGTCTTTGTCTTACATAAAACTAGTTCACATGACCCTATCAAATAATAAATTTATAATTCAAATGGTGTATTGTCACTTAAATACTACAAAATTGCCGGGGACACCTAACAATTAAAATTACCCTAAACCTTAAAAGAATTTGAGCTACAAGACAACTTTAAAACATATAATTAATAGTTAAATAATTATTTTGTCTAAAATTAAACATTGGATTCTTCTGGACGATAAATAAAACATATTTATTCAACCACATTTAATTTCAGTTTTTTTTAAAAAAACATGTTAACACTAGACATCAGAATGTTTGACCATTTGTACCCAAAACTGGCCCAGTACAAGCACCTTAGACCATATAAGTAGTCTATATATGGTCAAGGTTCTCTCGTGGGAGACTAGACTGCCTATGAAGGGGATATCGAGGTTCAGTTTAGGGAATTTAGGGAAGATCACTCTCAATACACCCGGTACCGAGATCTGAACCTCTAGGCAGTCTAGTTTACCACGAGAGAAGCACCTTAGACCATACGGCCACCGAAGCGGGTTGTTAACAGTTATTCTCTCACATGAAATGAAACTTAACCCAGTAGGGACCTAGACTTACGGAACATATTTTGTCATCTATTAGTAAAGTGACATCATTGTGCAAATAAAAGGTTTCAAATTTTTTGGTAACATATTGAAGGTTATTTCATATATATAGGGCCTAGGCTTTTTTTTTTGTAGGTCAAATAATAAAATACAAATTTGGAATTCCTTCCACTTAGGATAATAACAATAGTTTTTTAATGCAACCCTCATTATTTTTAATGTTCAAGGCAGCCTTATAATCAAACAAGTTACCTTTCTTATTCATCACCCCCTTCCCCACAATAGACAGGTCTGCCAATGATTGGAAGATCAGGGTTAAAATCACGTTTGGGTGTACTGAGGGTGGTATTTCCTAAATGGATTTCCTCTATTTCCACACATATGTGGGTACACTTCCTCTAAATTAAGCCTTCACAATCATTCACGTAATTAATACATAATATACAAATCACGCGAACGCGATTTAAAAAAGAATGGCACGATGCACCACTCTGTCTTTCTACAGCTTTTCTCTTAAAATATACATTTACTAGAAACTCTGCAGAGTTGTGAAACGAAATAATAGGTTAAACATTGTTATAAAAACATTACACCAAAGATCGTAAATGAAATAATATACACTATTACTTACTCTATGGCATTAGGAACTAGTTACACTGTTACATAAATATTGAGAAAAGAGGAACATCTTTGTCCACCAAAGAGCATAAGAATCAAATTCATTTTCAAGGACATGAATTCAAAAGTATAGGTATATGTATTTGATTATAGCTAAGAAACTGTTGGGTTTATGAGAATATATTTCAAGCAAGAGATTTGTATCTTTAATAGTACTAAAACTTTATGAAATAAGTTATTTCGTATCTCAAATATTTGCGGAGAAATGATGAAAATGGGAAAATTTCCCTCAAGTAAATACTCTAAAAGTCATGTTCACGATAAAATGAGAACATTCATCCTATTTATAACGATAAACAGTGTCTATATATAAAATTTAATCAAAATTTCTATAGCGAATTTTAAGAAAATAGTTTTTTCTCTGTTTTTTCCCTTCGGTAAGCTACCCTTAAAATTAGAGCTAGAAATATAATTCTAAAAACCCTCGGAGGGACTTTATGAACACCACAGATACCAAGTTATAGCCCAATCTGTTAAATATTTTCGGCTCTAGCCCGAGGTACAGACAGACAGACGGTATCACGAAATACACTTTTTTGGTTTAGGGGGGGGGGGGTTATGAAAGGTCGGGGACATTTATCAAAATCTCAAGTTTAATTTTTTTGACGATCACAATACTCTCCATCCGAGGTGCGAGAGAGAGTAAAAAAAAAACACTTTTGTTCTCAAATTTTGTTTAATTTATTTTAAAATGCATATTTGAACTGTGTTTATTTTTAAGTTAAAAATAATTAGTTTAACATTATTTATAATGTAAAATAGAATAACGAACAAATTTGTCTTGTGCATATTCTCTAACAACTAATCTATTAAAAAGTTTATTTTAAGTTTCAGTGACATTTAAAAAGTCGGAGTAAGTTTTTACCGAAGTGGATTTCCCTTATAAATCTTGATCGAAAAACTATGGTTTGAACCCAATTGAGCACGCTGGTTAATTTTAAACAACTTAGCAGTTTTCTATTCTATCTACGGGCTTTTCTTAAAGTTACACTTAACATCAGCTGTTTTGCTTAGATAATCGTTTGAGCGGTTGGTAAACACGGACAAAGCAAACAATTTTTATAATCAATTAAACACCCAAAGTTCCTGGAAGTATTACTCTACATTATTGGTATTTAACTAAATAAACAATAGATTTTTTTAAAGCGTTCGAATCTAGATTTTCATCCCTTGTCAAATATATATTTTTTTATCCATCTATTCTTTTAAAGATCGTCCTAAATAAATTCAGTGGCGATATAACTCAACTTGTGGGAAAGTTCAACACTTCCTTCCTTCAAAGTGTTTCGTAGTTGACTCCTAGGTGTCAGGCTGTACTTAGTTCAAGACTATCCCAGAGAATGCGCTAGCAGCGCCGAGTCAATCGCGGCCATCATACATCAAAGTACGTGGGTTTGTTACTGGCTTGGAGAGGGGATTATGATTGACAGTGGGTGGGACTAAGGGAGGAGGCAAGTTTTGAATACAATAGGGGCCGAATAGACTCCATCGAGCAAAACTTAAATGAAATATTAAAATAAAATGCTAATGCTTAGTAGAATACACACTGTATGAAAAATTAAAAAGTTTGTTTTTTCTTTACTATATTTTATAACCACAAAAATTAAGAGACTTGCGCATTTGATTGATTATTTAAACAAATAAATTTTCATTTTTTATTAGGATGACGAGAGAAGTTCATGTTTATGAAATAAATATTTAATTCAAAACAAATGTAAAGATGAAGAATTTTACTTAAACCCCTTGAAACATCAGATATACCTATTGTGTACTAATAAAATTAGAAATACCATCCCGATAAATAATCGATTTAGATATCATTTTTCATTTTTTTTTTTTTTTTACCGTTTAGGCTAAATTACTTCCAAAATCTCTAACTTATTTTAACATACATAGTTTCATCAATACTCCTATTTCAAAGCTAAAAAGGGAAACAGACTATATGGCTACAATGATCTAGAAACGAATAAGTTAAATTAGATTCTAGTGTATTTTACTATATTTAATAAATTTCACATTCGTTTCAGTAGGTAGCCAACTAGAAATCTTAGAGAATTTAATAAACTTTTATTTTTTTCAATTCTTTATCTTGAGACTGTAAAAATGTGTTTTCTTTATCTTGCTTTGTCAGTGTTTTAATAAACCAAACAAAAAATTCATGATTATCTATAGTTTTCTCTAATTAGAACAATGCGTCATCCATTGATCACACCACCATCAATTTATTTGTGAGAGGTGCTGCTATCTGCGAGTGAATGCTGAACCTAATCGAACTAATATTGCAAGTTATCCTTAAAGCTAGTAGGTGCCGTATATGTACTTTAGTGAAATAATAAAAGTCGATGCAACACAAGCTTCGTTTCATGTTAGTTGGTCTCTACACAATCTGTTTGGGAGATTTAGGTCTACCGCCATATTGGTTTTGCATATCTTTTTTTAATATATTCTTTCACCTTCAATATCTAGTGTTACAATTTTTCCTAGCTACAATCTGGAGAACATAATTTGTTTTAAAATGATATCAGTTAGATAATTCATAAATATGCTGTGTCTGATAATTCATTCATAACAATTTGCGTAACTTAAATTAAAAGTATCTAATCGAACTAAATTTAATTTATTTTTTAGTCATAGATCCTACTCATTTAAAACGAAGTTTGTTTGTTAAAAATGTAAACGTTTAAAAAGTACTTTTTATTTACAAAATATTAATTTATAGAACCAAGTGCGTGCTTATTTTATTTGATCAAGTAAATATAAATAAAAAAATAAGAGATGATGAAACCAATATGGCGATTATTTTATAAACTATGTTGTGATTGTAAATAAAACATTAAATGTTAGTACTAATAGTTAACATTATTTGACAGTAGTATAAAGACGCATGTAATTTTAATCAATATTTTTGTTTTTGTAATTCACACTACTTTTATCTGGTCAAGTAGCAGTTTTACCGTTTCAAATTACACTATGGCCCTATCTTATAAGCTACTCCATAGTGTAATCCATCAAGTGCACAGAATTAATTTTAATCAGGAATATCTTTAAAATAGAAATTAAGAGACACCAAACACATCAACTTTTTGTCTAATCACTAATTAAGTGTGTGTGCGAAGCAGAAGAACGATTTAATAATTTACAATATTTGAACTACGTTATTTAGAACCATAACTATAGTCTTTGTAAATGGGATAAATCATAATAAAAAAAAATCAAACTTTTTAAAATGTAAAGGCCTATGTTAGAAACTTGGTTTAAATGTTCCTATTCGTAGAGTATCAACCTCAAAAGCCGAGATATATATAAATAGCAAATAATAATTCATATAGTCTACTTGGATATGCTCTAATTATAACATATCGTTTGAAAACCGTCTAAGAACCATTTAATAAGAATGATAATAATACTTTGGTGCAAAGAAGAAGTTATTTAAAATAGTTTCAAAAGAAACCTAACTACTCAAAAATGAATGGTTATAAATCACAAGATAAGAAACATAACAATCTACGAATTGCATTAGACCCTATTATAATCTTGATATGTAGGCCTGATATGTTATTACCTGTATCTGGAGTCCTCGGTGCATGTTCCGATAAAACTATCGGAGCTTTTTTCTCTTGTAAGATTAACTACCTAATCACGTGCAATGTCTTGCGTGCTGCTTGCTAAAGAACATTTTTTTAGTCTATTATTATTAAATCCAAGTTGCTTTCTTTTTTCATTTCTCTTTCTTTGACAATCAGTGGTTTTGTTCAAATTTTATAGCCTCTTTTTGCTTTGTGGACTATTATTCTTATTTGATGCTCAAATGTTCTAAAATTGTATAACAGGTATACTTTGTAAGTTACTGGAAAATTATTGTAGGGATGGAAAATAAAAATCAAAGATTTGTATCTTATTATTACTTTGTAAGTAACATGGCAATATCTAGAATTCTTGAGTCATGAGACTATTTTTTAGGAGGAGATGGCGTTTTTAATCATGGTTATTATTATTTTATTAAAATTGTGCTAAACATATTTTTTAAATGTTTCCTTCAATTGAATCCTTGAACTCTTGACATACTTGGTGTTCTACAAACCAAACAAAATAATCAAGCTTACTTCCTTGACAAAAGTGACCTATTTTTCCTTAGCATTTTTGGGCAAAGTCACTTTAAGATCACTGGTGGGAGTTAGAAAAACATGTCATTTAAATGGCAACTATGTTCGTGATAATGGAGTGTATTAAATAGATCTATGAATTATGTCTATTTATATAACTAAAGTGATAGAATACGTCACATAAAAGTAGTGAGCTAGCCTGCGTACAATTAGAAGATTTAAAAGAAAAGATGCGGGATTGAAAAAAATTGCCATTCCTATGATGAGTACAGGGTGTGTAGCTCATCATAAAGTAACTTCCTCCACTCCCCAGTATCCCAATCTCTTTGAGGACCAAATAATTAAATTCCTAAGCACCTGGTTTGCGAGTCAACCGACTTGATCCATATACATTTCAAATTGCACTAGTTTATGTTAAATAATCGGGGATGAAATAGGAGACAAAATTATTTCGTTCATGGATCCTGTTTTTTTTTGGGGTTTTTTTCACGATATTCCCTAAATCTTGGAGGATTGGTCATGTTAGCTCAAGTAGTACTAATAGTAAATATAATAAGAAAAAAGTGCACGGTGTCAACCCACAATCTAGTTATATCAACCGAGTGACCACCGTCTGTTGGCGAAGATAGTGCCAATTTCTACGGATATGGGGTGTCACGTGGTCAGCACATCGAGTCCTCGCAGTGCGTCCTATTACCCATCCAGGCTAGTCGCAAATTTACACAAACGGGATAGGGATGAGGTAGATATGGTTTATATTGAAGGTATCCGTAGATGAGTGAAAGGAATATGGAAAACGATCTACTGAATCTACAGCCTTAGCACATCCAACCGGGATTCGATCACCAACCCTACCAAGACAGACAAGACGAGTTTGAAACCTTCCCGTGTGGCCACTGATGTAGGTGTTTGCTCATATTAATTGCCGATACATTCGACCAATCGAAAAGACCTCGGATAGCTATGGGATATCTTTACGGTGGTAGTGTAGGAAACGCGAGTTAAGGGCAGTGCATTTTTTATGGCAAATCATTTTTTGGTCAAAATAAATAGAATCCTGTAGAAACAGAGTTTAATTTTCTTCACATGGTGATATCAATACATCTTGAATATTTGTCAAGGGTGCCCTGGATTTTAATGACAACTTTTTCCTTTCATTTAAAAAGTACCTCATCTTATACCGCTTTGCTCTTGATGAAAATTCAAGAACTTTTGATATCACCATGTGAAGAAAATTAAACTCGATGTTTGTACTGGAGAGTTATTTGATTTAGTTTGAATAAAAAAAGTTTTGATATTAAAAAAATCTGCAAAAACATTGCCGTTAACTACACTCCCATCTTGAGATGAAATAAAAGAGGATAAAAAATAAGATAATTATTTCTTAAGTTTTTATGAAAAAGAAAAATTCGGATGAAATAAACTAAACCTTTATTCAGTAGATAGATTTAGTTTATTTTTTTATACTTAGTAATCTCAACATTTATTGAATATCTGTCAAGGGCATCGTAACTTAGAAATGGACTTAAACAGAAAGTTGTTATTATTATTATTATTATTATTATTATTATTATTATTATTATTAGCACCGCGTAAACAGAAAGTTAATAATGTTCAAATGTCATTATGTTTATAAAAGATAAAAAGCTTTCGGTATTAGTTTATGTATAAAATAAAACTAAATATATTTAATAAAACCGTATTTTATGTATTTCGTCCCAAAAAAGTATTTTGGCATAAAACCAGAAAAAATATGGATGTTTTCTCGAGTACACTTCAAAACCACCTTAAATGGATGAACATAAACCCCAATGGACTAAGTTTACGTCCTTCCCCCGTCTTGAATACAACCATCGTCAATGTAACAGCCCATAGCATTGTTGTCATCTTGTGATGAGAATGATGAAAGGGTTTGTAAAGAGGAAGAAAGGACGCGGCGTCGTCTACGGGCGTGTTTCCGGCGCTGAAGAGAGAACCTGTTAGCGACGAGTGGCGTCTCATTAACAGACCCGGGAGAGCCAGCTGGTCTCTACGTCACAACAGGTAGAGAAAACATCAAGGTCATTAAGCTAATTGCTCACAAATTGTTATTAATAGTTGTTCTTAAGCGAGTTGAACAATTTCATTTAGACCTTCGATGAAAATCTATCCAACCCAGTTTTAACTGTTGAGGATTAAGATGGTGTTTAATAACAATAATTGTAGGTAAGATTGGTATTAATATTTTTTTAAGTTCTTTAAAACTAGAGGAGAGCTATTTCTAGTAGCTTGATTAGTTTTATTTCTAAGTTTCCACTAAACATTATTATCGTTAAAGTATTATGCCTCTCGTGAAACATTTTTGTTCGACTTCCAGTTAGCGGGGAAATAAGGGAACCAAGCAAAATTTAGAAATCAATGGTAGCCTCGGATTTTTTTAACAGTTGAACAGTTTCTAAAAAAAAAATATGTATTAATCTGTCTCACTTCGATAAGAGAAATTAATGTAAATTCATTTGTAAACGTCCTAAAAACACATTTGCAAAGCCTATGACACTTTTAAATTTGATTTTTCATAGTTTAGTAAGGGCTAAATTTAGTGCGAACAGATTTTTTTAAATTCCAAACAATGCCTTAATAGAGCTAGGTACCTATTCGTTTATTAGTTACATCCATAGCCTCGTCTATATGTTCCGTAAGCTGGTTTTATACAAGTCCTTATATAGTCCTGTATGAATCTTAATTTTGGGCATACACTTGATGTCCTTAATCACATTATATCGTGTCAAGCGATGAGAAAATATACTTTTGATTAATGTTTTTAGTTAAAATATCGCTAACTTCAATTTACCTAAGTTTTATAGAAATTGTTATTAAAAGGTAGATAAATGAAAACCCCATACGTGTGGAAAATGTTACATTTTACTTTTTATCCCTGTTTCTTTAATTTCAATTAGTATATCGATGTTCATTTATTTGTTTTACTAAAATTGGTTCTCCATAACCGTTGTTAACGAAAGTTAAAAGCTGATCCCAAATTCAACGACGGCCTACGGGCTACGGACTACGACTCGGGAATCTATTGGCAGATCATTCTGTTACTGTGAAGTCTCTCTCTTTTTATGGACTACGTGCTTTACTGATACGGATTATATAGACCAGACTTAATATCTAACTACTTACATTTTTAGCAATAATATTGGATGTTTACTTTTTCAGGATGTTAAGATAGTTTTCAAGTAGACCCTAGTTTAATGTTACAGCTTCGTGTTTAGAAAAACATCTTAGACGCCTAAATAAACACCAAGCATACAATTTAGTAATTTAAGTTTCCTCATTGAAAATTTGGGCCGAGCAGCATGACACGTGTGCTATAAACTTAATGAGCTCACACATTTTTTGTCAGATATGTCAATGAGACATTATCAACAGTCGCCTGGAGATGAGGATGGGAAAACCACACAGAGTGTCATGGGGAAAATTACCTCCAGTTTCCTCTAACAGGATTCGTTACCGACCTCATCAAAATTTCTCAAGTGAAATACATTTCTAACGACGACAGACTTCTAGACCACCACTTCCAGTCCCATCAACATTAAGTTATTTTATATTTTTATTCTGTGTACCATGTTCGGGCTGTTTATATTTACACTAACTAATAGGGAATGAACGTAGAAAGTAGAATTTTAAAAAGTATAGCAGCATTCACGTGGAGGCAGATTGTAGAACCATTAAAACAAACGTTGGAACATCTGACTGTGATTCGAACCTTGACCTACCCTTCACGAGCAAACCAGACTAGACTATAAATATAACCCACTTCAGTGGCTGAATGGTCTCGTGTTAGACTGGCCTGTTGATGGGGAGATCGGGGTTCTAATCCCGGTTGGACCTACTTAAGATGTTTATTTTTCCTGTATGGTTTTCCACTCTCTCTCCACGTGACCGGGGATATATTACTTTCAAAATAATTCCTTTCTCATCCCTACTTCAGTAAAGTAATTACCTCCTTCAGTGGTCACATGGTCTAGAGCGCTACTTGTGTTAGATTTGACTGCCAATGATGGGGAGTTCAAGATTTAAATCTGGGTTGGGTGTAATGAGTGTGATTTTACAAAATTGTTTTCCAGTGTCCCTCCATGCAACTATGGGTAAAATTCCTCTAAATATAACCTTCCAAATCCCTTTCCTAAAAGCCATTAGCATAATTAGTACATTAGCGTATAACCCTAAGGATTAGGTAGATATGGCCTTAAAAACAATGTAGAGTAATAATCATATGTGCGTATAACCTGAACAGGTAGTAAGTAGGACACGGCGATAAAAAAAGTATAGATATAGAAACACTTATTTTTCTCGTAATTTTTCAAACAAGCAAAAACGTCTGTTAACGTCAACTTGTCAGTCAATGATTTCATCAGCGACAACGAGGCTCGAAACTCGCGCACGTGTACTGAGCTGTTGATGTTGATACTGGCTACAGGCAGACAGCATGGGGACTATTAATTCTGCGGCGAGAGAGAGAGAGAGAAAGAGAGAAAGAGAGAGAGAAAGAGAGAGAGAAAGAGAGAGAGAGAAAGAGAGAGCGAGAAAGAGAGAGCGAGAAAGAGAGAGCGAGAGAGTGACTGACATCTAGAAACTTTTTTTTTATATGGTCTCACCTTCCTTGTCATTCCCTGGCGCGTGTGCGCGAACTATTTTCATATCCTGTACTTGGCCGTGGTTTTCACGTCGTTTATAACGGGAGTCGGAGTTGCTGATGGGAAGGTGGAGCCTTGGAACTAAGATAGGCCTTATCATTCAAACGCTGGCCTTAGGGCGGTATTCAAGAACGTCAGTGAATGCTTAGTGGACCGATAGTGTGGTCCTGAGCAAACTATAGGTCCACCTTTTAACCTATGATGAAGAAAGCAAACCCAAGTTAGTGTCCTCTTGGCATCCACTTAGTCAAGTTCTTGTATACGGCCCTTAATCCATAGTTTACCCCCCCCCCTCGCCCCCCCAATCGAGTCATACTGGCCAAGCGGCCGCCGTTTTTTGTCAAAGATATTGCCAACTTATGTGGATAGAGGAGGGTGTCATGTGGTTAGCACACCGAGCTTTCATGCCATTACTGATGAGTAACAGTTAACTTTTCATAGGAAGAGCCTTGTCTGACAAATAGGAAAGTAATTAGGATTAAGTTCCCTTATCTTAATATTCGAGTCGCGTAGTCTGCAACTGTAACTTTTGATAGATTTTATCAATCCCTAAAAGTTAACACAAATAAATTAGTAAAAATATGAATGTTAACAGTTTTTTTTAAACTATATAATAGGGCCATTTATTTGACAATTGGACTATATGTACAGATTATAAACCATCCAAAGCATTTCCGATGATTTAGTTCACGTGAGCTCTTCGTTTTCTACTTTCATGTTTTACTGAAAATAATTTAAAAAACAAATGTAGATCAGGTTAACTCACCTGCAACAGCGGACTATCTGAAAAAAATATAGTGTTCGTTTTGTCTTGTCTGGTTTGCCGGTGACGGTGATAAAGGCGTTAAGAGCCTCAGCAAGGTGAATTAAGGCCCTTGGCCCTGTTGAGTGCAAATCTAAAACCTATTTTGTGGGATGATGGGCAGGAGGGTGAAAGGCGTGGCGTGGCTTCCCAACTGTCCAATGTATCCTTCCGCTCCAACAAAAACACATGGATCACGGAAACAGTAAATGGTGCTAGCTACCGGACAGGTCTTGCGGAAAAATCATACATTTTGAAATACCAGTTTTCTCGAGAATTAGTGAGATTTTTATAGTAATATTTTCAATACCTCTTCTAAAATAATGTATCAATGTTTATTAAGTGTTACATTTTCTTATTTTTATAATGCAGGCGGCAGTTTTCTATTGAAAAATATTAAAATTATTGATATTTGATCACTGTTAAAATTAAAGAGGAGGTGTGTATATAAAAAGTATAGCTTAAGCAACATTTTTTTATTCTTGAGCAAACCGTTCCGAAAAGAAAATAGCAAAAAAATAACAATTCTTGAAGATAACCGTTGGTTCTCATCGCTATGCATTTTCACGCCAAATGAAAAGGTCCAATCGACTTAATGGGATTTTTTTCTGAATTACTTCTCACTCTTCCTTCAGGCAAATGTGGGTGTAATTTCTCTTAATCCCACGTTCCTCATCACTACCCCATTCGCGATACACTGAGGATAACCTTGACAGGAAGTAGAATGCAGTAAACACAAAATAGTCAATATCGACCAAATATGGTGTATTTTCATCAATAATAGTAAATATTTTTGTACCACTTTTTACTAACCGTTCGGTTTGTACGCTTCTTTAATAACTACGCTCATGATTTAAAATATATTAGGAAGGTTGTATTCAGAGGAAGTGTATCCACATTCACGTGGAGGGAGAGTGGAAAAGGATTTTTTTTTTTAACCAAACTCAGTACACCCAACCAAGATTCGAACTTCGAGCTCCCCGTCATCAGCAGGCCAGTCTAACACGAGAGTGAGGGGTTTACCGTTCGGCCAATCAAGTGGGGTGAAGTTATAATAAGCTATCAAATTTTATTTGATTTTAGTAGATACTGGCAATTAGCAATTTGTATATAATCAAAAAAAATAGATCAATACGCAGGACTACAAGAAAATGTACCAACATTTGCTTAGAGTAAATTGGTAAAACTGTAGACTACACAAAACAAACTTTTGTATATCTCCAGTGATTGAACTCAAATCCCTTGCTAAACTTAATTAGGTGGGCAAATATAAATTTAAATTATTATTTTTCAAATGACATTATGAAAGGAGTTACATTCTAACAAAGTAGATCTTTTTTGCACCCCGTCTTACTATCCGCCTATAGTATGATTTTGGTAGGAGTAACATTAGAAACTAGTTATTAAGTAGGCCTAACTAAAACAATTTTAATATATTCATACACCAAAACGGGTTATTTCCAGCTGTAACTGTTAATAGATATTATAAATATAAACTAACACAATAATATCAATGTTGGCCGTAAAGAAATATGTTTGAATTTTATCTACTGTTCTTCCAACCAAAATCAGGTTATAGGCTATCTACATTTAGCTACGCCAAGAGGGTGGGATGAGTAAACATAATAATTGTATTTTAGTGTAAGGAAAGTGTTAAAAAAATCTAGTGAAATTCATTCTCAGTTCACACAGCAGGAATTCAAAACCCAACCTCACTACTCCAACAAACCAGACTATTTGTAAGCTTGGCGTTTAGTTCGGGTTCTTGCCGATGCGGGTGAAAGGTAAAATGAAAAACTAAAATTCTAACAGAACCCTAAACAAACTCCCAAAGAATATATAAATTAGACCTATTATAAATCTTCAATGAAAGGAATGTTAGGTTGTTAAAAAAAATCATAAATTTTAAAAAGGAATTTTTTTCTAGGATGGGGAATAGTTTTTTAGGTTATAAAAAAATTTCAAAAATTTTATAAAAGAAAACAACCAAATAATAAGCAGGATGAGAGATACACAGTGTAATAAAGGTTGGGAGTAGAAAAAAAATAGGATAAAACGTTTCGGTTGAATGTAGGGAAGAGAAAGTTTTATGACGGGCGAGGAAAGGTTTTCATAGCTCTTACACCCTCCTCCTCCTTTTACACCCCTTGGGTGGGGAGCGAGACAAGCAAGAAGAGTACAAGGTTTTATTACCTCACAGTTAATCCTTGTAAGGGCGTCTCCTGAGTCTACAATCTGCAGTCAAAACTCTCAAATACCTGTTTCAGTTCATCCGGGACGATTTCATGTTGCACACTCACATGTGTGTGTTTTTTTATCCATAGTAAATTCAGAATCCCTGTTACAATTCAATTTTATTGTTGAAAAAAAATTTACAACACCCTCAGATTAAAAAAAACGAGCTTTCAAATTTCTAGCAATGAAGATACCATCACGAGTGTTCGTTAAAAATGTACCGATTATTATTTCTTTCCTTTTAAAAATTTCTAGCAATGAAGATACCATCACCAGTGTTCGTTAAAAATGTGCCAATTCTTTCTTCTTTCCTTTTAAATCAAGTACAGTGGAGCGTCGTTAATCCGGATCGATCGGGACCGGGACCCATCCGGATTACTGAATTGTCCGGATTTTTAAATGTGCTTTCAATAACTGTATACATACGTAATGTATTGACTAGAGGATACATGACGCTCGGGAGTCTACTGTATTGCAAAATAGAGGCTGAAGGGTTCGAAAAATATGTTAATAAAGTATATTGAATAAGAACATGTACATTATGTAATTTAGATTAGTAACTCTATAATACTTTTTAGATAAAAAACAAGAATCTACAGTAATTAATGGAAACTTACTGGGCAAAAAATTCCTTAATTGTTTTTTGTACAAGACTTGACCTGCTCTCACGCCGATCGGATTAGCACGTTCCGGATTTTTATCGTCCGGATTTCGACGCTTCTACTGTATATAAAATATAGGCATATTAGAGTCAATTCATCACAAAATAATATTTATAAATCATGTCCATTAAAAATGTTCTAAGGCTTCTTTCATACCATTTTTTAATTGATAATACACATAGTCTTATAGTCGTAATTTTGTTAGTTTTATTATAGTTTTGACCGCTGAAAAATAAATAAAACACAGAGGGACCTACCGTGTTGGTTGCTGCACGTTCATGCGTTAAAATGTTTTACATGGTGGTACAACTATAATTAATCAACGATTGCTTGCTGACTTGTTAAAAATCCGTAAAACTACAAGATATATTTCCAGATATAGATAAGTCAAATCGTGTTTATCATACCATTTGACAGTGAATAATTTCTTAATTTCCCATGACCTCTCTGAGAAAGAAGGTATTGTGATCCTCAAAAAAAACTTGAAATCAAGAATTTGATTTATATAATCTATTCATCATCCCCTTAACACAAATAAAGTTTTTTTTTTTCAGATTGTGCTGAAACTTTGTATTTAGGGTTTTTCATAGGGTTTCTTCAAATAATCTTAGGAGTTAGATATCCTAAAATTAAGAATAGCCTCTCGCAATAGATTGGACTGCCAATGACGGTAGGCTAGGTTCGAAACTAGGTAGGTTGTACTGAGGGTGGTTTTTCCTAAATGGTTTTTCACTCTCCCTCTACGCGAATACGGTTACACTTCCTTTAAATTAAGCCCTGTTCATGCCTAACAAATGAGCGTAATTAGAACATAATATAAGTATAACTCAAATGTCTGTGATTGAATATTTTAATGAATATTAGATTAGTCAATTTATACATCTTTAATTACATCCTAATATATTTGTTTATCAGCTGATGTTTTCCAGCTTGTATAGTAGAGCTGCAGGGTCAATGTTTTATATACCGAGAGTAAAGCGGTATGTCGTAAAGGGAGGAAGCGCTTTGATGCTAGGGGAAAGGGGGGTATCAATGAGTCGTAAGTGAGATTTTCCTCTCAACAAGTAGTGGGAGTTTCGTGTTTAACCCCGTGATGAGCACGAGGGGGATGGTGGGGGGGGGGGGGGAGGTGGAGTGGAAGAAGAGTTGCAGGATAGGGGATAGGGTCAAAAACTATTATCCATTTAAAAATAGAGCTAAACACGCAATTTGACCATATAAAAAAAAGGACCTCGTTTGATTTGTTTTGCTTAAGCTTATTCCTTATTTACATGTTGACTTTAATGTTTGTTGCTTGGATCTTTCACTTATAAAATTAGGTTTTTCAATGACATTAAGGGTCTATGTCCAGTAATCAAACTTAATAAATTTAAACTTTACCGAAATTGGTATTTATAACTATTGAATTATCCTTATATCCCCAACTTAATTCGAAATATATAAATGATAGTTGTGGATACAGCTTATATTTGTTTTAATGGCTTTATAAAACTTCTCAAATGTTTATCTCATTGGTGTCTAAAATTAACAATATTTTAGCTTAAAATGTTAAAGTATTAATTTTGCTACGATTAATATTCCATGGATAACAAATATTTCAAATATTTATTTTGAAAGGTTTTCTTATGAAGCTATAGAAGTTAGCTACCCGGTACTTTAAATCCCTAGAATATATTTTTTTCTAATATAATCAGTAGTTTTATCATCAAACCTTAGTTATTCTAATATTACTTCCCAACTCTTGAAATCTCAAAAGATTTAATTAATATCATCAATTTTTAATGACAATACCCAACATGGATTATAAGTTACCGAATATATTAGCTTACCTTTAATAGTTTGTTTACTTGGATTTTAAGTATTTTTGAATATTCGTACATGAACGATAAGTTATTAGGGAGTTTAGTAAGATTATCATCTCTAAATTTTTTTAAAAAATTAGCTAAATACACTTTTATACAGGCCTATCAATATGCTAAATTAATATTTTTGTAATACGTCATTTTGAGAGAAGTTCTCAATTTTTATAGTTTAAAGACTAGTAACTTTATGGTGATAAAAATTCGAATTAGTTAACAAAATATTCTGCTTAGAATAATTATTATTAGAGCTACAGAGGATACTAATTTTACCCAAACGCTTGAAGCTTACATCAGAGCCAAAATCCAAGATATTACCTAGCAGAACTACCCCATGTATAAAAAAACCTGCTTATTTTTTAGGATTAGAAAATAATGTAAGCACAGGGGCTCTTCAATAGCCTGTTATTCCATCATCAACGAATTACAATATAAGCAAACCATATCTCTACTTAAATACTAATTTTATTCCGTCTAAAAACAATCATTTACTTAGATCGTAAAGGCCACTGATATATATTTTTCCTTATATCAAATTTACATTTTTATCTTGGTTTTAAACCAATAGGGCGATGTCTAGCTGTATATACATTTTTTTTAAATATAAGATAGTTCTTATATCAGATACGCTATTTATATTAATACATTTTTATATCCATGGTGTAATTAGTTATGATATTTTCTGTATATACATATAATATCATAATGCATTATAATCGTATACAATAAATATAGTATAGGCCTTACGGAATTATATATATATAAATAATAAATTAAACATTATGAATATGATAAATGTAGGTAATATATAAAAATAACTTTTATATATAAATAATCTGCTATACATAATTACTATATATTATAAAATATATATATATATATATATATTAGACCTATCATAATATCGTATATATAAATTGAAGACTCCAAATGAAACCTTTTCCCCTACTAGGCCTTCCGTTTCCCCTCTAACCAGGCTTCCTTGTTTGGTTTATGACCCAATACTAACTGTCCAAAGCGGTAATATATGTTAATGGATTTTCTGCTTCCCTAACATCGTCTGAAAGTTTCTCTATTCCTCTCTCTCTCTCTCTTTTACTCTTTTAACATTACTCAGTGTACACTGTACTGTTTGTTGGTGTTTTCCAACCAGTTCCTTCTTGCGGTTCGTACAGGATGGAAGTTATTTTTTTTTTCCCGCTTTAGCAGTTTTTGGTTTTGTTATTTTCCTATTCTCGCGTGTGTTTCTTCTTTCTTTGGTTTTAATAGTTTTGATTTGTTGTGTGTTGCTGTGATCTTTTGTAAAACGGTGAGATATACATGTTTAGGGAATAAGGGGGTTCATTGGGACGGGGGGGGGGGGGGGAGATGGAGAGGGGAGGAAGGTTGATACCTAAGCATTTAAGTAACAACATTAAAAACATGTTATCTTATAATATTTTCAATACATTAATATGTTCTACGGAATTATGTTATTATAGCTACTCTCTTATTGTTCTAAACTTACAAAATGAAACAGACCAGGATTACCAACACAAAGGGACAAATATATTTTAATATATTACTAAAAGTTGGTTTTGGCAAATCAGATAGCTAATTTACAATTTTCGCCACAAGGGTTTAATTTAATCAATTTCAGCTGCAAAAAATATTTTTTCTTAATAATCCCTTTTCTATTCAAATTAGATTCATATTACAGTAAACTTTTATTTTCTATGTTACTTACGTGATATTTAAATCGCACCTCCAACATAGAACTTCTAAAGTATAATTTAAAGATAATGAGAATAAAATGTTGTTATGATGTGAGAAAATGATTTTTATTGATATGTGAAAATATGTTTTTGTAAAGCACCTGTATAACTTAAAATATTACTCTTACATTCATAATAGCAATTATAGAGATAAGATTGCTTAACGATAAAACTTATTTTATTGAATTCTAGCAAACATTAAGATTTATCTGTATCTTTTATTATAGGAAGAGTAGTTTCTTTTAGTTCTAATGGCATGAATAGCTACATTTAATACGACTATTTAAAGCTATCTATGTTGGTAACAACCGTGCCTATAGGAGGTGCCAAATATTTGCTTATAGTAAGAAGGACTATAGATAATCCTTGGTAACAAATAATTAGATATTTTTAACATACTTTCATGTCATGAACATGTTTACTTCCTTCATGTGCACAAATTTTAGTATAATTTATATGATTAAATATCTAGATGCTAGATACATAATTCTTTTAAAGGCTAAATGCAAACTTAATAAATTTCAAATTATTTAAATTGTTACCATCTTAAAAAAATTATCATTTGATGAAACTGTTCTTTTGATCTGATGTTATGGTGATTTAAAAAATGTATTTACTGGAATGCCATGTCTAAATGTGTTAAGTGCAAATTTCTGGAGATTAAACTGGATAAGATTTTTATTAATTATTTCAAATTTAATATTTAAGAATGTGAAACCAAAATAACAAGATGGCGTTCAGAAAACTTATTATAATTTTCATTCAATAAAATGCTCAGTCTTATAGTGCACATAACATGTTTTTAATTTCTCCAAATTTTATTTAAAAATCTTTTGTTCATATTTAACTTTAACTGATCTATTTATAGGTTATTGGCACTTTAAGCAACACAACAAAAAATAAAAAGCTATCTTTAAAAATACATACTAGATTATTTAGATTAAATTGGGTGTACTTTGTTACTCGCTAGATCAAATGGTAAAAACCCATAGTTGAAATACATTTTAAAATATTAACAAGCTGGCAGGCATGTGTTTAATTTGGGCAAGTGCACTGCTTTTTATGATAAATGTTTAGTCAAATTTTTGTTTAATGTTTCATTTTATAAGCCTAAATAGCTTAATAACATGATTAAATTCACTATCAATTTAGTGTAATAACTGCTTCGGTGGCCGCGTGCTCTAACGCACTACTCTTGTAGTAGAATAGACAGGCGATGACTGGGAGATGGAGGTTCGAATCTCAATCGGGTGTATTTAGATATTTTTCCTCCAAAATAGTTTACCACACTCCCTCCACGTAAATGCAGGTACACTTCTTATCTATAAATGTAACTTTCCTCATCCCTAAAACCACTAGCGTGATTAATATTTAAGTGTACTGTGTATAACCCGGACGGGTAATAAGACGCCTAAAAAAGTTTAACCTCTGCGTATAAACTAAACAAAATAAGGTATCTTACCTCAAACAACAAATGCAAAAGTAAAGCAATGAAAAAGTATATTTGTCTATAGCAAAAAAAAATTCAGATTATAGCCAAGACAAATGAAGAAGTGTCCTTTTCAATTAGGAAACAAATATGCCAATTAGTTATCTTAATATATATAATTCTTCTGTACGTGTGTATGTCACTGAACTCCTCTTAAACGGCTGGACCGATTTTGATGAAATTTTTGTGTGTGTGTTTGAGTGGGTCCGTGGATGGTTTAGATTCACAATTGGACCCGGTAGGTGGCGCTGTGATCGGGTTCTAGGAATTTTTTTGGGGGGATTTTTTTTTTTTTTTAGATTTTTTGCATATCAGAACATGTAACCTCAACATTTCACCCCCCACCACCCAATATTTATAGTAATGAATATAATATTAATAATTGACCGTTAAAAAATCATAAATTCATCAATAATTGACCGTTAAAACCTTCTGAAAAGTTCATGAATAATTGAACTTCTGAGAATAATTCATAGTTATGTTTGTTTTTCGATACAGCTGATATTTGTGGAGTTGTGGGCGAAATGCCAAAAATGAAAATATGTTTTATTTTGTATGTTGTCTTGACAAACACTGAATTTGTAATATTTGTGTTACTCACTAATTGAAGTTCATTGTGAATTTGTAACTGTGATGATCACATAGTATTTGTTTTATTATCGAAATCAATTATGCCACCCAAACGAAAAGCCAACGTTCGGGCAGGACAACGTCTGTCGGGTCCGCTAGTTTTAAATAAAGAATAAAAATGTATATTAAAATAGAACTGCTGCTGAATCTACTTTAATGTATCCAGATGCCAAACCATTTGTAATGTTAATGAATATAGCATATTGCTACTCAGAAGAACTTATAAAAAAAATAGTAAACTGTTATAAAAATAGCCTGGGATCGAACCGAGGTGCTACAAAGCTTTGATTCAGCCTCTCTACCACTCAGCTATGTGGACGGTTTTAAGCTGCCAAAAGCCTTTAGTTGATTGGATACCTGTAAAAAAAATCAAAATTCTTCATGATATACATTTGGTTGTTTGCTACTATGATCAAATGACTCAACTGCGCATGCGTGAAATCCCGTGGTCGCGAGGTATCGATTACCAGAGTCAATATGACGTCACGTGAACAAGCATCATACGAAGCGGTCCACACTCCTAGCCTGTACTTCACTTTGAATAAATCAAAAATATAACAAGGAAAATGTCTAACGATTTTGTTTAAAATGTATATTTGCAGATTGGGCCTTATTACAAATAACACGGTATACTTGATTTTGGGGTAAAAATAATTTATGAGTAGTTTACTGATGACCAATTTTTAAAAAACTGGAAATATTTTTAAAATGGCCTTAATGATTTTGTTATAGCATTGAAAGTGTTTGGCACTAAAAATAGCCTTATATAATTGGCCTCGGGTAGAAATTCAATAAAGGGTTTTTTACTGTTGAGTGATTTTTGAAAATTCGAACTAATTTGACAATGGCTTTAACGATTTTGTTTAAAATAGCCCAATATATTATAATTATCTGGGGAGTGTTTGACATGAATATGACAAATAAAGCTGTATACTTGTTTTTAGGAAGGTATTCGGTTTTTTCTAGATTGAAATATATTTAAAAATTGCCCATTTTTAATCAAATCGCTAGAGCACCTGTTAATTTGTTTGCATTATAATTAGTTGTGTAGATTAGTTTTTTTAAATCATACAATAATTGTTAGAAAATGACTAATTTTTATAGAATTTGATTTTTTTGGAAATAGTTTTAACGATTTTGCTCAAAATTGGGATCGGGGGAATACTTTAAACTTATTTTAGGCCTGCACTATTTTTTATTCATCTAAAATAAATTAATTGAATGGTAGTTTACATACGAGATATTATATAAAAACAATTTTAGATATTGACATTTAAGATTGAATTACAAATGGGAATAGCTTTTCATAATAAATAAAAATACTTTTTACCTTTACATAAATAATTTTAGGGTAGTTTAAAAATAATTAATTTTGAAAATTTGAATTTTTTACGTTGTATTTTGGTTCATCAAAAGTTCCGTGGGCCTCATAGAATCATGAATCAGGCCAGATGGGGCCCGAGTACCTCAAGTTTGACAAACCTACCTCACTGCCTCAGACCGTTACTTTGACAACCGAAGCGGGCTTATTCTACTATTAGTCACCTAGTGTTGTTCATATCTTATAGCTGGATAATTATTTAAATACATGATCATTCAATTTTACACCTAAGCCCATTTTAGCATGAGGCTCTTTTGAGAGATTTTATTTATGTACTAATTACACTAATGGTGTTAGGGGTGAGGGATATATTTATAGGAAGTGTACCTAAGCTTGCGTGGAGGGAGAGTGGAAAAACATTTTGGAAAAACCACCTTCGGTACGCCTAACAGAGATTCAAACCTCAACCTCCCTGTCATTGACAGTCTAGTCCACTACGAGAGTGTATATATGTATATATATATACGCATATATACACACATATATTATTAATTACCAGTTGCTATCATTGTCACCCATTTGCCATACAGCTCGAATTATCCTGTTCAAATACCGTTAGGGATAGTAAGCAGCCTAACAAAAAGTTCGCTAACAAACGACTTAAAATAAACCTGCGCTTGTAGTGACGTGATTTAAGACTTAAAATTTTGCAATATATTGGATTTCTTGCGAGTGTTGCGATGTATCGCTGTGGTTCTGCCATCTTCTTCCCACCCTAACGCGGGTGCATTTCTTCTGAGATAGCATTCCAACCTACCTCCATCCCTTATATTAAGATGTTAGTAGCCCTTATGTGGGCCGTAATTTTTTTTTTTTACCACCGCGTCTTACTACTCGTTCGGGTTACATGCCTATGTAATAATTACCTATGGGTTAGGGATGAATACGGTTTAATTTCAATGAGGTTTACCCTCATTTGCGTGGAGGGAGAGTGGAAAACCATATTGGAAAATCCACCCTCAGTCCACCCGACCGAGATTTGAACCCCGATCTACCCATCATCTGCAGTATAGTCCATTGTGAGAGTGAAACTTTAGACCATGCGGGAACTGAAGTAGGTCTATTTTTAATTTAATAAAGATAAATTGTTGAGATAGAGATAAGAGGGTAAACCGAAAATGGTAATCTAATGTGGAAAACCATCTTCAAGATATTCTACCGTAGCTCGAACCTTGAACCTCCTCGTCACTGGTGAACTGGTGCAAGTCTCATGCCTTGGACCATTTAATCACCGGTGATGTCCGTTTTTATTTTTCATCGTGCCTTAATACCTTTTTAAGATGCACACATCTAATTATACTAATTTACTAAGAAGGGAGAAGGTATAGTTTAGGTTAAGTGCGCCCTGATTTGCGAGGTGAGATTGAGAATTCGTTTAGGAAACCGCTTCCACAATAAACCCAAACCGTATTGGAACCTGGACCTCCCTATCATCAAATCAGAGCTTGACATTTAGCCAGTGTGCTCACCAGTGTGGGTAGTAAGTAATTAAACATTAATTAATATAGCGTTTTCATATCATGTTAATTGCTCAAGTGGGGGAAGGGGCTAGCTTAGGGGCCTGAGGGATATAAGGATGGTGCTAGGGTTCAGGAAAAAGTGTTCAAAGTGTGTGAGAGAGAGGTAAATCCCCTCCCCCCATGATAGGCCAAATTAATCATTCGGTAATTGACAGGTGTGAAAAATATGGAGATTTGCCGATTAGCGTTTAAGACTTTTTTTTATCGGCACTACAGGCACAGGCACTAATGGTCAAGTGGTGAATCAGGAGAAGGTGTCTTTAACATTAAAAGAAGTTCAATAGCTAATGGTCAGGTTTATATTGAGGTTTAGGTTAATGTCAAAGGGTTCAAACTTTAAGGAAGATGACAAAGGTATCACACACGGTAACATAGTTTTAAATTATTACTTTTACAAATCATCCTGATGTGTCGTATACGATGCTAATTCTGGGTAAATATTAATAAATATTAAAGAATACTGCTTATTTTAACTTAGAGCATCCCTCCTTGTGAGTTTATCTAAAGTTTTAAACCAGAGATGATGAAATAAAAGTTCGACATTGTCACGCTATTACTATCAAATTGGGTTAAGACTTGTCATGTAGCTCAAATACAATAAACAGAACTCGTACACAAAGGACCAAGTTTAAGTATTTAACTACTAAAAAAAAGGGAATAGGTAAAAAATAAAATAATTAAGAGTTCAGATAAACACACAATTATCTTTCATTTCAAACTGTTTTTGTTTAATAAATATATTCAGCTTATAAATTTACACTTAACTTAAATTTCTAAGAGATACTTGTTCAACTTTAATGAATTCAGAGGTTACACTAAAAGATATGTCCTTTAGCAATGGATTTTTATAATTGGCGTCCATTTTGGCAGAGGTAAAATATAAATGTTGGCCATTCTAGGTTTATTTTTAAATCATCTAATTTTTTTTTTTAAGATTTTAGAATCTTAGTAAATTATGGTAATGATGAGGTTAATTTCTTTGATGGATTTTTTTTAAAAACAAACTTCGAACATGGTCTAGATTATTAGTGTTAATATTCTAACGCAGATAAAACGATTTGAATGATCGTGAATGGATCCTAATTTGCGCATGTATATGTATTTGTATGTACAACGTCTTAATAACCATCCTAACTGCCCACATAACTCTACTGAGTAGGGATGAAGACAAAATTTGAGAAGAAGTGTATCAGAATTTGCGTGAAGGGGAGAGTGAGAAACAGTTTAGGTAACATCACCGTAGTACACCAGGCTGGGATTCAAACACCAATCTCATCTTTACCCTACCGTTTAAATAGAAAAATGACACCTGGACACGGGAACCGAACCCAGGACCTATGGCTTAGTACACCAATGCTCTGCGACTGAGCCATCCAGGAGTAGTCCAGTCCCCAGGGTCATTATTGGTAATAATAATAATACTTTGCATCGCGTCTTACTATCCGTTCGGGTTATGCGTTTAAGTACTAATTACGCTATCGTGTTAAGAATCGGGAAGGTTGAATATAGAAGACGTGAACCCGCATTCGCATGGAGAGAGAGTGGAAAACCTTTTAAGGAAAAACACCCTCAGTTCACCCGAGCGAGATTCGAACATCGATCTTCCCATATTCAGCAATCTAGCACAACACGAAACTAGTGCGTTAGCTAACTATACCACCGAGGTGGATTTCCAGGATCATTATTCACTCATATTTTAGGGCAGAGTTTGTGATGGACGTCCGAAAATCGTCAGATTAATATTTGTGATCAATTAAGATCACGAGCTACCAGATAATGCAGCCACCCTCAATTCGGTGAACCGGATTAGACAGAGACTAAAGCCTTGTCTCACGTAACCACCGGTGCGAGTTTAATCGTGGCAGAAACTGGTTTGATTCCGTGCGTTGTGCAAAAGTTGTCGAGCAGGTTATAGGATTTTTTTTTTCGAGTTTCATTTTATTTAAATAAATCAGTATAAACATCACAACATTAGAGTAAAATTAATTTATCATAAAAATAAGATTTTAACAAAAAAAAATAGGATTAAAATATGCGTTTATATTTAAAAAAATATTGAAATAAGAGTTCACCTCTTACTGCGCATGAGTAGTTGCCATTTTACCCGTAACCGGGCAAGCGGCTGGAAACCTGGCGGGGGAACCAGTGCGCAGTCGCCGAGAAAATATCCAAGCAAACACCGAGAGGCTTATTCGAAACATAGGACTATATCGTCTCACGACTTGCAAACTAGCTTGGTTTACTGATAAGTCAACACACAAATAACAATCTCTCTTAGAGCCTAACTATATATGTATATATATATATATATATATATATTATTATCTAGGTAGGGAAAATCCTTTAATAATACGAACGTATTTTTTTATGTCAACATTAAAAATCACTTAGGCCCTATTATATTATTAACATTATTTTAAGGGTTTGATAGTGTGTATCGAAAGTTACAACTACAGATTACATGACTTGACGTATGAGTATACGAGAAAGATGTTAGTAACTTTTGTAAAAGTCAAAAAAGTGTCTTATCAGAATGTAACTCTAAAGTCACTTTGAACTGTTGTCAGCCTCTTAAACTCTTGGATTGCACACCACTCTCTCGGGGAATATTCACAAGCATAGACATAAGATACTAATTATTATTATTATTATTATTATTATTAGCACTGCGTCTTACTACCCGTTCGGGTTATACGCACTTACGCTAATGTGTAATGGTAGGGTGATTGTGAGATGAAATGGAGGACCTACAGTTTAACGTGGAATCCGAACCACGGTGGAGGCCTGGCATTCCTCACATTCACAAGTTGTGATTAATACACGTCTTGTCAGAGGTGAAGGAAGGGTTTGGCAATCAGATAAATCTGTGCCGGGACCGAGGATTGAACCCCGGACCCTCAGCACAGAAGTCTGACACCTTACCCCTAGACCACCAGGTCACCAAGATACTAATTAATGGCGATTTAAAGGTAAGGTGTCTGACTTCTGTGTTGGGGGTCCAGGATTCAATCCTCGGTCCCAGCACAGATTTATCTGATTGCCAAACCCTTCCTTCACCTCTGACAAGACGTGTATTAATCACAGCTTGTGAATGTGTGGAATACCAGGCCTCCGCCGTGGTTCGGATTCCACCTTAAACTGTAGGTCCTTCATTTCATCTCACGATCACCCTACCATTACACATTAGCGTAAGTGCGTATAAGCCGAACGGGTAGTAAGAAGCGATACTAATAATAATAGTAATAATAAGTATTATTATTGAGTGATTAAGTAGATCTATGCATTTTTTCTACAAACTATATTGAAACTATTTTTTTGAAAAGCTTGTCTAATTGAATAGCTAAATAATATACAGATGTATCGCTAAATGTGGTATCCATTTCAGTATTGGACAGCAAACACAAAAATCATTAAAAAGGTTTATATAATCATGTGTACTATTTGACCTTGTTTCCTAGCTAAAGTCAAGTTTGTACTCTAGTTATGTATAGCTTCTTAACACTATAGGAATTGCTTAAAAGGGCCACCATTGACCCTAATGCAAGCCTGCAGTCTCTGTATCGTAGAATGCCACACTCTTTCAAAAATACATTGCAATGCATTGAGACCGAAGATTATCATTTTGAGCTCTTCCTATAATGTTAAGAAGCTTCACATTACTGGAGTAAAAACACGATATTAACTTGGAACAAGGTAAAATGGGACACATGTTTATAATGTATTTAAAAAAAAATATTTGTGTGTCTTTAGTCCAACACTGAATTGGACCCCACATGTAAATCCTTTATAATAGTATTATACAATGGCTGGAGGGGTCTTTTAGAAAATACTAACATCTTTTTTTAGATCAACATTGGAAACATTTGACTATCTGTTTATTTTATAGGGTTTTATACTGTCTATTAAACGTGACAGCTGCAGATCATGTCCAAATTGTTTTTATAAATTTGGTAACTTTCAAGAAAATGTTTTCCTAACAGAATATGATTGTAGGAGGTCCCTTCATTATCATGAATTTGAGTACTGCTTTAAGTGTCAGTAAATAGTGCCATCATTTTGAAGCCATAACACAATTCTAATATAGGATTAAAGTTTGTATTTCTTTACGGGTGTTGGGAGGGGGAGTACGAACCACGTACCCCCACCACAATATTTTCTCAAATAGATCTATCTTAGTGCAGTAAAATAAACCGTGAGCAATTTTATTTTTTCATAAAATAGAAAGTACAAGTTTGGAGTAATGCATAGATGATTTAAGTTAAAAAATAAAAAAGTCCTTAAAGATGTTTGTTTAGTCTAAACCTACTAGTGATGGTCATATTATTATTGAGTCAGCCTCACTAGTTATTCGCACACGTACATCCATGAAGACTGATGTTTAAAACCTGGAAACTCACGTTGCCACAATGACGAACATAAATATATTACAAATTGTATAAACGTTTTCATCCCATTTGATTAATAATTTAGAGAAAAATTATACAATAATCACCTAGGAAGCATTATTGGAAGCTTTTGATAATTTTTTTAACCAATGAATCCATTAATATATATATTTCTAGAATGCCAAATGTTAGCGACTTTCATTCAATGTTAGTGGTCGAAATAGGGGCTTCCTGTAAAGAGCATGGGTTTGTCTTACAAGCTCACACACAACCAGTCAAGGTGGAAAGGAGTAGAAAGCTGAGCGGGGTTCTCTTTTACTTGATATCAGCCCAAATGCCCCCCCTCACCCCCACCCCCCGAGATGCTTCGTTTCCCGTCCGACAGCGATCGTCCGCCAACCGGTTTCCGTACCTTGTAGTCGTCCACGGCCAGCCATGTTGGTTTACAAGAAAGACTATCCATTGTGGCCTTCCCTGTACATTAAAGTTACCATTAGTCTTCGATTTTCTGGGGATACAACCCGAAATAAGACTTATGTCTCAAACTGATTTTGTCCCTGTTTTGTTAAACTAATTCATGCAATATGAAATTTACTACGATAATAGGTCATTGCAGTGTTGGCTGCAGATTATCACGCTGAATTTTTTTTTTTTTATTGGGATGAGTTTAATAAAATGAAGCCTTACTTGATTTTCTGGTTAAAGGTTATTAAGTTTCCACAGATTTCTAAATTTCGCTATTTAATTCTAAGCAAAACGTTATTTTTATCCCTTCAAACCACGATGAGAAATTTAAAAGAGCTACCCATCTATTTGTTGCACCATACCATTTATTTAAGAATTTAATTGTTACTGTTTTTAAGCAAAGCGATATAAATACTATGTTTTACCGATATAGCCAACATTCAAAAACCTATCAGAGTTTCCATGGTGATGTAAACAAAGAATGATTGTACAAATGAGCCTCTGGCACACAGAGCTAAAAAACTACTGAAAATCAACTAGTAAAATCTGTTTTCCTTTAGAAGCTACTATTTTTTTCCGAAATATTATACTCCTAACCTTAAAATTAGTGTTCGTTTGTTAAAATCGGTTCTACCCTCTGACAACAATATACGTTGAAGATTCATATCCAGCGAAGAGTATTCGTCCCACCTTCAATTTTTCTTCACTTTTGCCTCTTGATGTGCTTGCCATTCTGTTTAAAATCAGTCGCGTCCTAAACAAACGTCTTGTCATTGTTGTCGGTATATTTATTTATTAGTTTCCACCTGCTTCGCGTTGTGGAAGCGATCGTGATATACCCTATGGACATTAGGGAAATCTTGCACTACACATTGTCATCTACACCAGCGATTCTTAGCCGGTGGCCTTGAGAAAATAGTTAATATGTTATTTGCTTATTACTGAAGTAAGTTATCTTAAATTTTACATTTTGGAAGAAAGAATTGAATGATCGTAAGCATGTAAGCACAGTAGACTCCATTTCCCGGGGTAATGGAGGGAAGGGGAAGCACGGATAGTATAAATCACGGATAATACAAATAATCCTCATCTGTTTACCATCGCCATTCAAAATTTACTGCCCTTTGTTTCTACTTATTTATGCGAAAAGGGATTTCCCACAGTGGTAAATATTAAAAGGAAGCAGTGAAATCGACTTCGAACCGACTCCTGCATGCGAATAGCATAAAGTAAGACAATATAAACAAAAATATACAAATTAGTGGAAAGTGTTAAACAGCAGAAGTCCCATTAAATACATTTTAAGTATGTTAATTTCCGTTGTTTTATTTGTTTGTTACTATGATTAGTAAATAAAGCCACTATTTTAGAATAAATCTTAATGATTATTATGTTAGTAAAAACTAAGGGCCCGAGAAAATAATTCAGGATATTTAGGGGGCTGCTAGTAATAAAAAATTAAGCACCACCGATCTACACAATTCGTTAGCTTAGGGCCAGTTTCATAGTCAGATTTAGTACACCTAAAGTGCGAGTCGATACTAAATCTGACTATGAAACTGGCCCTTAGTCTTCGAATCATTTAGGATTATTTTTCCTGAATATTGTTGGCTATGTATTGCGTTCACAGTTTCAGCGCGTAGATTGTATCACTACATTCATGTACTGTATCCTATCACTTTCACTGTAGCCTACAGAATTAATCGCTACATTTCATAGATATAATTCATGGACACTGTCCATCAATACGAATAAATGAAACAATGAAGGTGCTAGGTACCATTTAAATGACAACTACCTTATTCCGGAACCCAATAGCGTTTATTTACAGCCAACTTCAGTGGCCACATAGTCTAATGCAGTAGACTAAAATTCCAATGACGGGGAGATCAAGGATCGAGTCTCGGTCGGATGTACTGAGTATGATTTTCCCGAAATAGATTTTCACTCTTCCTCAACGAAAATGCGGGAATATTTCCTATAAGTATAACCTTCCTAATCACTAAAACCATTAGTGTAGTTGGTACACAGGCGTATTATCCAAATGGGTAGTAGTACGTGGTACTAAAAAACATGCGTACAAAAAAAAATTAGTCTAAAATAAGACTTGACAACATGGCCTGAATGTTTGGCAACCGCGAGTAGCATAAAAGGACGAACCACCTTCTGGCCATACCTCCCTCTGTGAATCCCCCCCTGTGGGTGGTATCCTTCCCCTCTACCCCCCCCCCCCCCCCCCCATTCCCATCGGTCCTTAACTTAAGGGTCTTTTATTACGACGGGTTGGACCATAGGGGGATCATACGTGAATGGGGATGGATGGAGCCTGCGATGGGTCTCGTCAGTCTGTGACTTGAAGCTTGTGAAAGAGAGACCGCCCCCTTACAGACACGTTTTAAAGGGAGGGGTAACATACCCTACTTACAAGATACAAACAAATCCAGACATACACGCACAAAGATATACGGAGCATTGTATGGTAGGATTCTGGTTGGAAGAAATCTCTAAGAAAGTACAAACATATTTTTATATGGACAACATGAATGTTATTTTACTATAAAAAAAAAGCTCCGGGGCGTCAGCCTGAAGTCCAGCCATACCAACTGAGCGTCCGCCGTCTGTTGGTGAAGATAGTGTGGCTTGTCCTCAGTTGGTTTGGCTCGATTGAGGGCTGACACCATGGATTTTTTTCTTTAATAATCCCAACTAAATTGTTTATTTTTACAAAGTTTATAATAATATGAAGCCCATTTCGGTGGCTGCGTGGTCCAACGCGCTATTCTCGCAGTAGACTATACTGCTGATGACTGGGAGATGGAGGTTTGAATTACGGTCGGGTGTACCAAGGGTGTTTTTTCCTAACTGTTTTTTCCACTCTCCCTTCACGAAAATGGGGGTACAATTCCTTTAAATAATGTGATGTTATTTTTGCTAAAATAATTACTTATAATATAAATTTAAGTCTGTTGACTCAGCCTTTCAAAAACGTAATTACGTTGACAACTTTACTGTTTTTTTTGTTTGTTTTTCAATCGCAACTCCTAAAGTTTCGAATATTAATTATTTATTTATAATTAAATTATATTATATATAATTTACTTACTTTTATTTCACAATATTAAATTTACTTTCTTTATTCTGATTTATAAATTGCCAGCCCGCCATACTTATTATTTTTTTGGTAAGTGATTATAACTCTATCCGCTTTAGAGAGTGGTTTATTTCGGAACTGTTATTATCTTAGTTTATTTTATGTTCTTGAACGCTTACAACATCTGGCTGCCATTTGAAGAATTAATTGCCCCTAGCGGAAGAGATTATTATTCTCGTTTGGATTTTTGGTGCCAAATTTAAATTAATTTTAAAGATGATTTATGTTTATTTGTCAAATTATAATATTAACTGATTTTTACAATAATACTTTCACTGTCTAAAGGGTTAATATTTGTTTTGTTATAGATCTCGGCAAATAGTTATTTCCTAAGCCAGAAATTATTTAAAAAAAAATAAAGAATACATTTGTGGATTGTTAATGTTTTTGTTTTGTTGACTCAAAAAAAAAATAGTAAAAAAAATAAGGAAGGACCCAATTTGGGTCTTCTTTTAATATAGTGTATTATCACTTTCGGCAATGAAAACTGCGTCAAAAGTTAGATTTGACCTTCAAGGAAGGATAAACGTTAGTTTTCATGAAGATATTATAAAATATAAGCCACTAAAAAGAAAAAAAATCGAATTGCTACAAGAGATCATCAGTCTACATTATTGGGTGAGACAGAATATATCATCTAGTATCATCCAGTTGCTAGGAGTTTAAATTACATTTTTGAAGATAATATTTAGCACCGCGTCTTACTACCCGTTCGGGTTATACGCTTAAGTACTAATTACGCTAATGGATTAGGAATTGGGAGGGTTGAATTTAGAGGAAGTGAACCCGCATTTGCGTGGAAGGAGAGTGGAAAACCATTTAGGAAAAACCACCCCCTGTTCACCCGACCGAGATTCGAACCTCGATCTCCCCGTCCTTGGCGGTTGAGCTCAACACGACTAGCGCGTTAGCCAACTACGCCACCGAGGCGGGTCATTTTTGAAGAACTCATTATTTTAACGTGCTATACAAATATTTCAAACCTGGTGTTATTTCATCCAACAGACTATTCATGTATCATAATTAATAACTATTATTTTTTCATCACAATTCAAGTGAGAAACTTACATTTTTAAGTACTGCCCTAACAATATTTTTATTAATTTTACAACATAGGAGGCATACCTTATTAGGTGAGTTAATTTAAAGGTTTTTTTCTCTTTAACAATAGTTATAGACACACTATAAATTTTATTGTGCAATTTAATTATTTATTTAATTATAATATTAATGAACATTGTATTTTGAACATTCCATTCCATTTATAGATAGTTTCAGTAGGTTGGATATCCATGTCAAGAATAATAATCTGCACTAGGAAAATATGTAGTCCATTTATGTAAGTGTCCAACTGAAGTTAAAACTTCTAGGTAAAGTCCAAGGGTCTTGAGAGAAGGGGTTTTTAGTCTTACCGCTGAGCAGTTTCTGGGGATATATTTAATTAAATAAAAAATCTACCTATCTAAGAAAATAAAAGAGGTTGGTAGTTGGCGCCCAATATGTATATAAATTAAATAAAATTCATTTATTCTTACCTAATAAATTTAAACATTATATATTCACATAGTTTTTACTACACTATTGACTTTGTAATCCCTAAAACCATTAGTGTAATTAGTACATAAGCGTATAAGCTGAACGGATATTATGAGGTGATAAAAAATAATGAACAGGGTTGAAATTGTGCCGGTTCCTCAAATGGGTTCGAGGGCCACACAGAATCATGGATCAGGGCCACATACGGCCCACAGGTTTTACATGCCTGCTCCAAGGCATCAATCCATCGTCCTTGCCCTAATGACAGCGCACAGTAGACTGTTAAAAAGACACTGACCTGCCCCAACAATCAGTGAGTTGCACCGACCAAGGCGAAAACCGCCCGCTACGGTGGGCCCGTGCAGTTAAGATTAATGATATTTGGGCTTGCAGAGTAATGGTGTACCATACATCATTGTCGGGAGACGTTCGTCAGGCCTCTGTCTCTTTACACACACACTACACATACACATACACACACACACACACACACACACACACCCTCTTTACTCTGTGAACCTTTATTCAAATTTAATAATACACACCATGAGTATGTTATCCTGTTCCTTTAAAATGAGATGTCACTTGGGTATCGATTTTGACCAAGGTGTGTCTAAGATTAGATGTGTTTATTTTCATCGCGTCTCACTATATATTTTTAGGTTACACGCATATACAGTAGCCCCATGACTTCTTTGGTGCTGACTGACAGCTCACAGCTGACAGCTGACTGCTTTAAAAAGTTACCAGACCAAATTATGTATCCCTACGCCGAACCATATGGTCTGCAAAAACATGCGTTTATCAGTTGTTACTTCTTACAGTTAACATTTAGGTACATACCTAAATGTTGACTGTCATAAGTCAGCTGTGAGCTGTCAGTCAGCACTAAAGAAGTCATGGGGCTACTGTACATTATTTACGCTAGTGAGAGAGTGACTAGGAAGCTGAATTGGTGAATAAAATGTACTTGCATTTGCGTGGAAGAAGAATGAGAAAGAAAAACTTGTTATAAAGAAAACACTACATGTTAAAGAGAGGTTGATTCAAACTCCGGTCCACCCTGTCACCAGAAAAAACCAACTAAATGAGCTTGGCATTTAGATCAAGTTCCCAGCGATGCGGGTAGGACTAGAGATAATATCAGTATCAAAATAACTTTAAATAAGAGCCCCAAGAAGTGGTTTGGTTAGTATTTTTACTTTCCTTTTGACTGTGAACACAAGGACAAAGGTGTCAGTGTCATATTGCTCGGTTTTTCTTTGACGTGGAGGTCATAGTTCAAATCACGGCATGGTGCAATTAAGTTATTTTTTCTAAATATTTTCATAATCTACCTCCACAAAAAATTCGGGTGTATTTTCCTCCAACTTATAACATCCTAATTCCTAGCTTCTTTGGTGTAAATAGTAATTTAAAAAATCTTCCACTTTCTAAATCTAATCGTGTACCCCTCTTATAAGGATTAATATTTATTCACCCCTGGTTACCTTCTTTAGTAAAAAAAATACACTATCAAGTATTAGGGGTGATCTCACAGACATGGGAGTAAGTTTCATCAAGTCTGGATTTCCGGTTTGAAAGGTCACGGCTAGAATCCTGGCCGAGTGTACTATGGTGAATTTTCCTATATAATGGTTAACCTCGGTGGCCTTGGGGTAGAGTACTTCAGGACCCGGTGTTCGTGGGTTCAAACCCACCTGAAGTCGAAGGATTTTTCTTGAACAGTAAAAATCCAAAGCACAACTTAATTCGGAGGGGAAATAAAGCCGTTGGTCCCATATCGATTGTGACATGTAAAAGAACCCCCTGGAAAGTATGGAAAAATCCCTTATCCAGCAAAATTTTTAGGCCCTTTCTCTCTCGCTCATAGAAATTCTCGTGTACTGATATAATCAATCGGTTCAGAAAGTGTACGTTAAATACATCAAATAAATATTATGTTATTAGTGTTTTTATGAATGGATGTGGGTGTGGGTATTCTTATGTGTGTATGTGTATGTACTATATTTGGACATTTTTTCTTCTACTTGTGTCAACAACCTGAAGGTTGGTTTTATGTGATTTATATGCTTCCATAGTTGGGCACCCGCTAAGAATGTTGATGCCTGCACCATCCGATAAAAATCCATTCTACTAGAGAAGTTTAGGAAATGTGATGAATCTCCTTTGCTTTCCACACTGTATGTCTATGAGCGTGCGTGAAAGGGCCTACCAATTTTGCTGGAAAGGTATTTTCACATGCCTCCTAGTGTTCTTTTACATGACACAATCGGCTAGGTCCTACAGCTTCATTTACCCTCCGATGGAAGCTGTGCCAAAATTTTTATCGCCAATAAAAATCGTTGATCCCGCCCCACGAAAATCGGATCCTGATGTAAACTTTAACCAAGACCACCGTGGTCAACTCTTTGGGCTTTAAAGGTATTATATTTATTATATATTATTAGCACTGCGTCTTACTACCCGTTCGGGTTGTACGCACTTACGCTATTGTGTAATGGTAGGGTGATTGTGAGATGAAATGGAGGACCTACAGTTTAACGTGGGATCCGAACCACGGGGAGGCCTGGTATTCCACACACTCACAAGTTGTGATTAATACAAGTCTTGTCAGAGGTGAAGGAAGGGTTTGGTAATCAGAAAGATCTGTGTCGGGACCGAGGATTGAGCCCGGACCTGCAGCACAGAAGTCCGACACCTTACCCTAGACCACCAGGTCACCAATATAGGTATTATAATGTTAAAAAGATGAGTGTGGGTCGAGTGACGAGGCAAGTATATGAAGGTAAAAAGTGTGGAATTAAAAGCAAAGGGTTAGGCCATGTAAAGCCTTATTCCCCGACCTGTTTTATGGCAATTCGCGAACGGCTCGTGGTTCGTAGATTGACGAACCTAACATTCCCACGACGCATGGTTTTTCTATTCGTGTCTGTGGATGGGCAGGGTGCTCAAGCCACTACTGCTCGTCATCAGACGAACCACAGGCCTTTGTTGTTTCAAGCATTTACCGACAATTCACGGGAACGACCGAGCCGTAGCAAGCCAACGCGCATCTATCGGTCCCACGACCTGTGATAATGTAATCTACGAGCCGAATCCGTCTAAACACGTGCCGTGGGAACGGGCCTTAAGATGTGGCTAAATGGTGTACCCGAATGTGTGAAAAAAGAAACGTTAATTGTTTTAAGAATAAAAATAGCATGTGTGACTCGGTGTATGGACGTTGAAGCGAAAGGAGTATGCAAGGATAGGGAAGTGTGGAAAAAGTTGGTGAGGATGGATTAACTACGGAGCTTTTTTTTTTTTTTAGCTTTAGGCATGGTTTCTTGCCTACTTCATAAGAGGAACGGCGTGGTTATGATATGAAGGCACGTAGACCTATTTTACATTTCATGTATGGCATCGGCCAATTCCCCAATAACCTATGAGACCCTCAGTCGGGAAAGAATGGACATGCCTGGCTTAAGCCATTTGACTACCGAAGTGGGTTGTACAAATTATAGCATTCTTCGAATCACTAGCATCGCTCTTTATGTCACTAAAATGTGGTTATTATTCTCGATTCTTCAGAGATTACCAAACGCTTCCTTATAGTTGCCAAGGCCATCATATAAGTTATAAGCGATTGCTTTATTTTGAGATGATTCTTTTCTAGTTTTCCTAGCTACAAGCTGTACTAGCTTCAAGACTATTAATAATTGGCAGGAAGCTGATTGAGAGCGGAGTGACCTTGAGACTCCAATAGCAGCAGCTGCTGCCACTTAAAATGATTTTCTTTTGTGTGTGGGTCGGCCTGTTGTTTATATAAATTGTTTGTTACACTGGATATCATCGCTGAGGAAACTGTAGGGTTATTTATTGAAAAAACTTTGTCATTCTTCTCGTTTGTGTGTGGGCAATTTTCCCTCAAATATTAAAAAGTTTTGCAACGCTTGTTAGTCGCAGTTTCCAGTAGCTCCTCTTACCCCAGCACACCACCTTCCGACATAACAGAGAGCGAGTAGATTTGGCAACAGTTAACAGAGTGAAAGAGCAAAGATTATGTTTGTCTCCATAATTACTGTAGTTCCCTCACCAATGATATTGGGTGTAGTGCCAGTGCTTACTACTATCCATGACTTGACAACACTGCCTACTTTGTGAATTCGAAAGGATTTTGCGAAGTGAGTTGATCTTAACTTGACGCACCTAAACACTCTTACCATTAAGGGTGACCTGGTGGTCTAGGGGTAAGGTGTCAGACTTCTGTGCTGAGGGTCCGAGGTTCAATCCTCAGTCCCGGCACAGATTTATCTGATTACCAAACCCTTCCTTCACCTCTGACAAGACGTGTATTAATCACAACTTGTGAATGTGAGGAATGCCAGGCCTCTACCGTGGTTCGGATTCCACGTTAAACTGTAGATCCTCCATTTCATCTCACATTCACCCTACCATTGAACATTAGCGTAAGTGCGTATAACCCGAACGGGTAGTAAGACGCGGTGCTAATAATAATAATAATCTTACCATCAAACGCCAATGTTAGATATAGAAAGAAAGGGGGGAAATGAGTAGTTCATACTGTGAGGCCTCTAGTTTACCAGCTGACAACATTTTCCCCTCTTCCACTGACAAGTATATACACTCACTCTCTATTTGCACCTGGACAGCATTGCTATTTAAAATGATTTTTTCATTTTGTTTCATAATCTAGATATATTTACATAGGACTATGCTTCCACGAAACTTTTTTCAACACTAGTAAAGGGATATCCTCCATTTTAATTTTCATGAATAAACCAAATAGCTTGATTTGTATAAGATAAAATAAATACGTTTAAAAATTGATTCGAGGACGAAAACTAATTTTGAGACAGTGCACGACTATTTTTAGAATATGTGTGTTTTGTATCAATACTACTATCTTTTAAGTCACTGAATAAAACGTAATATTCTATCTTGACTTGCCTTGACGTCACATGTAAGCAAGAACTTAAGCAATTCACCTTAATGAAACATATCAATTTGGGCGAACATGTACGCCCACCTGTGGACCATTTTAGGATGAAAAATAGGTTTCTCCAACCCTTATCGGTGGTCGCAAGATCTAATACGATCACTCATTTTGGACTGAATTAACGGTCACGGAGAGTTCAGGGTTCAAATTCTGGTCAAGTGTACTGAGGGTGTTTTTTATAAACGCTTTTCCACTCATTCCAAGTACATGCGGGTCCATTTCCTATTAATTAAACTCTCCTCATTCCTACTATAATTTTTTTGTTTTTTTAAGAACCTCGTCTTACTACCTGTTCGGGCTATACGCATGTGTACTAATTATGCTAATAAGTTAGGAATAAGGAAATTAAATTTAGTTTAGAGGAAGTGTACCCACATTTTATGGAGGGAGAGTGGTAAACTATTTTGGAAAAACCACCCCGATCTCCCTTTCATCGGCAATCTAGTTAAACACTAGAGTGACGCCTTAAACCATCTGGCCACCGAAGCACATTCCTACTATTTTAGCATAATTAGAACATATACGTATAGCCCAAACAGTTTTATATATATATAAATATATATTTATAATATAATATATATATATATATATATAATTTATATATATATACACGCAGGGGCGGATCCATATCATTTTCATAGGGAGTCATAATTATAAATAACATAGTTACTTACAGTGAATGTTAGATTTTTGTTTAAAGCCATTTAATAGTTTCTCATTCATATTTGATCTTATTTATGTTTTAAGCCGTGGTAATCCTTTCCAATTTTTTAAAATCAGATAGTTTTTATAAACTATTTGGAGTGGCCCCCATTCAATCATTTTTTGAAAAATGGTTCACTCTAGAAGCTACGCCTTGATTTTTTTAAATAAGCCATTTAAAGTCCTCCTCACCTAGACATTTTTGAAATTTGTATGCCCCTCGAAGCTATTTAGAATGATACTCTGCTTAATCTTTTACGATAGTTAGATACCTCTAGAAGATAATCTTTGAAGTGGTCTTCCAACGACAAAATTTTGAAAATTGATTTATTTCAGAAATTAGCCTATTTGAGGTTGTCCTCGCCTGAAAAGTCTTCAAAATGACATGCATCTAGAAGCTATTTGGAGTTGTCCCCTCCTAGACATTTTTTAAATTTAGATACTTTGGTAGCTATTTAGAGATTTCTTCCCATGACTTTTTCTACCAGTTCGATGCCTCTAGTTTAGTAGTTATTTGAAGCGGTCTTCTCCGGCAAATTTTTGACAATAGAATGCATCTAGAAGTCATTTGGAGTTTGATTTAAGGCCATCTTTCAGCTTCATATTCGAAAATAGCAGAGGATTTGAAATATATCTAGGAGGGAGGAATTAATTCCAGGGAGGGGCAAATTATTTCCAGGGGGCAAAGTCCCCCTCCAGTTCTTCTGCTCCTGCTGTCCACACATACTATATATTCGGTATTCGTGGATGAACTGCTCTTAGGTGATTATTAGTCTTCTTGATCTATGTTAGTCTACAGTCTCTTTGCGAGGCAATGTTCGTTACTCGCTATGCATGACAAATATTCGTACATGAAAACGATTTTTTCCACACTGGCGTGAGTAATATTGAAAATTGAATAAACGTGGACGAACAACGCACGTGTGGACCTGGCCTAAGAGGTTTCTGCGCGTAAAAAGATGAGAAATTGTATAAGTTATTTGTGTTTTATTTTCTTTCTAAAAATGTTAACTTTAATTTTGTTTTTTGCATTGATTTTCTAACTTTCACAGAGGGGTCAACTGACTCTTTGACCTTTCCTCCCCTGAATCCGCGCCTGTTAATATACGTACAGCCCAAGCTGGTAATGTTACGTTGGGGGGAAGAAAAATCTCTCCAAGATCCACGTAATTTACTCAGACATCGTCTCGTTCTCAAGTTCTTAGACTGTGGAAAGCCATTACGCAGACGCTTTTGACAGCTAGGTCAGAGCAAGTATTGATCCTGTGGGTAGATGCCACGCTTGGTTATATTTCTCGGGAAAGTCCAAGGATATACGTCTTAAAGAGAATGAAAAAAATTTGGTGGTCACTTTCCCCTGAAAGACGTGACATAAAAATGGCAAACAAGTTAAGATCATCCAGATTTAACAGATATACGTATCCAAAATCAAATTCAGCTGCAGCAGATTTACACTATAAAGATTTAACAAATATTTGTTCACACTCATCCCTACTTTGGTCACGACCATTAAACGCAGAATTTTTCCCTCTTAATTAAAATACTTCTTTTCAAACCCGGATAGAACTCTCAAACAATCACTAGCATCTGTTATAAGCAAGAAACCCTCGACTTTTTGACTATTTACCTATAATAGAATCAGAAAAATCTTAATTATTTAAACACATGGTTTTTTTGAACTTTTTTGATTAGAAATACAAGTAAAGATGTGCTAAACTGTCATAAAGCTTATCGGATATCGGTTACTCTAATTATGATAGTTTACATAGGCGCTGGAACAAGGGTGGGGGGGGGGGGGGGGGAAGGGGCGGCGGTTATGGGTAGATTCCACCCTTTCCCCACAACTACTTTCTTACAGGGGGGACAAGTGTCTTGGACAAATTGTTTAACACTTTACTTAAGATTCCCACGACCACTGACCAGAAACATTAAACAAGATTAATTAGACTAGTCCGCTTTGCTCTAATAGTGGATGAAACAAGTGACATTAATGGCAAGGAGCAAGTATAATTAAATATTCGAACTTTAGATCATGACACATTCAACATTGATGGGTTATTCATTGGATTATACAAAACATCGTCAATGCCTAGAGAAGCATTGTTTTATTTAATGAAAGATGCACTGCTCCACTTCGGTTTGAGCTTAGACAATCTACGGGGACAGTGCTATGACGGTGGCTCCAATGTGGCTGGTGCAAAAATTGGCGTGAAAATAGAAATATTAGCAGAGCAGCCATAAACATAATATATTAATTTCGCAGCTCATGTTCCTAGTTTAGCTTTACTAGACCTCTAAAAATGACACCTGAACACGGGAATCGAACACGGGACCTTTGGCTTAGTACGCCAATGATCTGACCACTGAGCTATCCAGGAATCGTCCCGTGCCCAGGGTCATTCTTCACTCATATTTTAAGGCAGAGTCTATAATGGACGTGCGGAAATCGTCGGATACAAATGTGGGATTTTACTAAGATCGCGAGCTATCAGATAACGCAGCCACCTTTGATTCGGTAGTTGGCTTATTGCTGCCACTTGTACAATTATTATAATTGTAAGGGATTGGATATTTAAGAATCAAATAGCCTATTATTTATGATTTTAGTGAGGGTTACTCCATCTAGATATCATATTCTGAAAATTGAAAAATGACACCTGGACACGGGAATCGAACCCGGGACCTTTGGCTTCTTAGTAGTAGTAGTAGTATGATTGAAGAATGACCCTGGGCACGTGACGATTCCTGGATAGCTCAGTGGTTAGATCATTAGCGTACTAAGCCAAAAGTCCCTGGTTCGATTCGCGTGTCCAGGTTTCATTTTTCAATTTTCAGAATATGATAACTAGATGGAGTAATCCTCACTAAAAGCATAAATAATAGATCAGATATTTGATTCTTTACTAGACTTGTCAAAATCAATTGATTTGATTCGGGACTGTTTGTAGCGGGTAAAAGATCTAGTAGTAGTTTTTTTTAATTCTTCCAAGTGGTCTAACCAGAAGTACCAGATTTTATAGACACTGGTTTATCAGAGTATTGATGTTAGCTCTAAGGCAATCGGACCTCGAGATTAGATTTCAAAAGGGAACGTGTTTTTTGGAATAGAACTAAGTCATATGGTGTTTTCATCGACCGAGAATATCACTTCTATTCTACAAAGTAAATCTCAGACCATAGTTGGTGAAAAAAAGCTACGATTTTGATACTTTAATGTATAAAAAGTAACTTAGCGCGTGTGATAGTGTTTAGGACGAGATTGAAAAAAAAAATGAATTAATACATATTTTAGAACTAACAGTATAAGAAAGATAGAACCTCCAAAAAGGTTATAACAAAATCAAAGTCCTGCTTCTAGTCATGATTTTTAGTCAACTAAAGCATACTTCAAAAAAATTTTACGAGTTTCTAGACCATATTATGAATGAATTAGAATATAGGTTTGAACAGCCTGGATTTGAAAAATATCTTCAGTTGGAAAAGAGCTTTAAGATAGCTTCAGCATGATGGGATCTTAAATATTATATCTTAATTTGGAATGGATGAGGCAAAGCTTATAAGAGAAAATGAATTTATCGAACAATTAATCCAAACTCCAAACGATGTTGAAGACTTTATAAATAAATTCAAAGAACTGCAGTCTGAAACGAAGAAAATATCCTAATTATTGTATCCTCCTAAGATTACTATTGATGGTCCCTGTAACATCTGCAACATCTGAAAGTTCATTTAAATTGCTCCTCAGATTAAAATCATACCCCTGAACAGCCATGAAACAAACACGTTTAAATCATGTGTGTTATTAACGCTTACCCAGAATTTGTTGATAGGGAAAGTTAATTATTAAATTTGCTTGCACTAATAGTTTCAGTTATCAATTATTTTTAAAGGTGATTCGACTTTTATATCTGTACTCACTAGAATGACTCTTTGGGTGTTTCAGTGAAACAACTAATTTGTTAGCTAAAAGGTAAATATATTATTTTATTAGATTTGTTTGCAATAACGCTATTTTAAAAATGTTATGCTGAATTATTTTTCGAGATTTTTAAATCTATTATTTGGAACTCATTTTCAGATAATATTCCCCCTTTTGAATTAAAAAAAATCTAAATAAAATAAATTTAGAGTTTCAAATTTGGCTTGTTTGTATGTATAACTATCCTAATTGATCACTTACATCACTAGTAAGTTGTTGAAAATACTAAGCTTTATCAACGGTTCCGTTTTAACAGAATAAACGTCAACCCAAATAAAGAAAGTTTTTGTAATTTTATTCCCAATGAATCAATTAATATTATTATTATTATTACCCGTTCGGGTTATACGCACTTACGCTAATGTGCAATGGTAGGGTGATTATGAGATGAAATGGAGGACCTACAGTTTAACGTGAAATCCGAACCACGGTGGAGGCCTGGCATTCCACACATTCACAAGTTGTGATTAATACACATCTTGTCAGAGATGAAGGAAGGGTTTGGCAATCAGATAAGTCTGTGCCGAGACCGAGGATTGAACTCCGGACCCACAGCACAGAAGTCTGACACCTTACCCCTAGTCCACCAGATCACCTGATTAATAATAAAATCCAAAGATAATACATTGGCTGGTATGACTGGTAATGAATGATCTTAACCTATAATTTATTTTAAATTTATTTTCTCGTATTGATGGATAGTGATTTTACTTATTGATCGACACTTTATAGCTCGGTCGGTATCCTATCTTCCCACTTAGCCAAAGGTCTTAGGTTCGATTTCCGGCATGGCAGAAAAAATATAATTGGTGAAATTGGGTTTTACACCCTTTCACAGTGATAAATTAATGAGTGCGAGACTGGATGTTGTGTATGTTCTAGATTTAAGTTGGTGTACAAGCAATATGCTGATATAATTAGTTGATTCAAAAAGTGCTCCCTAAATAACTAAAAAAAAAGTTTGAACGTTTCTTAAATTTCTGCTCGTCCACGCTGTCATTAACAGTTTAACACTAACTATTCCCAGAACACGAGATTAATAGTGTTAATTTTTTAGCGAATGCGCCGTCATTTATTTGCTAAGAGGACGAAAAACATTTAAGAGGAGATTAAACATCTTTTTATATAACTTTATACGTTCGTATTTTTTGTTGAAATTGTTTTTTAAAAAAAATCTAGTTTTATCAGTCGGAGATGTGAACCTTCATTTTCAAGCTCATACCGTATCCAACACTAAACAAAGATGGTTACTATTTAAAGTGAGTTATAATGAAGAGAGAAAGCCCTGTTCCATAGCTATGTAGAACCATACCAGACCAGGTAGTCCACCTATGCCACCGGTACAAGTCAACGGAATTTGACCATGAACCAGCAGGAACAAACTAAACACTAAAGCATCGTCGCTTCTTTCGTGTTTTTTTTCCCCTTTGAAGGTCCTTTAGTTTTGGGGCCGAGGCTTTCGCTTCTCCCTCCCTTCTCTTGAACTCCCTCCCATAGTACCCCCCACCCCCCAACCTTTCATGCCCTCCCTAGAACTCCCCTCCCTCCCGCACCCTGAACATCCGCTCTTGGTGCGTTCTGCAGGAACGAATTTGAAAGCGAGGCGGTTACGAAAACAGTTACGGTAAAACGGTCAGACAATTTTGCCTATTAGGAAAAAAAAAGTGACATTGCGGTGGATTAGTTTGTGTTAACGTTAATAATATAGTGTGATTAATTAGTTTGTCTAAACCTCTAATCAAAATCACTTAATCTCTTTGTGGATATAAACCAATTATATTAACACTTCACAGCCATAAGTGAATAAATAGTGATTTTAAAAAGAAAGTAAGTATTAAAGTAATACCTATCTCATAATCTTATTAAAATATATCTAAGAAAAAAGTTTTGAATATTTAAGTGGATGGACTATGACAAATTAAAATATATCATTTTAAGAGTTTATAGAAAAAAATATATCAATTTGAATGTGTATTTTAAAGTACAAACCAAACCCTCTTTAATAACCGTCATTATAATATCATTGAATAGAATAAATGCCGACTGGAACATCGGTAACGGTTTGTCAACAAATATGGTTGTCTTTGTAGTTTCCAAAACCAACAATAGGTTGCTCTGCGTTAGTTGCAATGGCGGCTTACTGATTGAAGCGATCATAAAATAACAACAAAATTTGCTTGATGTAATATTCATTTGCGACCATCTATAAAATAAAATGTATTTAGATACTAAACGTTTAAAGGTGAATTTATTTAAATAATAGCTTCATCTTAATGTCTTACCGAACCATTTATAAACGAAGGGAAAAGGACGCCGTTTAACTAACAGCATAATTATTAGAAATATATTTTAATTTTAGTGAATGTTGTTTGGTCACTTAAATAATTATCTAAATTAAAGAAATCTAAGTACACCAGCAAAATAATTAATGTTCTTTGCATAATTTATATGTTAGTAAATATGTAACGACACACAATTTACATGACTACATAACATTTTTTGACACACTATAAAAAATATTTACTGCGGTCTTTAGACTATAAACATAAAACTTAAACTTGTCATTGTAATAACTTCACGACAGTACTAAATTAATTTGATATTTTTTTTACTGAAACAGAAATAAATGTTGCGTATAGAATACAACTACTTTTTATAAGTATCTCTATTGGGTACAACAAGCTGATTAAAATTTTCAAGTACTAAAACATGTTTAAATATTTTATGACTAACTAGTTCTTCTGACATTAAGAGTATTGTAAAATATAACAATAATTTAGTTCAATATCATGTCGATTCAAGTTTATAGCCACTTCAATATTATACTAAAATGCTAGTCTTTTTTAAGTAGTCCATATCACCAAAGTATAGGCCTAGTTTATTATTAGAGAAACATCCTAATCTAAGAATGAGTAGGTACATTTTAAATTAAAAACACACTTAATATTAATTTGGAAAAAGTATGAACAATCACCTTTTCTCACCTCAAAGTCAAAAATCAACTAATATTTAACTAATGCTTGCCGCGCTAAGTTATTCATTTTTTTTAATGTGAAAATTTAATTTAGTATGCACCTAATTACACTAAACTTAGCCCTTATTGTCAAACGGAGAAATTTCATAGCTTCTAAAAAATTAGCATGAAGAAAGAAAATAAGTTATGTTTTGGTGGGTCTAGGAGCCGGCTTATGTGGGGCCATATTTTTAACTAGCCAACCATTGCATGGCATACTCACAAATATTTTATTGTGAATATATACTTTTTAGATTGATTAAAAATAATAAAAAATAAAGAGCTAAGTTTAAATATTTTTTTCCTTAGATAACAGCACCTTATCTTGCCTAATAAAAATATGGATTTCAATTTTTTTTAAATTACACAGAATTTTTGGTTCTATACGACATTTTATATCAATATAATCAGTTTAAGCAATATTTTTTAAAACCTAAATAACTTTTAAAATCATAATACCAAGTTTTATCCTTAATATATATTTTTTGTACCTTCTAATTATAAGCGGTCTCGAGTTAGTTCAATAAAGTTTGTTTCATATTTTTAATTAATGAATTTTTTTTTTGCCAAACATGCCTGGGCTATCTTTTCTTGGCCCAAAAAAAAAATTGCTCCAGTAGAAACAGAGTTTAATTTTCTTTACATGGTGATATCAAAAAATCTTGAATATCGGTCAAGAGTGTCCTAGAATTTAATGACAATCTTTTAATTTTCACTTAAAAAGTTTATTATCTAATACTGCTGTGCTCGTGACAGATATTCAGGAAATGTTATCACCATGTGAAGAAAATTAAACTCTATGTTTCTATTTATTTTGAGCAACAAAATATTTTGTTATTAAAAACTGTGGAAACAATACCTTTAAATCAAGTTTCCTACACCCTCAGTTTAATTATAGGATGGGAATAAATAGGGGCGAGGAAATTAAATTAATAGCAAATCTACACTTACGCCAAGGAAGAATGGGAAACCATTTAGGGAAAATACTCGTAGAGTACACCCTACCATGATTCGAACTCCAACCTTCCCATCACCTGCAAACCAGACTGTATGAGATTTACATCTTGTGCACATTCCCACTGGTGCGGGTGTAGGAAATAATCTTAGTTTAAAAGTGTTATTTAAATTATATATTATTATAACTTGGTAATTAAAACACTTGGCCTTTATTAATATTTAACAAAAAGGTTTTTTACCCCATGTTCTCCAAGCGAATTTCAAGTTAATGAAGAAAAATATGTTAACTGAATCAATAGAGTACTTTATTTTAAAAATTATTTTTATCAAATTGGGCAGATAATTTATTTTTAATAACGATAGCTTTAAATAAATATAAATATCGTTTAATAATTTAAATAGAATTCTTAAAAAGCTAAAACACACTTTTAGGATCTACTATTCAAGCAACGCACGCCATTTATGATTCATTCATTTTTCCATACGTGTATTTTATAAAACCATCTTAAATTTCACGATATAGGTGTTTGCAAATGTTTAATGTTTAAAATGAAAGCGACCCACTTTTGTGATCACATGGTCTGAGTGTCACGCTCACAATAGACTAGACTGCCAATGACTGAAAGATTGGGGTTTGAATCTCGTCAGGTATACAGAGGTTTTTCCCTAAATGGTTTCCTACTTTCCCGCTACGCAAATGTGGTACATCTGTATAAATTCAACCATCCTCATCCATAATACTTTGGAGAGATTGGTACATAGGCGTATAGCTCGAACGAGTAATAAGACGTGGTGCTAAAAAAATTAGTGATGATAGTTTAAGGAAGATTTAATTTGGATGCAAACGTTAAGTAGGGCCTATCAACTTATATTAACCTATAGCCTATATGTTATAATTCTGCATTAGGGAGAAGCACGTTAAATTATACTTCGGACCCTGACCTCTTATCACAAGCAAGCTAGAATAATTAAGTTGAAATTTGACCTTTATAAGTTATTTGCGGATCTTTGACTAAAAGAAAATCCGTTCATTAATGGTAAAATGAGTATTAGTTGTTAAGGAATTTTTGCAACTATTTTTTAAGAATTGTCGATTTGTAAAGTTAAAAAAATCCTTGTTTTTATTTGTCGACTATAGGCTTACACACTCCTTTTTAACAATTTTGAAAATAATTTTCAGATTATATTTATGCTTCTATAGATTTCAAGAAATAAAATAGAATCGATACTTTTGTTGTTTGATATGCTGTATTAGTTTTGTTTTAATAAATAATAGTTTTATTTTAATTTGTTTCACTTCCTCTCAAAATTTTACTAAACTTGCGTTGGTGATTGCATTCTTTAGCACGTCATTTTCGCAATAGACTGGATTTCCTGTAGTGGGGAGATCGGGCTCGAATCCCAATAGAGTTTACTGAGGGTGTTTTTTACTAACCGGTTTCCCGTAATCCTTTCACCTAAATGCAGGTATATTTCATATAAATACTACTTTCAGTATTCCTTCGACAACTTTTTTTTTAGCACCGCGTCTTACTACCCATTTTGGTTAAACGCTTATGTAATAATTACGGAATGGTTTGAGGCCCTACTTAACGTTTGCATCCAAGTTAAATCTTCATTAAAGTATCATCACTAATTTTTTTAGCACCACGTCTTATTACTCGTTTGAGCTATACGTCTATGTAACAATCTCTCCAAAGTATTAGTAAGTGTAGCCAAATTTGCGTGGAGGGAGAGTGGAAAACAATTTTGAAAAAAAACCTTAGTACACTCGACTGAAATTCGAACCTCCATCTCCCAGTCATCGGCAGTATAGTCTACTGTGAGAGTAGCGCTTTAATCCATGTGGCCACCGAAGTGGTTAAAAATTACTTTAATCATCTTTTAGATAATTATCAAAGAGACAGTTATTGCAAAACGTAGCCTGGCCATAAAAGTAGATTCAGTCTCCTATTGATCTGTCAAAAAACTAAATCCTAGTGTAGTCAAGTGTTGCCAGGGTAAGCAGAGCTGGTTAAAACTTAATCTGGTTCAACAGCTTAACTCGTGACTGTCTACTCAGCTAATGTTAGAGGGTTAGATTATCAGCATTGCCGAAAAATTCATCATCGTTGATTTATATGTTTTCCCTTATACAGTGATGCATTAATGGCCGGGGACTGGATGTTGTGTCTTTAATTTTAATTTAATTTAATATAGTTCATAAATCTTGTTCTGATATAATCAGCCGGCTCAGAAAGTGCACTTTAAATTCCTAAAAAAAAAAAAAAAAGGAAAAATAAATGTGTTATTAATGTTCTATTCAACCCAATCCCGCATTTGACCAATCATACATGGGATCTGCTCTTCACATTACATTTGGGAATATATTTTCGTTGATGCCCAGCCATTGAGTGTTCTAATGGGGAACGAGAAAAATTATTCATAGATACATTTTAAAACAAACTGTTTATCCTGATGGTACTCCCCGCCACGTCACGGAGAAAAGTGCTTTCCCATGACGAACCGACTATAGATGTCACATTCATCTAGATTCTAGAAGACACTTTTGCATTCTGTGCGTTCCTCGAATACCGGCTGTCATCATCATTATTAGTCAAAGTGTTGATCGACCGAATGTGACCCCTATATAGATATTTTCCAAAATCGCGATGACAGGCATAGTTGACACGTCCACCATCCATGGCTCGGAACGCTGAGATCGCGCCCGCGAGAGAGAGAGAGATAGAGAGTATGTGTGTGTGCTCGCTGATGGTTTTGCAAAAGAGAAAAAGGGACGAGTTGAGGGGGTTTGGAAACAGGGTCTGGTCGTTTTAGCAAGGGGTAGGAGTGTTAAGGGGGTGAGGTGGGGCTCAATGTGGTGACGTAGCATAGCAACAAGGGGATGTGTGGAGGGGTATAAAGGGGGTGGGCTAGGAAAAATGGGTGAAGGAACGAAGAGGGAAAAAGGGGGAGGGGGGGGGGTCTAGTCTCGTTGCGTGCATGGAGTGGATCGATGGAGCTTTAGATGGAGCGCCACAAAACTCCCTCCCCCTCCCCATTCTACCCTGTTTCCAACCATCCCATCCCTTTCTGAAAACCACCCTCGTACAAAACTGTCATGGCGGAGCACTTTGGTGTGATCAGGATACACAGAATTGTATACAGTAATAAGGACCTTTCTGACTGAATACAAATTAGTTTGTGTTGGGATATAGTATACTTTTTTTTTTACTTCGCTAGAGGTTATTATAAATGTTTGTGTTGGTATAAACGTGTTTATTTTCTTTAAAAAAAGTTTTACAATCATCTGTTGAATGATGAGAGCAGAATGCAAAATAATAAAGTTTTATTTTTATGGTGGAATATTTAGACGTTATCGCACTTGTGTTATAAATAAAGTAAAATTGGTAAGTACATTCTTACAATTTTATTTTTCTATGAAAATAAGAAATAAATATTTAAATTTCATCTGTATAAAGATAGTGGTTTTTTATATTGTTAACATACTTTTAATGGTCTCTTTAATAATATGTAATGTAAAAATGTTTTTAATTCCAAACCTGTAGGTTGTTTGTTTTGAATTAATAATATTAGATTAATTTATTTACCTTTACATAACGTTCATTTTTATGTGTGCAATATAACCATATATTTGTGTGAGACTATCAAAAGTTCAAGGTTTTAATGATGAGCTTAATGATCTTAATTAAGTTGCTATTTAAAAATTAAAGGTTACATTAACTTAGCTTAAATATTTTAAAATCCAACAAAATTGTGTTTATTAATATTCAATTGGTATTGAACTACCACTTTATGACGCTGAAAATTGAATCAAATTGAATAATAATAAGGAAATTAGATTTATCACGTGTCAAAACAAATATTCTTTAAAAAATAGGTCTTATTTTCCCCTAAATATGCATGAATCAAAATTTAGCTGTAAATTAATAAATCTATGAATGGAAATTTTAAAATTAGCTCAACGTCGAATGTACATTTTATTCTATTCCAATGCCATAAGACCAGTAAATAAACGTTATCGTCAGGATACATTTTAAAATAGTAAGCCTAAGGGAACATGATAAAGGGGTGAAATATTTAAGTAAAGAATGTGAACGATCCCATCAGGACAAAATATTCCAGTGCTATCGGTTGGGATTGAACCCCGCTCTGCAAAGGAGAGCAAAACCAGCAGTAGAAAAAAAGTAATGAACAATTATTATGTGTAGAAATATAATATATATATTTATAGAGTGACGTCAGTGATTAAAAATGTGCTAGTCATATAACGTGAAAAGCTCTGGACTGCAAGAAATAATAAATATAGCCTTTACAGGTGAAATTCTTCTACTGGGTTTATAGAGAAGACTCACTGTGATCAACATTAATACAGGCCTTTTCATGATCTAGGTCCTTATACTGGGTGCATAGAAAATAATCCATTATGATCAACATTAATATAGGCCTTTTCATGAGCTAGGTCCTTATACTGGGTGCATAGAAAATAATCCATTATGATCAACATTAATATAGGCCTTTTCATGAGCTAGGTCCTTATACTGGGTGCATAGAAAATAATGACTGTGATCTAAATTAATATAGGCATTTTCATGAGCTAGGTCCTTATACTGGGTGTATAGAAAATAATACATTGTAATCAACATTAATACAGGCCTTTTCATGATCTAGGTCCTTATACTGAGTGCATAGAAAATAACCCATTATGATCAACATTAATACAGGCCTTATACTGGGTGCATAGAAAATAATGACTGATCAACATTAATATAGGCCTTTTCATGAGCTAGGTCCTTATACTGGGTGCATATAAAATAATGACTGATCTAAATTAATATAGGCCTTTTCATGAGCTAGGTCCTTATACTGGGTGCATAGAAAATAATCCATTATGATCAACATTAATATAGGCCTTTTCATGAGCTAGGTCCTTATACTGGGTGTGTAGAAAATAATCCATTATGATCAACATTAATACAGGCCTTTTCATGAGCTAGGTCCTTATACTGGGTGCATAGAAAATAATCCATTATGATCAACATTAATATAGGCCTTTTCATGATCTAGGTCCTTATACTGGGTGTGTAGAAAATAATCACTTTGATCAACATTAATACAGGCCTTTTCATGTGCTAGGTCCTTATACTGGGTGCATAGAAAATAATCACTTTGATCAACATTAATACAGGCCTTTTCATGAGCTAGGTCCTTATACTGGGTGCATAGAAAATAATCCATTATGATCAACATTAATATAGGCCTTTTCATGAGCTAGGTCCTTATACTGGGTGTGTAGAAAATAATGACTGTGATCTAAATTAATATAGGCCTTTTCATGAGCTAGGTCCTTATACTGGGTGCATAAAAAATAATAACTGTGATCAACATTAATATAGATCCTTTTCATGAGCTAGGTCCTTATACTGGGTGTGTAGAAAAGAATCACTGTGATCAACATTAATATAGGCCTTTTCATGAGCTAGGTCCTTATACTGGGTGCATATAAAATAATGACTGATCTAAATTAATATAGGCCTTTTCATGAGCTAGGTCCTTATACTGGGTGTGTAGAAAAGAATCACTGTGATCAACATTAATATAGATTCTTTTCAGGTGCTAGGTCTCTTTAATGGGTCTATAGAGAAGAATCGCTGTGATTATCATTCATTTGGAGCCTTTTCAGGTGATAATTCCTCTAGTGGTTCTAGATAGATAAAATACCCTTTTTTAAACACTTCAAATCAGAATAATAAGAGGATGAGGTATAATACTTCAAACTAAGATATTGAGACCTTATTAGATATTAAAAAGTAATATTGTATTCAATTACACAAAAAATAAGAATGTATCTATAGTTACATATGGAAAATAAATTGAAATTGAAAAAGGATTAAACTTATTTTTGGAATTAAAACATTAACATAGTAGATTAAAATGACCTTTAATAAAAACAATAAATAAAAGTCGAAATAGGAAGTGATAAACATTGAATTATTTTGGATGAATGATAAAAATTTGTATACAGTGTAATTTGGGATATAAATGTATTTTATTGAATCATAATAGACTATATCATGTAAAAAAAATTGTCAGCTATAGATCAATAGAATTATAACATTAAAATATTTCTTGAAAAAAAAAAGTTATGATAAATAATTAGGAATCAACTATAGATATAAGTGAATTTTAATTAATTGAGTTTTTAAACAAGTCAAAACTAAAATAGTCATACATGCAACGAGAAAAATAATATTTAAGTGTTAATGTTATTCTGTTCACAGACTTACCTTATAAAATAATATTCTCTCGCTCCTTGATATTTATGTGACTTGACAACCAACCAGTAGATTTTCTTTCTCGACATATTTCGTTATCTTACAGTATCATCCTCTGGAATGACTAACGGAAATAAAATAAAGAATGCTTTTATAATGTTTTATAAGTAACGACAAAGAATTGGGAAAAATATAATATAGTAATCAATGTAGTTAAAAGCTTTAGGTTATGAAATTATAATAAAAAGTAAATCATAAATAAACTAATTGAACACGCAAACTTATGATATTTTTTAAGGAACAATGGATGCACTGTGTCACTACATGTTATTTGATTAAATGGGTGTTGTAATACACAAAAGAGCTGAGAATTTGTTCAAAAAAAAGGGGTTGTCAAATTCGAGAGAGTTCTAAGCCATGGTTTACAAAGGTACAGGTATGTAATATGAAAAAAAATTGAGATTTATAAAATGTATTAAGAAATAGATAGATATAAAATGGTATAGAAGTTAATTATTAAGATGCTTTTCTTCTTGACACTTGCCCAGTCAGGACCTAGCTACGCTGGAAGGGAGGGCTGGGTGAGAGCAGGAAATTAAAGTTTTTTTTTATTATGGGTTAGTGGGTGGTGGGGTGGTAAACATTATAAAGTTTTTACGAGTTTTTGATTTTCAAGATTATAATTGTTCATTAATGATATTAATTATTGTTTAATAAATGATATTTATAATTGTTTAATAAAGCTGCTTGGATAAAAAGGTTTTCTGCTGTGTTTAATTTATTACCTTTGTGGGAATGTTATGTTTCCGACATTCGTTGATGGTCAGCCTTTTTTTTGTTCTACACATTTGTATTTAATTCTGTTGTATTTAAGGTCAGAAATGTGCTATTTATACCAAACTTCTTTTTTTCCTAACTGCATGTATGACTTATTTTTTACTTATTTAAGAAACTCAATTAATATTAGCTTATATAATTAATTAATTAATAATAATTTATAATATAATCTCAATTTTCCATGAAATATTTTAATGTAATATTTTTCATTAATCTGTAACTGACAATTTTATTGATTCACATCAGATCTAATAAAAGTACATTTATTTCCTAAATTACATCTTATTCAAATTCGTAATATTCATTAGTAAATTATTTAATGTTTATCATTTCCTATTTTGACTTTCCATTAATGTTTTCATAAAAAAAAATTAATTTAAATCAACTACGTCAATGTTTTAATTTCTAAAATAAGTTTAGTCATTTTTCAATTTTAATTTATTTTTCCTTTTGTAATATTATATACATTCATAATATTTTATATTAAATGCACAAAAAATATCTTTTATAATCAAATAAATTCTCTATCTTAGCTTAAAGTGTTATTTTCTTATCTTTAACTAATGCTCCTTACTCAAACTTTTAGAGTTTTTTTCCAAGAATGTTAAAATAATAAATGTTAAATAACAAATACTGTAACGTATCCTTCAGCTTTAAAAATCGACACCAACTGTAAAAAGTCACAGCCTGAGACAACATCTCTTAGAGCAAGAGAACATAAACATAGATTTAGTAGCTTTTATCACTTTCAAGTGAAATGGTGGGTGGGCAGAGAATATGTTAAAGCGCATGCGCCTTAAAGACCTCTTGTAGAATGCCTCTACAGTAAACTTTATGGCCTATTTCCATCCTCTCTCCAGGCATCTTTATAGTACTTTGTCTTTCAACTCGTCCTGAAAATCCACATTTAATTTCAAAAACGTGGTTGGGATATTGTGAATAGATTTAGAAAAAAATGTACAGGTACCCCTATTTGCACGGAGATAAAAAGAGAGGGAGAGTTATATTTAATTTTTTGAAAAACCATCTTGAGCACACCTGTCTGGTAAACTAGACTAGACCATCTTGACATTTAATTTCCATGTCGTCCGACACCTTAGCTTAGTAGTTAACGTATTTAACTGCTGAGCTAAGGGTCTCGAGCTCGATTCCTGGCATGTCCGAAAAACTTTATAATCGGTGAAATTTGGGCTTAGGCCTACACTTTCACAGTGAAGAATTTGAGGCTGGAGACTGAATGTTGTGCTGGTTCTAGATTTAAGTTACTTAATAATGTTTTGATATAGGCCTAATCATTCAGTTCAAAAGTGCATGTTAAATAACTAAATAAAAATAAATAAAATTAATTAGGTTTCCAAATTCGTAGATGTTAGGTCCACGGTAATGCAGATAAGACTTCCTCTAAATTACTCTTATTCGCATCCTTTATGCCCAACACCTCTGTGCTCTAGTGGTCAGAGTTTCTGGCTACAGATCCAGAGGCCCCGAGTTCGATCACCAGCGTTTCCAAAATTATTCTGTGAACTAGTGCATCTGGAACGGGGTTAACTCATCCTCGTGTGGACACAGGAGGAGCTACTTGAATGAAATAGTAGCTGCTTTGATCTAGAAAACTGAGATTAATGGCCAGTGTGCTCATTATACTGTTAACATGGATATCTCTATCCACAGAAGTTGTTACTATCTTCGCCAACAGATTGCAGTCACTTGGTCATCATGGCTAGTTTTCTGGTTGACGCCATAAAGATAAGCCTACTACCCCTTTAAATACACGTGTTATTAAAGGTTTAACCAACATTCCAATAAAAATAAATGGTACGGAACCCACACGGCCTTTATCGATCTACTGTTTAAAAATGGAGATATTTACTCATAGCTTGTAATATATGTGAAACTAAATAGTATAAACTAGCAAACCAAAGCATAAATTGCACTATAATTATGTAAGCATTTTTTGAGTCCCGGTTTTAAACTTTATATTTTTATTTTCAAAGAATTAATGTCCTAATTTGTATGTTTGGGCCAATAAAAAAGATTAATATTGGGTCCACCCGCCTCGGTGGCGTAGTTGGCTAACGCGCCAGTCGTGTTGAGCCAGACCTTCGAGGACGGGGAGATCGAGGTTCGAATCTCGGTCGGGTGAACTGGGGGTGGTTTTTCCTAAATGGTTTTCCACTCTCCCTCCACGCAAATGCGGGTTCACTTCCTCTAAATTCAACCTTCCCACTTCCTAATCCATTAGTGTAATTAGTACTTAAGCGTATAACCCGAACGGGTAATAAGACGCGGTGCTAAAAAAAAAAAAATATATTGGGTCCACAAGTGTCAAGACTTCGTATTAAAATTAGGTGTTGCACATCTTCATGTCAGCGCATTGATATTAAATTCTTCATTTATAAATTTTGACCAATAAAAAATGTAAATATTGAATATTGAGTATAAAATGGAGATAGATCATTGCTGTACAAACATTTCCCATCAATGGTTTAAGGAAAAATAATAAAGATTTTTTTTAGAGACTTATATTTAATTACTCTATGGCATTACAGAATTACTGCGTTAAAACTTAAGTAGTATATCTTTACAACTAAAGCTCACAAAATTGTATTAATATATTTGTCAATATCTCAGAAACTGTTGAATTTATAAAAATGTATTTCGTATAAAAGTTTTTTATTTTTAATAGTACTACAATTTTGCAATGATAAGTTACTAAGCATCTCAAATAGTTGTGGAGATACGGAAATTTCCGCTTCTTTAAAGTAACCTAAAAGTCATTTTCTGGAAAATGAAAATAGCCATTTTATTTATAATCTTAATCAACGCCTAGATACGAATTTTAATCAAAATCGTTAGAGCAGATTTTGAGAAAATTGATTTTTTTCTCTTTTCGCCCTTTATAAAACTACTCTTAATTTTAAGTTTTAACAGACACAGGCTGACGGCATTGCAAAGACCATTTTTAAGGGTTTGGGGGGTCATGAGACGTCGACATCCATCAACATTCCAGGCTAGATTTTTTTTACGGTCGCAATACTTAACCTTTAGTGTCCGAAAAGTTTATATATATTTGCGTATAGCTTTAAAGTTATTTGTTTTTGTTTTATAAAAATATATTTCAAATAAAATATTTGTATTATTAATAGATCTACATATCTGTAATGATAAGTAATTTCATATCTCAAATAGTTTCGGAGATATGATAAAAAATGAGAATTTACGCATCAGACCGGAGCCCTTAAATTCATTTTGCCGAAATATTTGCGTAGCCATTTCATTTGTAATATTTAGAAATGTCTAGAAATGAAATTTAATCAAAACTGTTAAGAGCCGATTTTGAGAAAATCGACTTTTTCATTTTTTCCCCTTCAGTAAACTACCTTTAATTTTAGGGGTGGTTACTCAATTCAAAAAACACCTTGGGGCAACCCCATGAAAACCCTAGATACCCGGTTTTAGCCTGATCCGTAAAATCGTTTAGGCTCTAGTCGGAGTTACAGACAGACAGACAGACGACAGACGGACAGACGGAAATTTAAAAATAACTTTTTCGGATTCAGAGAGTCATTAAACGTCAAGATTCATCAAAATCTCGAATTAGATTTTTTTGAAGATCAAAATACTTTCTCTACTTGTAAGATAGCGAGAAAGTAAAAAGGCCCCGAACAATGCGTGGTATAATAGGATGCCGTGTCTAGTTTGCGTGATCTGTAGCTAACGAGTCAGCACAATCCGGTTGGTGTTTTTTTTTACATCATAAGAGTGAGGGTGGTGTCATGGTTATTTTGTTATATGTATCACTTTATTATCACCATTCAAGTCTACACGCCATTTTAATTACCTACCTGTTCGTTTAGTAACAATACGAGTTACAACTACTTCATGTTGGTTTTTTTTTACTGTTCATTTGTATATTCATTTACGTGACAATTTAGGATCGATTAAATCTCCCTTTACAGAGAAACTCAAGGTCGATTAACTTCTATTAACAGTAACAAAATGTTTTTCTGCTCTACCGATATATTTTTTATCTTAATATTTCTAAACCAGTTCGTATAATAAATTTAGGGATTCATGTGTATGTGGATAGAGATCATAACAATAAATTGAGGTCGATTCGAACGTTTCGAAAACACTTAAATCAATAATATTGTATAACATAATATTTAGTGAGAGGGAAGGTAGATAGAAATCAACCATTACAACCAAAACTCTATTAACATTATATTGTATATATTAACACTACCAGAAGTTTTCTGTCATCAATAAACACAAATATATTTTATCGAGCGATTAAAATGGTCTGTATCTTGTTTGATAACTGGCGACAAAGATGAGTGATGATAAACCAATAAAATAGCAGCACAAGGTCTTATCGCTCAAGATAAGATTTTACGATTATGTGACACGGGGAGGGTAAACCTAGTAATTTACATAATAAACTCTCTTCTACCAATGATTGGCGATCTTTTTCGATCCTCTACCCCTCAATCGCTTTATTAGAAAATCAGGCAAAGGAGTTGAAAAGTGTTTATAATGAGCAGTACCACATTGATCGACGTCATTATGGTTATTTTCTTCTAGGTCCCTTCCTCGGTGGTCCTAGATCCACGAGAGGGATGTGATGGCTCTTTCTGTTTAGGTAACTTTGGAAAAATATTTAAATATATTTCAACTTAATTTATATGTAAACAAATAAGAAATTTTATGTAACATTTATGACTAATCTGGGCACCTGTTAGTTGAAATAACAAGAACCTATTAAGAAATCTCAAAGGTAACAGTGTTAAATTTGACTTTAATCACCATTTTACCTTTTTATTTATTTTATATTAACACAAAAAAGATTTTTACATTCATCATCTTTATTAATTATTCTTACAAATTATTTATTTTTAATATAAAATGTATAATAATTTCTAGTCTAATTTTAATGCTATAATATGTAGAGCACCATTTAAAAAATCAATATAGATACTGCTTTAGCCTAATATTAATAAAAGAGATATTTTACATAGTTTGTTTCCTCTATAGTCTACTTCTGTGTATTTCCTCTAATAAAGATTAACTCAAAGTTTCTCCATCAAATGCATGATTGTATATAATTGTTTTTCATAAATCAAAGCAACTTAATAACTTGAATGATCTAGTTTAAAGTTGTTATAAAGGTTACCTTAATTTATAGTCTATAAATAATTTTTTTTTTAAACTCCATGGTGTGAGCCCGCAAACGAGCGGCCACCGAAGATAGAGATGATAGTGCCAATATTTGTGGATCGAGGGTGTCATGTGGTCAGAAAAACAAGCCCTAAGGCTGTTAACCAAAGTTGCTACTTATTTATTTAAATAGCTCCGCATTTGTAGGCCTACTCACGGGGCTTATTAGTTCGACCAAATTTCAGACTCACTGCTTCGTAGATAAATTTTAGAAACGTTGAGGATCAAACGCGAGGCTTCTGGATGTGTAGCAAAGAACTTTGATCACTAGTTCACATAAGTGGCATATAGTCTCTTAATAGTCTTAATAATTATTGGTCCACATCTGTTTGTTAACTCTAGATAGTAGAAGGTGAAATATTATAAGAGAGGTTAACCTCGATTAAGAGGTTAGAGGGACATTTAGAAGTAGAATAATTTATACATTTTTATTGGATATTTTTTCCTAAAGAAAGGAAATGCACACTTTTTATGATAAAGACAGATGTTAGGGGGATGCCATTAGGGAACTTTCCCTCCAAGCTGCCGTTTCACATGCACCATGAACCCATTGGCTGAAAGCTGAGCAGGGGGTAGGGGGTAAAACACTCCTCAATAACATTCAATATGTATTTTATTTATGAGAGCTTAGCTGTGAACTCCGCTCGCAACTGACACAATTTCTACAGTGCTCAAGGGAGATGCGATGACATTTGTCAGGAACCGTTATAATTATAACATGGTAGAGGATTTAATCATATCAATTAGTATATGGAACATTTTAGTCAGAATATATTTGTTAATTTAAAATCAAATAATTATCTATTATAATTATTTACTTTAGCTTGGTTATTCTCAATCACCAATCCTTATTTTAAACCAAAGGAATTTAAAATGATAAACTGAATTTAAACTGGGATGAAACTAGAAAACAGTGACGTCACTCATCATCCAAAATGAGTAGGCCAGAGATACATAACTGGGAAAAAGTTTAGGATATCTCTCCAGCAAGGAAGAACTTAACACGCCAACTAATCGCTCTCTTCCGCATATCAAAGAAATACATCTGCCGAATACGGAAGCTAACGGAGAATCGTCTTTAACGTGAAACTATTTTTTTTTTGTCACGAAACGCCCATGAGATAAACGAGGTGGAGATTGATCAATCGAAGGACAGGGATATTTTGACCCAACTCAAAAACTATCTATCAATACGGACTAGTGAACAGATGCAAATTGAAAACGCATGATGGGGACTCTAAGGACTACGCTTGCGTGACGAAACAGTTATCTTTTACTGATGCATCACTTTACGTTTCATACTAGCATTCATAGAAAACTATTCTCACACACTCAATGTGAATTAGGAGCTATTACTCGTTCGATCAACGACTGACAGTAATGCTTTAAAAAGATGCATGCTTCAACGACACCTTCCGGGATCGAATAAGTGATCTTTCTTGTCCCGTACCACTAACCTTAAATCCGATTCCTTCTTGAAAATGTGTGAGGACTAAGAAAATGTTTGGACCTCATAGTTTGGAACGAACATTCCTAACTATTACTCCAAATCAAGTCAACTACACCTATCATCGTGTTCGATGACAGCTGACAGGAAGATGGTCAGGTGTCATATAATTTTCGAGTGAAGAAATATTATTGCAGATACCAAGCGTTCTGCTGATATAGTCAGTATACATGAACATAAATGACTTTGAAATCTCTCTCCGTTCACAGTCGTTTAATCAACGTTCAAGGGTTTAAGATGACAGTGAGGACGGATTATTCCTGTTCAAGGAGTTAGTTATCATACCTGGGTCTTCTTGGTCAAGGAGGTGTTTATCATGCCGGGACCTTCATTCTCAAAGAAGTAGCCATCATACAATGCGAATTACCTATGAAATCCAGCATACTTGACGACGTCAACTATTCGTTACAGATTGGATTTTTCTTTTCATGGAGCAAGATGGAAAATGTTTGGGTAGTTAATTACACACTAACATTGAATACACTGGGAGAGGAGGGATGAGCTTCACTAGAAGTTTAAGTTATCTCAAAAGATAAAAATAATATACGTCGATACCAATGATAAATACTAATGTTGCGGAAAAATAACTTGGTTTCAAATTATAAACCGTTGCTGTTTACATGCAACATGCAAGATTAAATATGGGTATATGGAAAGGGAAGTCTGTAAATTATTAATCAATTGGCACTTAGTATAGTATTGAGTAAGAGGGAGAAAGCCCATAGATTGAGGGAAAGACCTATGCGACTTTAGCAAAGATCGTTATAGGCTAAGTCTCAGTGATCCTTGCTATCTCCCTGTGGGTGGGTTGAGTATATAATATATATTTATATATACTTTTATATGTGTATATTTGTATACTTCACTTACTCAATAGGACTTTCGTAATCAACAAATGAGTTTTAGAATCCATACCTTTTCCTTAGTTGATCATACTTAATAGTTAATCATATTATGATTCACCTAATATATTTATTATAAGCCAACTGTTTATCCTGTATGTTTAGTCACTAATGCTTGGAAATTAGAGTAAATAATGTATAACTAATCGTTTAGTTAATCTATTTACATGGTGTTTAGTGATTAATGTATTTCATAGATGATCTTAATCCAGGTAAAGAAGACTCCGAATACTGCGAACCTTCCTCCTACCCGCTTGTCATCTGCGGATATAACTTATTTGAAGAACTCTTCTCTTTGACACTTCTATCTTTGGACGTATTTGAAGAGGCCTTGAGCAATGTTTAGGGGCCCAGTGAACTCAAGCCTATTTGACCAGACATTACCCAGTGGAGACAGAATGTTCAAGTAAGCGGGATATAGTGGTTCCGGCCTATTCAATTAAGTAGGTTTATCATGGTCGTGAGTACACCAGACCATTCGCCATCCGACACACTCTCTCTCTCGTGCTCTCCATCAAGACCTAGCAACGGTAAATGGGAATGAAAATATTGAGTCATTCCTCCAGTGATGATGCCTCCAGATTTATAGTTGTGGTGGCTCCTTGATCATACTCTCGAGGACATTGTTTTCGGGCCAGTCAACAGACTGATCACTCAAGCTCCTGTTCAGCCTCGTCACTGGTGGGAAAGACTTTGTACCTTCTTCTTTTAAAGGGTGAGCCTAGCAATCAATGTGCCTATAATTATTAATGTGACACTTAACTGAACGTGCCACTATCCACCTAAGTCACTCATGTTACCTAACTTAGTATAGCATTCACATTAGTATAGAAAAGCGTGTAACATTCCTTTTGGGCGTGTTACTATCCATCTGTAGAGCCACGCATGGAAATGGTGTGGGAAATTGCGAATCTTAGCCCAAGAACTTTTAAGATAGGCTAACTCTCTAACTACATGCTCCTTAACATTTTGGGGCTAAGAAAATATTATATTCCTATAACCTCCCATTTTGATCAATAATCATTTCACATGAATGACATGATCAATGCAAATATCCAATCGGAGAGCTTACTTTCAACTCAGCAACAGCACTGATCTTGTTGTCAAACATTACGTGTCAGTTTGTAAGGGATCGAACTATGGAGCTAAGCGCATGCATCAGAGTCCAAGAGTGATGACAACATGCGTGTATGCGAGTTTTTAAGCATGTTACCTATGACATTTGTAAGAGAGGAAATGTATTCAAATTTGATTTATCCTCATAGAGCGTGTGTTCAATATCGGAGGCACTGATTCAAGATTCCCAATCCATCATGATAGCTGTGTGTAGGAAAGACACTCATGAATGACTGACAAATTCACTCTAATCTACTATCCTTAGATGTACCAGTTTAATCATTCGTGTATGGTTAGTCAGTATTGAACATCCCTATCTAAATGTTATAATCTCAGCACACATTAATGATTTATTCAATTTTTGAATATCAAAATGTGTTACACGTATGATTGAGTGGACAGCCTTAAACATATATTGCAAGATACACTAGCTTAAACATTCATACAGTTGATTAAGCCATTATTTAATTATATATGTTTAAAATAATATGTTGTTTATTGTTGTTACTGTGATAATGCTTAAAATAATCTCCAAATTTGTCTATAAATTAACCATCTCTTCCAAACTAATTCAAAGGCACTCCATCTTGAATTTAATAGCCTACCTCATCTCGCTCCACCCCTTAGATTAAGACGTTACTAACCTTTGGGTAGAACAAAACCGTTAAAACAAAAATCTCCCCCAAGTTAGCTGGGTCCGAACCCATGCCTATCAAAACCGATAGCCTTACACACTATCCATGCGCCCAACCAAACCGCCATGACCCTTCACTGTACGAGGTGCCAAGAGGTCTCGCTCGCATCATTGATCCAGATGCAGAACCCACCCCTTCCCGTGACGTCAGCCAGACAAACAAGCGAAAACAACGTCACCGGTAAAGCGAGCACTCGTGGTTTGTTTTTTGTTTGTTTTTTTACTGCCGTTGGTCACGGTAGTAGTAGAGTTCTCCAGACAATGGGACGGTGTCTAGGGCTCGTATGGCAGGTCGTGATCAGAAACACGTGAGGGATAAGGTCTTGTTCTATTCATGATGATTTAACCAAATTTTAGTCATTTTCCCTTACGCTAAACACCTTATTCCACGTTTTACTATGGATACGGGAGTTCAGCACTTTAGCACAGTTGGTAGCATTGTTCGATTCCCATAAAGACTGAAAAATCACTCTATATATATTTTTAATCACCGTTTCTTACTACTTGTTTATGTTTGTAATACACATATGTGATAATTACTCTAATGATGTAGGTATGAGGAAGGAAGAAATTACTCTCATTTGTGTGGAAGAAAGAATGGGAAGACATTTATAGAAAAAATCACCTTCATTAAATCCGATGGGGATTCAAACCCCGATCTCCCCGTCATCAGCAGGCCACTCTAACACGAGAGTGACACTTTAAACCATTCCGCCACTGAAGCTGGTATATAGCTGTTGAAATTTCACAGGGATGAACTAATGGCAGGAAAAGTTGGGTGGTTTTTTTTTTTTTTTTTTTTTGCAAGTTAGATCGTTAATTGTGAGCTAGTGTACCCAATAAATTTACAAAGATCTCTAAAGGAACTCCAATAAAATTTAAAGACAGTCTACTTGCCCAAGCTTTTTTTTAAATTTTGTCTTTTAGACTAAGAATGAAAGTTTAGTAAAAATGTTGAGGGCACCATTGGTACGTAGTCATGATAAGCAAAGCATACTTTAACTGCACCCGTGATTTTTTTTAAATTATAGCCCGTCCGGGTTACATGCATATACTACGCTAATGTGTTAGGGATTAGGAATTTTGAATTAAGAGGAATTGTATCTACATATTCATGGAGGGAAAGAGGTAATACATCCAAAGGGGATTTGGACACCAATCTCCCGGTCTTTGACAGTCCAATCTATTTTGAGAGTGAAGCCTTAAACCATTCGACCACCGTGGCCTTTACTTTCAAGTTTTTCTCATTACACAGTTGAGCACTCAATGGTCAGATATAAGTGAACACACACTCCAATTTGAGGTATGTAGAGTGAAATCTATGTATGATTGTTCAAATGAGGAACATTAGGTGATAAAATATTACAGACACAGTTTTAATAAGCACTGCACATCATTGAAAGCATTCCACGCCACGCCACTGGAAATCATCCAGCCTGGATTCATACTCTGACCTTCTCATTACCTTTAAACCAAACTAGACATGACTCATGCCTTTATCTTGGTAATCACATGTGTTTTGTTTAACTAGGTAAGAAATAATTCATTACACAACGTACAGACTGTCTTAACCTGATACTACATGCCCAGCCTTGGTGCCTAAATAATAATTACTAATTGTATAGCAGCAGGATGAATCCAAAGGAAAATTTAGTAAATATCTTCATCAGCACATGTGCTTCGTTAGCTCTTAAAATATTTAAATAGAGGGGAATAGGGGGTAGGGAAAACCAACTTATTCTCACTTTCAATTAGAGGATTAAAAAAAATATCTTGTACCAAGTAAATAACACGAAAACGCCCACTTCAGTGGCCGAATAGTCTAAAGCGTATTTTTATACTGGCCTAAGAGGGTGGTTTTCCTTAAATGATTTTCCCCTCTCTTTCCACTCAAATGCTGGTATATTTCCTCTAAAATAATTCCTTCCTCATCCTTACCCTATTATAGAAATGACCATGTGTATAACCTGAGCAGGTAGTAAGATGCGGTGATAAACAAAATAAACACGAAAAATATGCAATCAAAATTAATTATACGAGTCACATAAAAAAGTTACCTTAATCATTTATTTATATATTTCTCACAACGTGTATTTAAAATGTTCCCAACAAAACACTGATTATTGGAAGGAAAGGGTGAAAGGGAAACTCTTCTTTTCCACTACTAGCGATGATCATGAATCATCAGCACTAAGCGGAATCAAATCACAGTCCTCCGGATGAATTATTCATCACTGTAACCTCAAGGATGGCATTTGTTTGATAACTATTCATATTTGACTATTTAATTGCATAAGGCCCACAAGCGAGCTATACCAACCTAACAGCCGTTGGTGTTAGCTATGATAAGAGCCCAGAATGGCGGTTACAGGTGTTACATGGTCAGTACAACGGGCCATCCGGCCGTTAATCTCAGTTTTCTAGATTGGAGCAACTATTTTTTTTATTCAAGTAGAATCTAATCTGTCCTCTTAAGAATGAGTTTAAACCCGCTCCAGGCTCACAGCTTCACAAAAAATGAATAGAGCTACCAGAGACCGAACTTGGGACCTCTGGATCCGTAGCCAGGGATTCTAACCATTAGTATACAGAGGTGGTCGTATTTGACTACATTGTAGTTACATTTAGGTGTAATTAAACTTATTACCTGCCCCGGGGGGTCACATTGACTAAGGCAGTATTTTTTGAACTTTTGATAGTCACGTAGGCCTACCCCTCACGGGGTCTCATGGCCTCATGGCCAGCCAAATGGCCCCCTTCCAGCTCCTCATTAAAAAAAGGTATATTCACCACACATATGTTCTCTCTCGTTTATCAGAAAGTAGATACATTTTTCTAAAAACGCTAATATCTGTGAAACAAAATAATATCTATTGTTGTAAGTAGGCCCTACACCTCACCAAAGATTATAAATGAAATAATACACACTGTTAGAGAAATATTGATAGAAAAGGGACCCTCTATCCACAAAAGAACATAATCAATTTCACAGTTCAAGTATGGCATCTTAATAAAACAAAAAATATATTTTACTGTATCTTATTTTTTAATCGTACTACACCTTTACAATGCTTGGCTACCTCGTATTTCAAATAGTTGCGGAGATTGTGAACAAAATTGGAAATTTCCGTTTGTGCAAAAGTCATTTTCATGGTAAAATGAGAATGCCAATTTATTTTTAATATCAATGAATCTCTAAATACAAAATCTAATCAAAATAGTTAGTGATTTCTGATAAAATGGTTCTTTTCTCTTTTTTTACCTTCAATAAACTACCCTTAACTTTAGGGATAGAAATCCTATTCTTAAAAAAAAACTATAGGACGAAGCTTATCAAAACTCTAGATACTAAGTTTTAGCTGGATCGGTAAAATAGTTTCGGCTTTAGGTCAAGGTACAGACAGACGGACGGATGGACAGACAAAGAAATATATTTACAGCCGATATCGTGAAAAGCACCATTTTTCGGTTTCAGGGTGTCATGAAATGTCAACATTTATCAAAATCTCAAGCTAGATTTTTCGACGATCTCCAAGGGGTAGAGAGAAAGTAAAAGAAAATCAATACCTGATTCATTTAATAGTGTGTTATCTACAAATACTTAATAAAACATAAGTGGAAAGCTGAACAAAATCGCGAAAAAAGAAACTGAGGGCTTAAACAAGTTTATGACATCACATAAAAAACTTTCGTTAATTTGTCCATTATTCATACCATTTATATTTATTTTTTAAAAGTTTTAAGAAACTCAGTGGTATGTCGTGTACCCCCTGAAATTCTTAGCTCGCCCTTGGGGGTACGCGTACTTCAGCTTGAGAGACACCTATCTAAGGCAACACGCGTTCATCAGTTGCCAGTACTAGGTTCAAATATCAACCGGGTGACACTGGGAAATATTTGCCTTTCATCTGAATTATGTATTTTTGACTTTCCCAACTTCGGGTACATTTTCTCAATGTTGATCTCACATTCCTCCCCTATCCCCCCACCCCCACACTTATAATAAACTTGAATTAGAACGTTCTAATATAAAAATAGGTATTTTGTTTAAATTGGCTGTTTGTTCGCGCACAAACACACACACACACACACACAAATTGTCAATTTGGAACAGACTTGCTAACACATTTAAAATTGGCTCCTCTCTTTCTCTTTCTTTCGCTATTCCTTACCCTCTTCTGCACAGTTTATTTGTATGAGAGCCAAGTGGTTCATTCAACTCAAAAGACTGCAGTGAGCTTGATACACACACACACACACACACACACACACACGCACGCACACTTTTTTTCTCGACCCAGGTGACTTAAATGATGCGAGGTGAATGTTTTGTCAAAGTGTAATTATAACACTTCTTTGACAGATTTTATATCATCGTCCAGTATTACCGTTTTATTCCCTTCCCAATTTATTTTGAGATAATTTTCAGTAAAACCTGCGCCGGTCAGAACGCGTTCTAAATGACAAACTAATTTAGTTTGGTTTGCTGATGACTAGGAGGTCGTGATTTGATTCCCGAATGTGTTCCGGGGGTATTTGTGTCTCCCTAAATGGTCTCTCATTCTCGCCAATCAAATGTGGGAACATTTATTTTAAACCAACCTTTCTCAACTCTACCCCAGTGGCGAATAAATACTTGTGTATCCAAATGGGTACTAAGATGTGATGAAATAAATGGTACGGCACACCGCACAGACTTTCTCTCTCTTTCTATAAACTCGTAAGATTTCTGAACGGAATAATGTACATTGTATCATCACCACTCCACATAAGAACACGCATAAAATAATATACAATGATATAGAATCAATGAGAAAAGAGGCGCATCTTTGTCCACCTAAGATCATTTCAAACAGTTTAATGTCTTCCACAAGGGTCAACACTTCGTATTAAAATTTCGATTTCTGGTTAAAATTTTAACATTTTAAAAGGTGTTGCAGATCTTCAAGTCATCGCATTGATATTTAATTATTCATTTATACATTTTGACCAATAAAAATGTAAATATTGACTATTGAGTCTAAAATGGAGATAGATCATTGCTATGCAAACATTTCTCCTAAGAGATTTAAGGAAAAATAACATACTTTTTTTAGATACTTACTTATATTTAATTACTCTATGGCATTGGAGTATTATTGCGTTAAGACTTAAGTAGTATATGTTTACAACTAAAGCTCACAAAATTGTATTAATATATTTGCAAATATCTCAGAAACTGCTGTTTTTATAAAAATATATGTCAAATAAAAGTTTTTTATTTCTAATAGTCCTACAATTTTGCAATGATAAGTTGTTTAGTTTCTCCAATAGTTGTGGAGATACGGAAATTAACGCTTCTGTAATGTACCCTAAAAATCATTTTCATAGGAAAATGAAAATAGCCAGTTTATTTATAATCTTAATCAACGCCTAGATACGAATTTTAATCAAAATCGTTTAAGCAGATTTTGAGTAAATACCTTATATTTAATTTTCTTTATACATTTTGACCAATAAAATGTAAATATTGACTATTGAGTCTAAAATGGAGATAGAATCCATTGCTAGCAAACATTTTCTAGGATTTAAGGAAAAATAACATACTTTTTAGTTTTTTTTTAATTACGTCCAATGGCATTGAGTATTATTGCGTAAGATTAAGTATAATACAACAAAGCTCAAAATTGTATAATATTTGCAAATATTAAACTGCTGTTTTATAAAAATATATGTTCAAATAAAATATCTGTATTTCTAATAGTATACATATTTGTAATGTAATAATTTTATCTCAATAGTTTAGATACGGAAAGCTTTGTAATTACCTAAAAATTTTCATGAAAATTTGAAAATAGCCAGTTTATTAAATCTTAATCAACGCTATACGAATTTAATCAAAATCGTTGAAGCCGATTTTGAGAAAACGAATTTTCTCTTTTCGTCCTTCAGTAAACTATCCTTAATTTTAAGTTTTATAGACACACAGAGAGACGGCATTGCAAAGACTATTTTTTAGGGTTCGGGGGGTCATGAGACGTCGACATCCATCAACATTTCAGGTTAGTTTTTTTTACGTCGCAATACTTAAACTTTAATGCCAAAAAGTTAAAAAATTATTAATTGCGTATATATTGAAAGTTATTGATTTTATAAAAATATGTTTCGATAAAATATTGTATATAAATATATATACATATTTGTAATGCTAAGTAATTTCATATCTCAAATAGTTTCGGAGCTATTATAAAAAATGTTAATTTACGCATCAGACCGGAGCCTTTAAAACGATTTTGCCGAAATATTGAGAGTAGCCATTTTGTTTGGAATATTTATTTATGTTCATAAATGAAATTTAATCAAAATCGTTAGAGCCGATTTTGAGAAAATCGACTTTTTCTCTTTTGCCCTTCAGTAAACTACCCTTAATTTTAGGGGTAGATATCCAATTCCAAAAACCCCTCGGGCAACCCTATGAAAACCCTAGATATCAAGTTTCAGCTCAATCGGTAAAATAGTTTAGGCTCTAGTTGGAGGTACAGACAGACAGACAGACAGACAGACAGACGGAAATTCAAAAACCACTTTTTCGGATTCAGGAAGTCATGAAACGTCAAAATTCATCAAAATCTCGAGTTCGATTTTTTTGACGATCACAATACTTTCTCTACCTGTAAGATAGAGAGAAAGTAAAAATTGATAGTTTTATTATGGTGTATGTTTCCAATTTCCATAGCACACGCTCCAGTGGTCACGGAGTCTGAAGCGTTAGGTTCAGGATAGACTTTATTGTGTTGACGAAGAGATTGGGATTTCAATCCCAATAGTATGGAATGAGTTTTTTTTACTAAATAGTTTTTCACTATTCCTTCGCACCAAACAAACCAAATGCGGGTATACTTACTCTAAATTATACCTTACACATCTCTAAACAATTATGGTAACTGTGCAAATGAACCGAACGGGTGTATGATGACGTGGTTTATAAAAAAAAATCCTTTCCTAACATATAATAGCATGCAACTAAAATACATATTTTATTAGTACGTTAAACATATAAGACTATTAGCAAAATAATAATAATAAAAAGAACTTGCAAATTATTCTTTATAAACATTGAAGATCATACATAACACCACTCTTCTTGTTAAGTCAACAACCCGAAGGATTATTTGATTTTTATCCATCCGGAGCTGGGCATGCACTCAGCCTTTCACCTGATTAGTGTCACCTCCACCATCTGGTAGAAGTACCGTGTACTATGATAGTCCCCTCGAGAGCTACAGGGTCTACCAATTCTGCTGGGAAGGTATTTTCTTAAACATTCCAGAATTCTTTTACATGAGACAATTGACATGGGACCGAAGGCTTTACTTTCCCTCCAAAGGAAGTTCTATTGATTTTTATTGCTCAGCTAAAATCTGTTGATGCTTATTTTTTTTACTGCTCAATTAAAATCTGTTGAGCTTGACTGGGATTGAACCCACGAACATAGGGTCCAGATGCGATCACTCTACCGCAACACTAAGGTCGACCATCTACTGATAGGCTCTACAATATATCAGTTTGCCCACACGCTTAGCTTTTTTTTCCCCATTGGATTATGTTACTCATCCGGGCTATCCTCATTTAGCTACGCTAGTGAGATAGGGATGAGGAAGCATTAATTTAGAGGGAATGTATCATCATATGCATAGAAGAATAGTGGTAAATCTTTTACGAACCACCCCTCATAGTACATCCTGACGGAATTCAAACCCTGACCTCATCACCGTTAAACCAGACTAGATGTGTCTGACATTCTAGTCTGTATACACACCGATGCGGGTATCCTCGTATCTAAGTGTAAAGAAATATTTAATGATCAAAACGAACCCATTATCTTTGAAATCAATTGATGAATAGTAAAAAAAATATCTTTACGTTTGTACAAAATTCATCCTATACAAACTAATAATTTTTTTTAAAGTTGGGTGTGTTTTATTTAGTATCATGTCCTAAACTAATTTAGTTTTCAAGCTGTGTGCTGAGATAGCCTTGTGTCCATAAAATATAGGCATCTTTGTTATAATAATATTAATTATTAATAAATATATAAACATTTGCCAATCGATATAATGAATTTTACTCTTCTATGCCTGATATATTATGTAGGTACTACTGTAGCTTATGTCCTTAGTTGTATGGATTTATTTAAATATATTTTCACGTGATAGTTGAAGCTAGTGAGCTTTTATATAGTTGTCTCTCCTCGTGCAGTTAGTTCTTTCACATATTTTTGAGTAAATGGCTCCACTTATTAATATGTCGCTGTGATGACGTCATTCACCGTCAAGTACTTCCAACGTTGCCAGAACTTAAACAATACTGTGTGTGTGTGTATTTATTATATATAGGGACTAGTTCATTAAACACATAATCTAAATAATGAGCTATTAACTTTAAATTAGGAACAAATTCTTTTGACTCTAAATATTTAGGTATACCCTATTAAATTAAATATTAATAAAATCTAAAATTTAAATTAAAACTACCGATTTTGGTGGTTGAATGATCCAAGACATTACTCTCGCGATAGATTGGGCTGCCATTGACAGGGAGAAGGGTGTTCGAATCCCGGTAGGGTGTACCTAGGGTGTTTTTTTTCTAAATGGTTTTACACTCTTCCTAGGCAAATGCGAGTACACATCCTCTAAACTTAGCCTTTTCATTTTTAACACATTAGAGTAATTATTATATCCCACTTAGGTTGATACGTGGTCTAACGTGCTATTCCCACGGTAAACTAGGTAGACTAGACTGCCAATGACGGTGAGATTGAGGTTCAAATCTCGGCCGGGTGTACCGAGATTGGTTTTACACTCTCCATACATGCAAATGCGGGTACACTACCTGTATATAACCTCCCTAATCTTTAAACCACTAGCGTAATTAGGGTGCTGAACAAAATTAGTACATACGTGCACAAACCATGTGGGTAGTAAGACGTGGTGCTAAAAATAAAAAAAATAAGTAAACAATAGATATTTTCTATTATTAAAATATTTCAATGATAAAACTGTAAAATGTTGATAATTTTGGTCACAAAAATAGTTTCATTTTAAATAGGATCTTTCTATGAAAATTGATTTGTAACAAAATGAGCTTCACAAATCCCCATTCATGAGTAATGTGCAGCCGAGTGTAAAAGTGGTTAATTCATCACATTCATACGCATGACTTAACCATCACTTTTCAACTTGATTCATCAATGAAGTAAGACCATTAAAAAAGGTGACAAAAAACTAATAAAATACAGAATCACGAATAAACATTTGCTAGAGATAAATGAATATTTATACCTGCCAATTTGTTTGAATATAATTTTTTTTTTGAGAAATGCAAACGGTGAACAATAGAACAAGGGTTTTAATCTCTGTGGAGTCAAAATTAGATTTTTAATAATGTCAAGAAATCAGTCTCAATACAAGAGTATTTAGTTAGTTCGCTGTATGTTCACTTAGTTTACTAAAGTAAATGAAACAATTTTAATATATCCATACATCAAGTCATGTTATCTGCAACTGTCACTTTCGATAGATATTCTCAACACCTTTAAAATAGCAAAAATAGTACAGAAAAATATTTTCGCAAATAAGTATGTTTGAATTTTCTCCACTATTCTTCCAAACAAAATCATGTTATAACTTTCAGGGCTGGTGAGAGTACAGCTTCACTTCTCTCAAGCCTCTGTATTTTTTTTTTTAGCATCGCATCTTACTACCCATTTAGGTCATACGTTTATGTACTGATTACGCTAATAGTAGGTATATTAGGAATTAGGAAGATTACATCAAAGGAAGTCTACCCGCATTTGCGTCGAAGGAGAGTGGAAAGCAATTAGAGAAGAACCACCCACATTACTCCCGACCGAGTTTCGAACCTCGATCTCCCCATCATTGGTAGTATAGTCTACTGCGAGAGTAGCGCGATACACTATGTGGCCACCGAAGCGGGTTGTAAAACTATTAGCTTTAAAAAATAAACTTTGAAATATTGAACACAACTTAGAGATAATATAAAGAGCAAAAATGCAGCTAGTATTGTGGCATAAAATGTGCACTCGCCGAGTGTGTGTGTGTGTGTATATATATATATATATATATATATATATATATTAGGAGAACACAGTTTATTACACTATTACATTTTAAGTTTATAATACATTATTTTAAAACTTACAATTTTAATATCAATGTTACAAAGTAATTATTTATAAGCTACCAATAAAAAAATTCTCCTTGAGCAGATTTAATTTAACAATTTGATTTAGTGGGGGACGGTGATCAAACATTGAAATTGATTAAATACAAACCTGATGGACCTGTATGAGTAACAACTACCAAAATTAACTTAACCCGATAAATTTACTTCAGTTTTCACTGTCCCAAATTGATAAAATTATACTATTTTAATAATATTAATTAATAGGTATTGCTAATAGCCTATCTATATAAAAAAAAAAGATGGTTAGAGATCATATTATTTAACGTTGACTAAGTGAAAGTAGATTAATAGATTTTCTAGCTGTCAGAACATAGGACTGTATTTACTTAATGCGTAGGGATATACGTTTATTCACTAATTATTATGCTAATGTGTTAGGGATGAGGAAGGTTGAATTTAGAGGAAACACCCGTATTTAAGTTGAGAAAGAGTGGAAAACAATTAGGGTAAAATAACCTCACCATAACCGACCGGAATTCAAACCCCGATCCCCTCGTCATAGGTAGTCCAGTCGATTGTGAGAGTGACGTCTTGGACCATGCGGCCATCAAAGTGGGTATAAATAATGTAAAGAGAATAGAAGGTAGCATCAGATGGAGAAAGATATCTGATTGGCTGAGCTTGTGACGTCACTCAGTACAAAAGCCATTGTGTTACATACACAAAATATAGAAGACAAAACTATGTTGTTAAAACCAGGTCTCATTTTGGGGCTTTAAATAATAAATACCACCTTGGTGGCTACGTGGTCTAACGCGCTACTCTCGCAGTAGACTATACTGCCGATGACGCGGTGATTAAGAGGTTCAAATTTGTGTCGTGTGTACTGAGAGTGGTTTTTCCCAAAATGGTTTTACACTCTTCCTACACGCAAATGTGGGTACACTTCCTTTTAATATAGCCTTTCTAATCCCCAGAAGCTTTAGCGTTATTTGTAAATAAACATATGAGCCGAACGGGTAGTCAGACAAAATAATAAATAAACCTTTCAAAATACAAACCAATATCCAATTAACGTCATTAGGCCTACTATATTTATTAAATAAATGGTACGGAGCACCGCACAGACTTTCTCTCTCTTTCTATAAACTCGTAAGATTTCTGAACAGAATAATGTACATTGTATCATCACCACTCCACATAAGAACACGCATAAAATAATATACAATGATATAGAATCAATGAGAAAAGAGGCGCATCTTTGTCCACCTTAGAACATTTCAAACAGTTTAATGTCTTCCACAAGGGTCAACACTTCGTATTAAAATTTCGATTCTGGTTAAAGTTTTAACATTTTATAAGGTGTTGCAGATCTTCAAGTCATCGCATTGATATTTAATTATTCATTTATACATTTTGACCAATAAAAAATGTAAATATTGACTATTGAGTCTAAAATGGAGATAAATCATTGCTATGCAAACATTTCTCCTAAGAGATTTAAAGAAAAATAACATACTTTTTTAGATACTTATATTTAATTACTCTATGGCATTGGAGAATTATTGCGTTAAGACTTAAGTAGTATATGTTTACAAATAAAGTTCACAAAATTGTATTAATATATTTTAAATATCTCAGAAACTGCTGCTTTTATAAAAATATATGTCAAATAAAAGTTTTTTATTTCTAATAGTCCTACAATTTTGCAATGATAAGTTGTTTAGTTTCTCCAATAGTTGTGGAGATACGGAAATTAACGCTTCTGTAAAGTACCCTAAAAATCATTTTCATAGAAAAATGAAAATAGCCAGTTTATTTATAATCTCAATCAACGCCTAGATACGAATTTTAATCAAAATCGTTTGAGCAGATTTTGAGAAAACCAAATTTTTCTCTTTTCGCCCTTCAGTAAACTACCCTTAATTTTAAGTTTTTATAGGCACACAGACAGACGGCATTGCAAAGACTATTTTTTAGGGTTCGGGGGGTCATGAGACGTTGAAATCCATCAACATTTCAGGTTATTTTTTTTTACGATCGCAATACTTAAGCTTTAATGTCCAAAAAGCTAAAAATATATATATATAATTGCGTATAGAATGAAAATTATTGATTTTATAAAAATATGTTTCGAATAAAATATTTGTATTATAAATATATATACATATTTGTAATGCTAAGTAATTTCATATCTCAAATAGTTTCGGAGCTATTATAAAAAATGTTAATTTACGCATCAGACCGGAGCCCTTAAAGCGATTTTGCCGAAATACTGAGAGTAGCCATTTTGTTTGGAATATTTATTAATGTTCATAAATGAAATTTAATCAAAATCGTTAGAGCCGATTTTGAGAAAATCGACTTTTTCTCTTTTTTCCCTTCAGTAAACTACCCTTAATTTTAGGGGTAGATATCCAATTCCAAAAACCCCTCGGGGCAACCCTATGAAAACCCTAGATATCAAGTTTCAGCTCAATCGGTAAAATAGTTTAGGCTCTAGTTGGAGGTACAGACAGACAGACAGACAGACAGACAGACAGACAGACGGAAATTCAAAAACCACTTTTTCGGATTCAGGAAGTCATGAAACGTCAAAATTCATCAAAATCTCGAGTTCGATTTTTTTGACGATCACAATACTTTCTCTACCTGTAAGATAGAGAGAAAGTAAAAATGTATTTGTCACTGTTTTAGTATTAAAATGGAACTGCGGTGTTTTGTTTGATGTAGGCAATGACTTAAATCAAATTCCTCCAAGTGGCACACCTTTATATCTATTTTATTTACATTGAGTATAATGTATTAAGATTATGTTAGCTTAGCTCTTGACCACTCGCGACAAGATATTGGTATGAATCAATACAATCATGGAAAAATAAAAGATAAGAATTTTTATGTTTTGATACAACACCCTCATAAATACTGTAGACTTAAAGGAATGCAGACTTCCATGATGGCGGTTTGGTCGAACCGTTAAAACTGGCGGGAAGCCAAGGCGACAGGCGGAGAAGTAATTTCCTCTTTCCTTTTTTTTTTTTTTTTTCACGAGTGGCGTCATATGAGTGCCGTTCCGAAAATATCGACCATGAACTTTGTGCCAAACCAGCTCATAGAACATTTTGCAGTAAATTCGTCACCGCGGAATGTAAGTGTTCTATCTCCAAAATTGTTAATTTTGAGATATTTGGTGTTTACATTTATTTAGAATGGATATGATTCACCTGCGGTGAGATTGAGACTACTATATAATTACTTATGATGATACAAACTCGAGTTGTAATCTAGTAACATTGGTTTTATACACATGGTCAAACTTCAATGCTTTTTTACACAAAAGTGAAAAATTTGACATAGAACACTTGCATTCTTAGATGACGCGTTGTAGGTAAAACATTATTAAGCAATAAAAAAAAGCTAGAAACTACTTATATGAATAATTATTACATTTTATCAGAAGAAGTAGGCTTAAATGTTACCGGACTATAAGTTTCTTATCTAATGTATCTATGCCTATTATAGATATTAAACTAATATTGATATCCCCATGAGAAGAAAATTAAACTATATTATTTTACTTGAGCAATATTTTATTTATTTTGGTTAAAAAATGTTTTGCTATAAGAACTGCAACAGCATTGGCTTTTCTCGCGTCGATCTACCCTGAAAGGTAACAAGTTTACATGCATGCATGGTTCCTCTATGGTGAAACTTAGCCATAGTGTAATCAGTCAATAAAATCACGGAAAGGTGGAGAAAAGTTGGCTCGTGGAGTTTTTCATATTTTCTAAATATTAAAAATCGATATTTTGGCCCGACGTCTCATATCACAAGAATGATGTTAACCTTTATTATAGATAATTGTGTGATGAACATTATTTGTTTAAGATATATTTTGATAAAAACACGCGGTTTTCAAAATAAAGCCAATCTTTTTTTTCGATTACTTTAACCCCCCCCCCCCGGGGGGGCTGTGATATCAGTTTTGTCCCGATGGTTTCCAAACAAGGTCACATTAGAGATGTGCCAAATTTCATGCTGGTATCCAAATACAAAATATCAAACGCCTAACAGAACCTACTACAAGGATGTCTTGAAATTTAATGACCCACTTTTTCTTTAATTTAAAAAGTTTCTCATCTAATGGCGATATGCTCATGACAAATATTCAACAATAATGTTGATATCACCATGTGAAAAAAAGTTAACACTATGTTCATACTGGAGCAAAATTTTATTTATTTTGGCCAAAAAAATTATTTTGTTATAAAACTGAAAAAAACACTGCCCTTTTCCAGCGTTCCTTACACAGTCATCTTAAACTTTTTGTGACAAACCTACAAATAAATTTAACACTTAATAAAATACACTTGAACAGATTTGGGAAATATTAGTTTAAAACCAAAACCAATTAATCCTAAAGGTGGAAGATATCACCTCACAACTTTTCTTGTGTGGACCTTATAATAATGTGGCCATATTTAACTCTCGTCATTTTCTGGGACAGCCAATCTAAAATCACAGTAATAGAATCCGGAGTAGGTGGTTGCAATTTAACTACATCCTGCAGGCATAGTTCAGTCCATACGTATGTATGGTAATTACTATAATGGAGTAGGGACGAGGAAGGAAGCATTTTAGCGGTAATAAATCTTCATTAGCATGGAAGGAGAGTGGGAAACCATTTAGGAAAAAAACTTCTAATAGACTTGACCAAGATTTGAACCCCAATATCCCCGTATTCAGCAGACCAGTCCAACACGAGAGTGACGCATTCTTAGGTCATTCGGCCACTGAAACGGGATGTAAGTATTTTTCATTTATTTGAGGTTTATTAACGTGCATGTTCTAAATCAACTATATATAGTGTACTGATATATATATATATATATATATATCAGTACACTACCTATAAACAAACTTAAATATGCAAACAACATCTAGCCCTCGGCCGTTAATTCATCATTATGAAAGAGTAAACTCACATTTCACCAATGATAAACTATTCGGCCATTCCGGGAATAGAACCTAGTACCCTTAGCTCAATAGGCATATAGAGACCTATATAACCGACTGAGCTCAGGTGTCGGACAAAATGTCAATAATTTATGTTTATGAAAATGGAGCGATGCATAAAGTCTGTTCAGCGTAGGAATGGTTTTCTGAAAGGCCTTTTTCAATACCAGAAATCTATTATATAGTAGGATATTGTAGGAAAAAAGACCTTTCAGAGAGTAATTCCTACCGTGAATGGAGTATACATTGGCTATGATCATATTATATAGCTTATCATCAAATTGGTGGGTTGAGGCACAAGCAATTGGTACCTAGCCTAGAAGTTTTCACAAATTTTTAGGTTCATGGTGTAACTAACCAACCTAATTTTATATGCATATAGCCCGTAAGGGTAGCAAGGCGCGGTGCTTGAAAAAAAAGTATTATAGTGATGATAATAAAATTACATATTTATTAACCTGATGTTCTATTTAGAATGTTGTGAACTTAAGAAATTTGGTCTTCTGTTTACAAAACTACGAGTAATATAATATTGTAATATATAATAGGCTAAATAATTATGTTGTGTAAACTTACTTATTTTGAAGAACAGGTCTTTGCGATGGCATTATATTTATCCGAAGAGTTCATTTCCTTCAAATTTAATCTATTTATTTAACAAACCGGGGAATAAATCAGTCCGGAATGTAGGTATTATTTTGCCTTAGCTTATTTTATAGTCCTTAACCTATGAATTTTATCCTGAAAAATATTTTTTTTTGGTGGCCAATGTTTTTGGGACGTTTGCTATACGCGCGTGAAAAAAAAAAGCGCGTCGGATCTGCTGGAAGGTTGGGTCAAGACATTACAATAAGTTTTTATTGCCATGGGGCCCAGGCTCGAATATAGGAACCCTCCACTGACCAGCCGTATTCCTGACCCCGGCTCAAGGTCATCTACCTGGCAATGAGAAATATTGGAGCTTAGGTGGGTGGAGAGGAAAGGGTGTATCAAGGGTGCCATACTCATTTCCAGTTCGCTTATTTGTCGTTTTATCATTTATTTATTTATTTATTTATTTACTAGGGATCTTAGTACTAATATATGCCGGCTATTACTGTCAAATTTTCTTAAGAAGACAGCTAAAAAAAGTAGCAAGATCTACTTTAAGTTATTCATACGTCAATAACTTACATGATCTGTATCTGTCACTTTCGATGGATACTATCCATATAATGTTTAACAACACAAATAATATAATAAAATATTATCATTGCCGACAGCAAAATTTTTTGTATTATTCTTAAAGGTCCTTTGAACTTTGGAATGTAATTACCATAAGTATAACCGTAGCTTAAATTTAAGGGAAATACTTTCTTTGAGTCCCCATTAGGGTGAAAGTGTAAGGAACCCCAGTTAAAAGGCAAACGTTATTACAGTTTTAACACACAGAAAAAATTCTTTGACCAAAAAGCTAAAACATTTTTCCATTACCAACAAAGTTTAATTTTCTTCACATGGTGACCTCAACAGTTTTTGAACATTTTAGGGTGTCCTAGAATTACTACATTTTAAAAAGTTTATCATCTAATGCATTTATACTTATGTCATATATTCAACAATTACTGTTGATGTCACTATGTGAAGAAAAATACATTTTATATTTTTTACTGGAGGACTATTTTATTTATTCTGTCCAAAAATAATGTTTTGCTATGAAAAATGCATAAATACTGCCCTTAACTCGCGTTCCCTATGTTCCCGCCTTAAACATTTGGCTTTATGGCCAAACTGTAGGCTACGTATGCTAGTTCCTTACGTCCATGGCACGTATCCTATCACTTTCATTATACATATCACAACATTTCATAGACATAATTTATGTACACTGGCCATCAATACGAATATAAAATCATGATAATGGGGTACATATTATGTACTTTTTAAATGGAAACTAACTTATCACCCGCTTCGGTGGCCACATGGTCAAACTTGCTACTCTCGTGCTGGATTAGACTGCTGATGACTGGGGTATGAAGGTTCGAATCTTGATCGGGTTAGTGAGGGTGGTAAAAAACACTATTATATGGCTCGCACCAGTGATGTTAAAGTTTCTTTACTAGAAAATTCCAAAGAAAAAATGGCTACTTTAGGTTAAAGTCACGAGAAATAAAGCTTTTTTTAACTACACGTTTTTTTAGAACTATGTCTTACCACCCGTTAGGGTTATACGCCTATGTACTAATTACACTAATGTGTTAGGGATTAGAAAGGTAAATTAAGAGGACGTGCACCCACATTTGTATGGAGGAAGAGTGGAAAACCATTTAGGAAAAAACCTTAATATACCCGACCGGGATCAAACCCTGATTTCTCCATCTTCAGCCTACCTTTTGTTGTTGAAGGGGTACGATTACTATCGTGATCTAATCCTCAGTCTGAAGGCCCTTTAAAAGGTAGAAAATAATAATAATTTGGCTTGAGTGGTTAAACTAAGTTCTAATCCTACTCTTATTTTAACCAAAATTGACAATTAAATTAGTTACTATTACAATTAAACAAATGATAAAACAAAACAAAAACATAATAAATATGACAACATTAACTGTCTATCTAAATACAGTCGTTATGACGTAATTTAGAAACACAGTAAAAATATAGAGTGCATGGTGATTGGTAGATTTTAAAATAAATTACCCACCTCGGTGGCGTAATTAACTAACGCGCTAATTTTCGTGTTTGTGTTAGACTGCCGAGGACGGGGAAATCGAGGCTCAAATCTCGGTCAGATGAACTGAGGAGCGGGCGGTGATTTCCTAAATGATTTTCCACACACCCCTCCACGCAAATGCGGGTTCCCTTAATCTAAATGTAACCTTCCCAATTCCCAATCCAGTAATGTAATTAGTAACTAAGCGAATGGGTTTTAAAACGCGGTGCTAAATACATAAATTAAATTAATTTTTTTTGGATGATCTATGAGATGGTGTTAACTCGAATACAGGAGGATTTTATTAGAATTTTTGGATGAGCTATGAGATGGTGTTATCTCGAATACAGGAGGATTTTATTAGAATTTTTAGATGAGCTATGAGATGGTGTTATCTCGAATACAGGAGGATTTCATTAGAATTTTTGGATGAGCTATGAGATGTGTAATCTAGAATACAGGAGGATTTTATTAGAATTTTTTGATGAGCTATGAGATTATGATTGTCTTTGCTGTTCTAGTATCAGGCAGGACTCAACCTCTAAACAAGGTGAGCTATGGATAGATAAAGCGAACCTGGCCTACGGTTATGGACCTAATAAATTTAGAAATCAACCTATTTCACTTATTCATACAGTTATTCCAATACCTTTTTTTTTGCAGGGTTATTTTTCTTTTCGTTTTTTACAAAAAGTATTACTTTTCAAAACATTTCACATTTGACAAAGGAAGATGATGTAAAACATGTAAAATCCCATTGTAAAGTCTGACTTCTAAGCTAAATGTTTCCCAGCTGTTAAAAGGAGACTCCCTGTGGTGAACGTATTGTGCCATGATTGACAGCAGCAATTGGACGACAAGAGAAACTAGTATTTAGATGGGATCTTTCAATTTGTTGTTTTGCCTCATTACAGCTGTTTTTTTTACTAACATTTAAAATATAAAAGGGTTTAGACCCATAGATAGAGGATTTTTTCGGGTAGTAATTTATTAGTGAAACTTCCCCTTCTTTTCAGGATATGGAGAGATAATTTATTGCTATTAAAATTTTGCTACATTATTGGGGCTAGTTGTCTATTTAGTTTTATAGCCGAGACAGGTCATCGTACAAAGAGTATTTTAGGAAATAAACTTCCTACACATATGGGAAAGAGAAAGATAGAGAAGAGAAAGTGGTCAACATTAAGGCCAGTGTTTTTGCAGTTTTTATATCAAAACTTATTTTGGTCAAATTATATAAAATATTACTTCGGTACAAACATAGTTTAGTTTCCTTCACGTGGTGTAAGTTATCAAGAATTATTGAATATTTGTCAAGGGGGTCATTGAACTTGATGACAACCTTTTCTCTTCATTTAAAGAATTTGTCATCTAATGCCACTATGTTCATGACATATCTGATGTACGAGAAACATATATTACATATGTAACAAAACAGCTCATATATTTATATAATTGAATCACCACAAAATTGACCTTTTAGAATACAAACAAATATTTACGGCATAGAAAACATAAAAAGCTACTATATATTAAATGTCAAAACTAGCACAATATGTTAACAATGATAAACTAAGAAAACAAGTTTTAGCATGAGTTAAAGATATTTGTGCCACGATTGGGCATTAATTATATTGATATCGGACTTATTGTGATGTTTGATGTGGATGTGGACGATACCGGGTCTTATGATGATGACGCGTAGGCCTACATGCATTACTACGCACTTATCACACGGTTTTATGATCTAATTATATGTGATATTTATTCTTATGAAATGAGCAAGACTTTTGATGTTGCACACAATTTATTTAAATGATTACACCTTCGGTACTGAAGATATGATATTAAATTATACAGTTTTTTTTATTTACGGATTATATTTCTGTGATATTACATGTTCCGTGTTCTGAGCACTGTGTGCTGTGTCGATTTATGTCACTATAACTGTGTCACTGTGCACTATATCACTATGTCACTGTATAGATTTAGGTTACTGGCACTGACTGGATTCATACTCATAAGCAGCTTATATATGACCTACCCCTTGCTTCTTGGACCCCTTGTCAGTAGTGTCAAAACTAACTAATAGAAAAACTTCTGGCAACCTGATGTTGTGAAGGCTGGCTTCCTATTGGGTAGAGTGAGCCGGCATGTCACATGATTTTTCTAATATAACGGAGTTGATCTTTTAAAGATAAAAGTTTTGAAGCGCAATATATTGAAATTATTTCTGAAAACGCGTGATTCTCCATAGATGAAGGAATAAAAGGAAATTTTACATACAGTTCTTTAAAGAAAAATACACTTCATCCATGACTTTTTTTTTAATATATGAAAGGAGTCCAAAAACAGTATCATTAAAAAGTAGAACTAGTTTCTTATTGAACTGTCACATAAGGTTATTTCTCTAGTGATTTCCTAGATTAGTTTGTAAGTCGAGGGATGATACATTCAAACTTGGCTAATTTCAAGCTGAAGGGACCACTAGAAAAATTCGAATTAGTTAAGTTCTTATTTTGTAGGAAAATAATTTCAAACATAAATTCAGTGAAGTAAAATACAGTACTGTATACGTATAATTTTATTCTTAGATTTTCCATAGCACAATATGTAATTAACAGTATGTATTTACAGTTTTTCAAAAGAAAACTAATTTTTTTATTGCTTTTTGGACGTGCGCTCATGAGTTGGAGTAAACTCTTCTAGTTTATTAAGCGCCCTGGAAAACAGAGGGGCTTACATTAAGTTGTCTCTCAACAAACCATCTCACCTCTTCGATGTTGTCCATAACCTGCGTAGATGGGGATTGGCTTCTCTCTTGTTCATAACATCCGCCAAAATTTCTCCATTTGTAAGTTCACCGCCAACTGCTAATTTATTGTCCAAGCTCACTAAATATTTTTAATAAACACAAAACACAAAACTTTGGTGTCCCTGAATGCAGAGAGCCTAACTACCCGCGCAGCAACAGTCGAGTAGTAAACTTGTTTCCTACGCGAGATTTCAGGCGTTTTTTCTTCAGCTTCGAGTCAATTTTACTTCAAACTAAACGAAATAAGTTCGAATTACATGTGATTTTTTAACATTATTTTAATAGAAGTTTCAAGAGACCAAGGGAAAAGTTGGAATTAAACATGAATTCGAATTATATACGCTCATATTATTTAAGTTATACTGTATATCCTTCTGTTTAGAAAGTAAGTGTGTGCTAATAAAATAATACCAAGGGATTAAATGAGATTAATTATAAACCTAGAAAATATATTTAAATAGCCTTAGGTTAGATATGAATATAATAACCTGCTCTAATAGATACGTGGACATAGGCGTCAGTGACATAACCAGCCGCACTGGTGGACACGCAGACTAAGGTGTATATCTGATCTTATTTGATGAGACGGTGATTGAGCTACTTATAGGCGTTCAAATATTTGAAGAGTGTATTTAACTAATTTTTCATAGCGCGAATGTGAGTACATTTACTGTAAATTATATCTAACTCATCCTTACCCTCTAAGCTTAAAACATGCGAATAATCCGACGGGAGTGACGTCACATTTACAAAACAAGTGTTTATATAGTATAGTATCATTACTAACCTTAATACCAATAATGAATTATAGATATAATATATGATACTATTGAGTGTAATTTAACATTATAATATACTAATCATACTCTATGGCCTACCTTATCAACGTATAATTGACCTTCAATATGATTCACCATTTTAAATTGTTTTATAAATTGCTCGCAAAGGAAAATTAATCATCTAAGCTTACATTTTTTATATGGACACATCTTGATAAGAATTATAATTTTATGTTAATCATATTCTTATGTTTATTTTCTTTGCACTGCTCTTGAAACATATCACTAGATGTATTAAATTATATCTTTCATGCCAGCCCAAAAACATTCGAGATTTATTATTAAGTTTTTTAAGATGATGGTATTGTAGATATTATCTCTAAAGAATGTAGTTGACATTAGTAAGATATGTTGGACTACCTACATTGGGACTTGAAGTTCATTGGTAGAACGCACACAAGCAACCAAATTAGATGGAATGAAAAATGATTTCAGTGACCTACTTTCGAACCAGAAACTTAAAAACATTATATCTAGTTTCTAACTATGACAACGCCTACTTATTCAATATTTAGACTTTTATTTTTGAAATTATGATCCATCTTAATGTCCCAAATAAAAAAAAGTCACATGGAGTAAAATAAAAATCTTATCTAACTTCATGAGGGCTATTTACCGTTTGTTTTTAGAACTGAATGGTTTCATCAATACCGGACTCACAAACTTAATTCTAGAACACACACACAAACCAGATGTCAATTTATCATTGTAAATGGGACTTGAAGGAGGCAGAGGACAAGCCGTATTGGCGGTCTAAGTTAACTGACAAAAGAAATGGACCTGGAAATGGACAGAACACTATCATTGATTTAGCCAAGTCTGGAATCAAACCCAGGGCCATTAGTTCACCAGGCAGACGTGCCACTCACATAAATAAGGTGTCATACAAAGAATGTTAATTCAATAAATAGTGTGAAATTTTAACTACCGATAGTGCATACAAATATGTCAAATAGTTTTATTTATTATAGGATTTGGATTTCAAAAACATTAAACACGACTTTTTAAAGATTACTATACTGGGCATAAGGTCTAACTTTTTAAGTCTTATCTGTAAATTATGAAGCTGATAACATATGATTTAACCTTTCTGGTGGGCAGAATTCCTGGCTACATATTCAGAGTTTCCGGATTCGATCCCCGGTGCTTCCAAAATTTATCTGTGAAGTAATGGGTCTAGAAAGGGGTCAAACTCAGCCTCGTGATGACAAATAAGGATCTACTTGAATAAATAAATAGCAGCTGCGATTTATAAAACTGAGGTTAATGGCCGGAGGGTTCATATGACACCCTCTATCCGCAATTGTTGGCACTATCATCAATAACGGCGGCGGACACTGTTGATGTAGCTTGCTTGTGGGCACACATCATGTATTTTTTAAATCATCATCATTATCAACTGTTTCCAGCTTGTGGCCAGGTCAGTTTAGTAAAATGCCTCAATCTTCCTCTATTCTTCCACCATTATTCCTTCTTTAATTGCTTCCATTCTTCTCCTCTCAATTGCACACTTTCTGTTATCAGCTTCTTCCATCTCTTTCTTGGCCTGCCTTGCTGTATTTTTCCTACATACTTCATTTCAATCATTTTCTTTGGCAGCCTCTTTTTCCATATTTATATTATTCCCATACCATCTCAGTCTTGCTTCCTCTACTATCTTATGTAATCAATGCTTTTTCCCAGATAGCAAAACTAGCTATATATATGTACTTATTCTCATTATTGGTTTGGATACAGTTTTTTTTTCGGATACTTGAATGCATAAAGTGATATTTTCTTAACCTGAATTTAGCACAGGATTTAAAACAAGGCATGAATTTGATAAACTAAGTTTTTTAATGGACTAAGTAAGCATGACTAGTTGTAGCGCTGGATAGAGGAAACTAATATTTATTGTAACTTTCTTTTAATGCTATGCATTTAAAATTATTTATATTAATTTGGTGGTGAACATATCAATTGACCTATTAATTATCTGAATACTACTTCACTGAATCAAAATATTGGTTAATATATTGATGTAAAATATGTAAGATCTATAAATAATCAACTGTAGTGTAATGCTGTTTAATTTTGATTTCAGAAGGACTTCAAGGTCTAATAATATCGTAGTTGTAACGTTGTATTGGTACCATACAAGGACATTTCGAGATCCAAACCTATATTGGAATGACCAACTCATCTTAAAGGAAGTTCTCTAGATTGAACTACAAAATAACGTCTATTAGTGGAAGGACAGTGCTAGGTAAACACTATGCACATTATTTAAGTCGAATTGAATAAATTGACTAATTAAAAAATATGTTGAAATATTAACGATAATTTTAATTTAAGAATGAGAAATCTATTTTGTTTATATTGACTTTATACTTTTTCTGACAGCTCAAATCTTAGTAGGAACACAGTTTGGTGTTCAGACTCATAAATATGTGCTTTAATTTTAGAAAGTGACTTCACTTTGTAGGCTTATATCTAGTCAAATTGGTGTGAAATATTTGCCAGGCTAGTGAATCTGAAACTACTTGAGAAATTTCTCAATTGGTAAAAAAGGGGCAGATGTATTCTGATTGGATTACACAAAGTGTGAACCAAAGTAGAAAAAAAATTACAGAAGGTTTTGTTTTAAGTATCAAAAATACTCTTTGGTAGTTTATATAAATATATATCTAAATAAATATATATTAATTATAATTATACGCAAGCTATACTTATTAGCTCAATACAGTTCTTGACCACCATAGGTCTTATTTCAACAATACAAATACATTTGTCTTAAAACTAGTCAAACATACATTATTCCACATGAAGAATAATGTTGTAGGCCTATTTTAGACACCTTTAGAAAATATAAATAATTACCTAAAATAAACAACATATGAATAAGAAAATATATTTAAACTACACTTATCAAAACCTACCCTATCTGTCTGGGATCTTTGAACATTAATGAGAGAGGTATTAAGAAGATAGAATCGGGAGGAAAAGTGCCCGCATTTGTTGAAGGTAAGCCATGAAAAACACTTCCACCCCTCCCCCCCCCGACACACGGCTGGAATTAAAACCTCACCTGTTGACCTGACGCCTTTGTAAGCGCCTTTGTAAGCTAATTGTATTAATGAAGTCAATATTTACTTTGAATTAATGGGTCGAGAGATTATCTCTTTTTTTTACTCTTTAAATTCACTCCCAACCCTCAGGTTGAAATTTTGTTGACTAGTGTAGCCTTGAAGTAATGACAGCCAATTTGTTTTCCTGATCTTTTAGAGACCGAGAAAAGTTGCTGTATAGGCATCAAAGAGTACTCCTATAAGTTCTTCACAACATCGAGAGAATCGGTTCTCAATGTCACACTGAAAAGGTAAATGACATTTCGTCACCCGAGAATTCAAGTGTTCTATCTCCAAAATTGTAAAATTTGAGATATTTTGTGTTTACATTTATTTAGAATGCATATGATTCACCTGCGGTGAAATTGAAACTACTATATAATTACTTAAGAAGATACAAATTCGAGTTGTCATTTAGTAACATTGGTTTTATACACAAGGTATTTTACATAAAAGGGGAAAACTGGACATAGAACACTTGCATTCTCGGATGACAATATTAATATACATATTTAATGATTCTTCTTTTAGTACTGGGTCTTACTACCCGTACGGGCTATACACTTATTGTACTAATTATGATAAAGATGTTAGGTATCAGTAAGCCTATATTTAGAGGAAGTGTAAAAAAAATTGCATGGAGGGAAAGTGGAAAAGCCATCCTCAGTATGTCTGACCATGATTCGAACCTCAATATCCCCATCATCGGCAGTCTAGTCTACTGCGAGAGAAGCGTCTTAGACCATCGGCTACCGAAGTTGGTATGTTTATTTAGTGTTAAAACTAATGAAAAAATTCCACGTTTTTTTTAAGCATTGCATCTTACTGCCTGCTTATGTTACACGTATTTGTACTAACTACGCCAATGGGTTAAGGATGAGAAAGGTTGAATTTATAGGAAGTGTACCTGCATTTACTTGGAGGAAGAGGAAAACCATTTTGGAAAAACCACCCTCATTACACCCAACTGGGATCGAAATACGATCTCCCCGTCATCAGCATTCTAGTCTATCGCGAGAATAGTGCCTTGGACCATGCGGCCACCAAAGCAAGCTACCCGTTTGATTTTATATATTATTATCATAATAATTACGTGTGTACTTTTTGAACTGACTAGTTATAATAATATTTAGCACCGCGTCTTACTACCCGTTCGGGTTATACGCTCAAGTACTAATTACACTAATGGATTAGGAATTGAGAAGGTTGAATTTAGAGGAAGTGAACCCGCATTTGCGTGGAGGGAGAGTGGAAAACCATTTAGGAAAAACCACTCCCAGTTCACCCGACCGAGATTCGAACCTCGATCTCCCCGTCCTCGGCCGTCGAGCTCAACACGACTAGCTTGTTAGCCAGCTACGCCACCGAGGCGGGTAACTGACTAATTATTTAAGCACATGACTAACAAACTATCTTATTTAGAACAAACCCAATACCAATTCCTAGGGCTGTTGATTCATCACTGATGAAAGGAGAAGCCGTTAGTACATTTTTGGCCATGCTGGAATTGAACCCAATTTAAAGGTGTCTGGCCCATTTTTACTTTCTCTCTATCTTACAGGTAGAGAAAGTATTGTGATCGTCAAAAAAATCGAACTCGAGATTTTGATGAATTTTGACGTTTCATGACTTCCTGAATCCGAAAAAGTGGTTTTTGAATTTCCGTCTGTCTGTCTGTCTGTCTGTACCTCCAACTAGAGCCTAAACTATTTTACCGATTGAGCTGAAACTTGATATCTAGGGTTTTCATAGGGTTGCCCCGAGGGGTTTTTGGAATTGGATATCTACCCCTAAAATTAAGGGTAGTTTACTGAAGGGAAAAAAGAGAAAAAGTCGATTTTCTCAAAATCGGCTCTAACGATTTTGATTAAATTTCATTTATGAACATTAATAAATATTCCAAACAAAATGGCTACTCTCATTATTTCAGCAAAATCGCTTTAAGGGCTCCGGTCTGATGCGTAAATTAACATTTTTTATAATAGCTCCGAAACTATTTGAGATATGAAATTACTTAGCATTACAAATATGTATATATATTTATAATACAGATATTTTATCCGAAACATATTTTTATAAAATCAATAACTTTCAATCTATACGCAATTATATGAATTTATTAACTTTTTGGACATTAAAGTTTAAGTATAGCGACCGTAAAAAAAAACTAACCTGAAATGTTGATGGATGTCGACGTCTCATGACCCCCCGAACCATAAAAAATAGTCTTTGTAATGCCGTCTGTCTGTGTGTCTATAAAAACTTAAAATTAAGGGTAGTTTACTGAAGGGCGAAAAGAGAAAAATATGGTTTTCTCAAAATCTGCTCAAACGATTTTGATTAAAATTCGTATCTAGGCGTTGATTAAGATTATAAATAAACTGGCTATTTTCATTTTTCTATGAAAATGATTTTTAGGGTACTTTACAGAAGCGTTAATTTCCATATCTCCACAACTATTGGAGAAACTAAACAACTTATCATTGCAAAATTGTAGGACTATTAGAAATAAAAAACTTTTATTTGACATATATATTTTTATAAAAGCAGCAGTTTCTGAGATATTTGCAAATATATTAATACAATTTTGTGAGCTTTAGTTGTAAACATATACTACTTAAGTCTTAACGCAATAATTCTCCAATGCCATAGAGTAATTAAATATAAGTATCTAAAAAAGTATGTTATTTTTCCTTAAATCTCTTAGGAGAAATGTTTGCATAGCAATGAACTATCTCCATTTTAGACTCAATAGTCAATATTTACATTTTTTATTGGTCAAAATGTATAAATGAATAATTAAATATCAATGCGATGACTTGAAGATCTGCAACACCTTATAAAATGTTAAAATTTTAACCAGAAATCGAAATTTTAATACGAAGTGTTGACCCTTGTGGAAGACATTAAACTGTTTGAAATGTTCTTAGGTGGACAAAGATGCGCCTCTTTTCTCATTGATTCTATATCATTGTATATTATTTTATACGTGTTCTTATGTGGAGTGGTGATGATACAATGTACATTATTCCGTTCAGAAAACTTACGAGTTTATAGAAAGAGAGAGAAAGTCTGTGCGGTGCGCCGTACCATTTATTTTAAATATTGTTTTTGCAGGCACTTAGCATGGCTAGAGTAATCAGAGTTTGTTAGCATGGCTAGAGTAATCAGAGTTTGTTACCAATCTTCTGGTGGGTCCGGCAACACGCGTACAAAATACCAACAATAGATATTGGGCACTTCAAATTGTTTTAGAAGAGGAAAGACTTCATCTTAAGGACATCCCCTTATTGAAATTCATTTTTACTACCCGCACTGGGGAGGGGCACACACACACACACACACACACAACACACACACACACACACACGCACACACACACACACGCACACACACACGCTATAAATGTCAAACTTATTTAATCTGGTTTGCTTGTTATGGGAGCATGGAATTCGAATCCCGGTCGGATACACTGAAGGGGTTTTTTCCTAAATGGTTTACAAATCTCCTACCATGCAAATGCTTGCATGCACATTTAATCTAAATTCTAGCTCACCCCATTATTTTAGTTGATATAATGTATACGCATTTACTATTTTATAGTTAATGGTATGCTCATAACCCAAACGGTTAACAAGACATGGTGGGAAGAAAACTACATTATTATTTTTTATCATCGCGTCTTACAACCTGTTAAGGTTATACGCATATAAGCCTATTATAATTAGTCTAATAGAATAGAGACGAGGAAGAAAGAATTTTATCCACCCACACTTACGTGAAAGAAGAGTGGAAAACTACTTAGAAAAAAAATCACATTCAGTAGACCCACAAGGGATTCAAACACTTATCTCCCTGTCATCAGCTGGCCAGTCAGTCTAACACGAGAGTGACACCTTAGAACATTCGGCCACTGAAGTGGGTCATTTCACTATCGATATCACCATAGACTTATTAATTATTTCAAGACTACAGGGAAAGCTAAATCTACGAATAAAAATAGTTTTTTTTTAAAGCTGTTCAACGTTGTCCCAGGTGCTACTTACCCAAGTTTTATGTGTCAAGCGCCGATACGAAAATTAATAAAACCATATAGGGTATAGAAATTTATTCTTTATTTGAGTCAAAATTCGGTGAGGATTGATCGATTTGAAATGTAGTCGCAGTGTGGCCATATAGTAAAGTGGCGTCGATAATTCGGACTAATTAGAGATCGACCAAGTCTTGATTTTCGATTTGTCCAAATCTTCAAAAATACAGTACCTATAAAAAAAAAGGATTGATGGGATACTCACGAAAATTCAGTATTAAGGTAAACATATTTTCACTTAATCTAAACAACGAACCTACACATTTTTTTTTGTTGCTAAATATTACACATTCTGAAGGAATACAATAAGGCAAAATTCTAACAAAGGAAAAATTCTCCAATTTTTTTTAGAACAAGAGATTAGGTGTGTTTTTGGAGGTCATGCCTGATATTGATACCACTTTGCTCATTTTAATAAATAATATTTTTTCTTGACGTCCGAATTATTGACTCACTATTGTATATTTATATTTCTTTCATGGTTCCTCTCTTCTCGTTCATGCTATACACATATTAATTACATAACTAAAGTCAGGCTAAGGAATGTAAAATTTTAGAGAAAATGTACCCATGAGAGTGGGAAACAATATAAGTATATTTTTAAAAAAAACTCAGCACAAGGACTGATTTTTAGAAGCCTAGCCTTCCCATCACTTGTAGACTAGATTAAATGAACTAAACATTTAGACCATGGGCCCACTGATGCCGGTAATACAAACGCCTGTGAAAAAATAAATAAAAAAAATACATTTTAGATACAGAAACTCAGGTTTCGTTAACGATATTTTTTATATATATATATATATATATATATATATATAATCACCAATGCTAAGCCGACCAACTCGGCAATAAATCAATCATCTGCCCAAACCAGCCGACACCCGAAATAAGACTTCTTTATCAACCTTATTAACAACTAATGAACGTTTAATTTCACATTGATTGTTATTATGATAGATCACTGGACCCTCCCCGCTCCCCTTCCCCCCTCCCCCCCTACTGGCACAATAATAACTCTCCTCTCGGCACATTCACACCTTATGTTTACACGTACAACACAAACCTATAACTTCTATTCAACCACCCGATCCATCACACGATGACAATAAGTCCTTTTTTTTTTTTTTTAGGAAGTCTTGCGCCAGTCATCCGCCTGCCGACATAGGGGTCAGAATATGGTGGAATGTGTGGAGTCACCGTTGAAGGATCTTAGATTCTTGCTGGAGTACATTATTTTTTTTTTTAGGAAGTTGTTTATTTATTTTATTAGTTGTATTACTTGTAGGATATTTTATAACATCGAAACAGTGGAGCCTTGTTGACAAGTTACCTAGACAGTGAGTTCGATTTTTTTTTATGAGCAGGTGGATACATCGGCATGCTTTCCATACACTGCCATAAAGAAGGGGAAAAAAACTTTTATTCTTAAGTAATAAAGAAAACGAACAGACAGAAAATTAAATTGTTTGGTTCCCATCAATAAATAAATCATATCAGTGCATAGGCCTCATGAAAAGTTCAAACTAGATCACTATTTTCTTTTACTTACGAAACTCAGTGTTAATACTCTGAAAATTGAAAAATGACACCTTGACACGGGAATCGAACACGGGACCTTTAGCTTAGTACGCCAATTTTCTGACCACTGAGCTATCCAGGAATCGTCCCGTGCCCAGGGTAATTCTTCACTCATATTTTAAGGCAGAGTCTATGAGGGACGTGCGAAAATCGTCGGCTACAAATGTCTCTTGAAGTTAAATACTTTAAAATATAGATATAAGACCAATTCTATAAAATGTATACAAAATGTGTTAATATATATATTTAAATATACCTATATATTAAATATGGATAATCTAGAATCTGAAAAAAATATTTTGTGCATCTAGTATTGAATCAAATACTAGGGTTTTATCTCTGAAACTCATTTTAAACAGTATTTCTTACTAGTGGTATGCTTTCAGTGTTTAAAATCTATCTTAAAATAATTTGTAATAAAAATAAATGTGAAAATGAGCTTATTTTCTGTATCACACCATAAAGTGTAAAGTTTTGTTTCAATTAAAGTTTTAATTTATATTATTTATTTTGCCCCACATTTAAAAAGTTAGCGTTAGTTATAATTAAAAATGGTAAGGAACCTGATCCATAATATACTTAAGTTACAATAGCTTACTCTAGACAGTGGGGCTGGTGTTCGATTCCCAACAAGGTGGAGGGAAGATTCTTGTCCACACTTGATCTTTCCAGCCTTGTTTTTATTTAAGACTAATTTTCCTCAGATAGTTTTAACTACATATTTATGGTATGTGTACTGATGATTGCTATTTGTTTATAAATTGCAGGGTGATGTTGACTGGCAATCCATGAAGAGTAATATTTTTCATCAGAATCTTACTCATAACTCTACCATCAGATCTGTCATGACTACATCAAACAAAAAGAGGCCTAAGCATTCTACAGGCTTTTGGACATTTCTTAAGGTACACAAATATGAAAAAAACTATCTTTTTAGGATAACATTGATGTAGTTAAGATGGGAATATAGGAAATCTGCGTTAAGTGTAATATTTTTGCAGTTTTCATATCAATTTTTTTTATCACAATAAAGCAAACAATTCTTTAGTAGAACCATAGATCTTAATTTTCTTCAAAAATTAACCTCAACAGATAGATAATATTATATAGGCTACATATGAAATAATTAAAATAGATTACATCCAAAGTAATGTATTAAATAAAAAGATTTATCTGAGAAATTAAATGTATAAGCGAACGTGTAGCTCTAAGACACAAAGCTAAAAAAGGAAAAGATTTACTATATTATAAATATGTGTATGTATATTTTTCAAGTCTTGCATATTACCTTAGATTTCTTAGCATATCCAAGGTTGAATCTCACTTATATAAAGGACCCTGGTTTAGTTCTCTCAAGTAGAGTATGGTAACTCTTTGGTGTCCAAAATATTTTTATTTCATTTTTCATGTTCAATTGTATTTTTTGTCAAAAATTGTAAATATTAAATTGATGAAGCCTATTTAAGTTAGATGGCTAGTGCTATATTCATATTATTGAGTTGTATAATCGCCTTTTAAAAAACATAAGTATATTAAAAAAAACTATCCAATGCAGACCCTCATAATTAGGCAATCATACAAGGACGTCTGTCTTTTCTGGCTATGGAGAGAACATTGTTTGAATCTTAGCTGGTTGTACCGAGATGTCTTATTCTGAAATGAAAGGTTCCTCACTCTCCTCCACATAAATCCAGGTACATTTCCTCATCCCTAGCCCATTAGTGTGAATATTAAAATATCTTGGATAGGGGATAAGACCTAGCATAGATTAAAGAACATCATATCCAGTGAACAATTTTGACAGAATTGATTGGTGTGTAAAGTCCTCTGTTATAAAATGAATTCCTTGTCCCCAGATTATTTTTTCTGCTTGACCGCCACTGAATAAGAAAAGCGATGTGGGGGCCTTGTCTTTCCTTTCCACTCACTGTCAGGGAGTAGAATAATAATATCCCGAGTCAGCGGGACTGGCGCGCGTGTTCATGGAGCTTAAAACCGCCGCTTCAAACTAACATGGTTGTACAATGAGTCGGCGTTATCCTTTTTTTTGATGCAAGGGTGGAGCTAGTTCGTACAAGATCTTTGAGAATAGTCCTCTCCCCCAACTTTCCTTTCCAACTGCTTCCTAATATACGTCCAGAATATACACATTTTAATTATGCTAGTGGGGTCGAAATAAGGAACAATAATAAAATTGATAGGAAGTGTATCCATATTTGAGCGGAATTTTTTTAAAAATAAACCTTGGTGTACTGGATGGGATCCGAGCCCCAACCTTACCACCAACAGCAAACCAGACTAGACAAGCCTAATTTTAGTCTGGGTGTCCACAGATGTGAGTCAATTTTTGGTTTGTTTTGGTGGTGAAGGGTAGAAATTATTTAATACACTTTTTTTTATAGCAGCACATCTTACCTCCCATTTGTGATACATGCATATGTATGTACGTATTAAGATAATGCGTTAAGGAGGAAGGTTGAATTTAGAGAAAGTGTATTTGCATTTGCGTGGAGGGAATGGGTAAAACCATTTAGGCAAAACCACCCTCAGTACAGCTGACTTATCTGAATCCTGATCTCTCCATCTCGGTAATCTAGTCTATTGCGAGAATAAAGCCATAATACTGAGACTATAAAGCCACCCAAGTCAGCTATATCTTTTTTAAAGCCCCGATCTTATTACCTGTTCAGGTTATACGCATACGTACTAATTACACTAATGAGTTAGGGATTAGAAAGGTTGAATTTATAGAGAGTGTACACATATTTGTGTGTAGGGAGAGTGGAAAACCATTTAGGAAACCCACCCTCAGTACACCCAACTGGGACTAGAACCCCGATCTCCCCGTCGTCAGTAGTTTAGTCTAATATGAGAGTAATGCCTTAAGCTATGTAGTCACTGAAGCAGGTGGTTTTATTAAATTATCTTGTAGCCTAGCTTAGTTATGACTAAATCCTATTTGCGCGTGCATTCATTAAGCAGTGAATAAATATTTCCTTAAATCTACTTAATAGACTGAGTGATTGAGGAAACCAACTCTACAAGTCCTGAGGATTTTAAGCAGCGGTTTTAATAGCCCTTCGCTATGCAAATGCGGGTTCATTTCGGTGAATATACCTTACTTATCCATAATCTTAAATTAATTATTTAATAATCTAGATTTTTAACATACAGATAAGAACATATGATATTAAATGTTTGTATTCAAAATGTATTTATATTTCAAAGTAGCGTGATAAGCCACTTTTCCATTTACGTCATCCACGTGTTTGTTGTCATTTAAGTGGTCTTGTAAGCTTGTTGACTGACCTAGTATTAATGCTAATCTTGAATATCAGCCACACTGGTAACATCAGAACAAAACCAACTGGTGAGAATGAATAGCTATAAACATCTGCTATTTATCTACTCAGCGGATATACAAAGCTGAGATGAATTGATATAAAATAACTAGTTAGTAAAAACTTAGTTTACATTTTTTCAAATTATAATAAATAATTTAATTACTAGTTGAAATGAATTATGTTTTCTATAGAGTGTTATTATCCTTTAGAGAGTTTTAAGAGGATATGTTTCTGATAAATATCTAACTAGATATATTTAAATAAAATAATTAAAATAGTTGAAATTAAAAATTATTTAGAACATAAATAAAGGTAGGTTAAGGGTGTTCAATTAAGTATTGAATTAGTTTGAATATTTTTAGTAGTTGTTGGGGCACAATTTTTTCTCACTTTATTATCAACCTTTTATTTTAAAATAATCATTATTGTAAATTAATTTTTTTTTTTTTTTAGCACCGCGTCTTACTACCCGTTTGGGTTATACGCTTAAGTACTAATTACGCTAATGGATTAGGAATTGGGAAGGTTGAATAGAGGAAGTGAACCCGCATTTGCGTGGAGGGAGAGTGGAAAACCATTTAGGAAAAACCAGCCCCAGTTCACCCGACCGAGATTCGAACCTCGATCTCCCCGTCCTCGGCAGTCGGGCTCAACACGACTAGCGCGTTAGCCAACTACGCCACAGAGGCGGGTTAAATTAATCTTAAAATGGTATTTGTTACAAAACTATTTTAATGCTTAGTTAAAAAAAAGGTTTTACTAATGTATACTAAAAATTCAGTAAATATATGTAAGCATTTTTATATGGTGATTTATATACTAGATAGCGGTTTCCAATAAAGATGAAACAAACAAAAAAGTTAAAACTTACTTTAACACCTGTAGGATCTGATGCCAAACCTTTTAATTTATATGATCAAATAAAATAAACATTTAAAAAGATAATAGCTTTTATTACATGTCAAAATTGTTACAGAAGTTACAAATTTAAAGAATACACATTCATTCTTGATTATAGATGGTTTGGTTTTTCAAATATATATTGAATAAATGAAACAGGAATGGAACCCAGAACCTTTAGATTTACCTTAGTTTTTCTTTGTTTAACTATACAATAATTATTGAATCTAATTTGGGCATAGAACATTTCTGGTTGGCTAGAGTAGTACAGAATTTCTCATTTCACATCCAAATAATATTTTGTGAATGGAACACCATTTTTACACAGTGTATATACTGTATCAGTTTATTCTGATCATAAAATACTGATTTAGTTGATCATGTATTAAAATAAATCCTAATAAAGCATACTACCTTAAGAACCCCTGGCACATATGCAACCTTTAAAGCCCTACTATAATGCCAGTGGCCTACTTTAAAACCTGCAATAACCGTGGTAAATTATGACTTCTCTAAATATGTTCGTTTGTGTGTCAGAGAAGCATAAAATTTCAAAATTTACTTTTTCATTAATATAAAACATTTCACTCCCTCTTTAGGGAAATTATAGCCATAATGCAAGCCTTATTTATAAAAAATATTTACAATACATACCCAAATTCATGAGCAGAAGATCAGGGATTAAAATCTTTGACTCTGAGCTGGAATATTGAAGTTGGACTTGGTTCATATCCCGAAAAGTTGCACATGCACCTAATTTTTTTTACACGCTTATTTTCACTGTGACTCTTCCATCCTCTCCCCAGGAAACTACTTACACAGTTCAGTTTCCCTGTAACACCCATTGCTGCCACCTAGAATATTTTTTCTTCTTCACCCACAATTGTGTTTGTTTAATCCATTTAATCATCTTTTTGTAGAAAAATGTTAGCTCTATATTTGGGTAGTATAGGACAACTTCATTTAAAATATCTACATTCATTAGAAATGAATTTTCTTACCGATTTAACAAAATTATTACTTTTTAGTCGATTGGAATTTAACTTCAATCAAATGGAGACTGTAGATTATAATGCAATTAATATATTTTCTAGTTCATATTTTTAGATATTTGCTTATTTATTTAATTTAGTTATATTTCCAAGTTGATGTTTTTATAACGTTTATGTTCACAGAAACAACTTTTAAAGTATGGAGAGACTACCCATCTTCCAACTCATCAAGGTATAACACATTTATTCAACCTTATTTTCTGCGTATAACCGAGTGGTTATTAAGAAGCGGTGATAAAAACATAATTATTATGAGTAGACTTATAAACTCGAGCTACAGCACTGAAGTAATGCTCTACATCTACCCTGTAGATCCGAATTTGTTTGATACTTGGCGACAAATTCGGTTCTAGAGAGGTTTGTGTGGTGCATACAATGATACGTGCCCATCGTGCAGCGCCCACCTGGCAACAGCGCCCCCTCCTCTTATTACTTGGCAACACAGCGGAGGTAAACATGTGAGGAAGAACCACAATGCACCTGTCACACATAGCTCCACGTTCGGGGTAGCACGAGATGATTAATTTTGTGCCAATGCGTTTCGTTAACTACTGTACATACTGCATATTAATGATCAAGAATATGTTAAGTCACTATGAACTGTTTACAATTGTTGTATTAAGTTGTTGCCTCTGACAGAGCAGTTAAAAACTTGTTGGATACAACATTTTATAAATGAATATGTTCTTTTAGTAGATGAGCATCATTTTCATGTTTATATTTAATAGTTTTCAGACTAATTTAAAAAAAATTAAGAATGTGTATCAGAATAATATAAATTTCTATTTACTAAACAACAGTTAAATAATAATATACAACAAAGACAAAATATGTAAAACTATATTATCAGAATTATTTTCAAGCTAAACCTTAATATATATCTTTTTATTTGTATATTATTTTAATAAAACTTCTGTTATCTAATTTATCATTATTTTACTCTAAATAAGAAGTTGTTTTAACAAATATTGTAAAAATGGTTCAATTGCATTAAAATGAACTCTTACATAAATTAAAAATATACTATAATTACTCCTAAATAAACAAATAAAAAACTTATTTTAAATTATTATAACTACTGAACTGAAATTTTATAAACAATTAAATCTTTACCATCATCATTATAGATACTAACTCTTCAAAATAACATATGCTCTAGAATGAAAATCATACTTCCATAGTAGTGTTTTGCCATAGCATCCATATTAAATATTTTATGATTTTTTTTTTGTTTAAGTTAGTTTATTTTAGATATTATTGAAAGATCAATACTACTGTAATAAAATACATTTGAAAGCAATATCGTCAAAAGGGGCTGCATGATAGTTAGCTATGTACTTAAAATTTAAAGAACTCTATGGATATATAACTACAGATGAAAATGAAAATGAAAATTTGTTGTTTGTTGTGTCCAGTTAAAATATATTTATTGAATAATGTTTTTATATGCATTTTTGAGTTTAGAATGTATTTTTAACATCAGATTGGAAAGTACAAACATTCTTTATATAATATACTAAATTAATCATATCTTAAATATGATTTAATTTAGTATATTATTTTTATGTTTATTTAAATGTATTATTATAATGCCTACTATTAAAAAACAATATTTATAACTATTGAATCAGAGAAAATGTGATATTATATATATATTACACTAATAAATAATAAAATACAAGTAAATCTAGTTAAGGTAGCAGAATTTTTTTTTTCAATTCTTTATTTGGATCTCATAACTTTCTAATATCAATAATTAAATACATAAACACTCAATAATATTGCAGCAAAGGAGAATTGACACCAATAACAATAAAGCCTCTTTTAAACTATAACAAATTAGAAGGTACACTATAGAAACACTTTATATTAACACTTGCTGAGATGGTTGTAACTATTATATTGTTAAGATATTGCTCACCCTCCTTCTCCATAATAAATCATACAATTTAATACTTTACTAAAGAAAAGTTCATTTTTACATTTTAGTAGATATGTAGCTTCGATTATTTTAGTAGTAAATGGTTTCAATGTTTGAGTAATACTTTCTAATGTTTGTGTTGTAGAAGGAATAAAAAAGGAAAACACAACAATTTGTTTATATTAGATTCTCCAGTTCATAATCTTTTTTCCCCCATCCCTTGGTTGGTCTTTTGTTTATAGTAAATAGTAGCTATTTTTATATTTACCTTAATTTTCATGTTTTAATTACAATATATTAAAGATATATTTTATGAATCCAAATCAAATAATAATAAATTCTTTAATTTAGATTTGGTATAAAACATTATTTACTAGTAAGATTAAAATTTCAAATTATGGGATTATTTATTAACAAATAGCTTAATATGTACTGTATGTTTGTATTAGGTTTGTTTCTGCATATATTGTTTAAAAAGATCAATGTAACTTAAAACTATTACATAAAAAAAAGATATAAATAAATATTTTACTTTGTACATATTATAAATGTACATTCAATGAATATGTAAAATATATTTGAATGTATAAGAAGATATGTCTAACAAGCTGCCAAACTTTTGTCTGTATTGGAACATATTTGGGATATTTTTTAAAACTTATATTGAAATTTAGTACATATTGCACTTATGTATTTGTACTTAAGTAATAATTAATATTTTATTCCTCAAGTAATAAATTAATATTCAAATTTTCAAACAAATGCTTTAGTTGGAAATATTAACACAAAGGCTAGTCTTAGATTACTAAAGGAATTTATTATAAAAATCACAATGAGGATTGTATATTTATTTTTACTTGACAAATTTATAATTTTACAAAACTAAAATTGTAAATGTTAAGCAAATTCTTTTTAAAATAATAAAAATCTAACAGTGAATAGATTCATTTAATATTTTCATATGACAAAAGAATATATATATACATATATTATTAAATATTATTTTGACCCTTATTCATAATTACTTTAAATGAGTAATTTAAAAAGTCTTTTGAAACAATTAAGGCTATAATAATTTACAAATACTAGATTAGAATAGAAAAAATCAAAATTGTTAGTAAAGTGATATATTTTTATAGTGTTTAGAGTTTAGTAAAATGATTTTAAGGTAAATAATTAAATAAATAGTTTATAAAATGTTTTAAAAAACAGTTACAAACTATGGAGAAGTATTCCAACACTAATTGTGTGTTTACAGTCCAAGCTGTTTTCTGAAAATAACTAATTAGTTTGTTTATTTGAGAAAGTATAGTTCCCACTGGAGTTATCTTTCTATTTTTCATACAAGGTTTAGAAACATATAACAGGAACATTTCACAATAAGATATTATTTTCATATTCTAAACAAAATAAAATGGATCCATACAGAATTATACAATACAAGTGAGATACCGTTAATATTGCCTTATTTGTATTTAGTATATTTTAATCAAAAACACAGTAGTGATTGAGAATTTCAAATGTGAACAAATATAAAAATAACATGGCAATCATTATAATTCTCCAAAAAATATTGACAAAAACCAGCTTATCAGACATTAAGAGAATTAACCTTTACAAATATATTATTTGTAAATATTATTGTTTATTTTAATTTTTGGTTTCAATAACTTAAATATAAACTTGAATCAATATCACAATACTACAATAAATTAATTTAATTTGCTTTATTATAATTTGAATAAATCTTGTTTTTAACTTTGCCAAATTAAGAAATATATTTTCCCAATAATTTATTACATTAAAATTAGAGATATGTGAAAATTGTATAAATTAGTAACAACAATAATATAATGGTTTCATTTTATTCAAATGTTATTTAATATTTACTGGTTGTTTTAGTTTTAGAGTTTTAATTTGAGCTTAGCTATTTATATCGAAACACTACCAATTAGATCATAATAATGTATCCTAGTTATTGGATTCTAAATTGGTCAAATCTATTTGACCAAATTCAGAACTAATAATTTTATTATAATCAACTGTTGACTTGCTTTATAGAGTATGTCTGAGTTATGTAAATATTCTAATAAATAAATAGTTCTATAATTTGAAATATTAGTTAGTGTCAGATACACTAGGACTATTTTACCATATAAATCAATGAAACTGTAAGCTTGGGCTAAGAATGTTGATACTAAATAGACATTTTTATATATTGCTAAGATAAACTAAATTTTAGTTTAGTTTCAAGAAATTCTTTGCATTAGTCTTCCTGCAAAAGTATGTAGACCTGCAAAGGAATGTAAAGGGAAATTAATTGGGAAGGGGGTGTTTTTTTTAATCACGTCTTGGGCAGCCCTTTTTTTAAACAGAAAATCCACTATAGCAACTTTAAGTCTGATACTTAGTACTAAAAAGAATGTGAAAGCTTTGAATTCGTCTTATTAAAGTAAACATAATATTACTCAGACTAAAGTACTATAAAAACAACTGGTCAAAACAGTCCAAGAAAATTTTTTAATGTATTGAATATAATTTATCTGAATTAACCAAGATATTAGAAAGTCAATTAATTTTTCTATGACAAAACTTGATATATTATTAATATACGACAGATTTTTCCTGGACACATTAACTAATCCAAACTTCTTAAAAAAATAAAAAAGCAATGTTAATCGGTACAAGGTAGGACACAATGCTATGTTTATTTTAAAATAGACTAACAAAGTATCAAGCTATGCTTCTAGAAATTGTCATAATTATAAAATAGGCATGATATATTATAACATTTAAAGTCAAAATTAGAATTGAAAGATCTATTAAAGTAATGGTCGATTGCAACATGAATTTTATATTCTTTTAATTAAACAAGCCAAGTTAAAGGGTAGTTTTTTTTTTTTGAAGCCATCCCTTTGTGAAACAATAAATAAAATTAATTATATGAAGGCGTTTTGGCATGTTTCCTTAATTAAGTCAAAATCAATAAAAAACGAACACCATTAAAAGTTAGACCTGTGTAGATGATTTTGAATTAATTTAAATAAATTGCTTCCTTAGTATTTGAAAAGTAAAAGCTTTTAATAAGCTTAGTATCTTCAGAATAATAATAATTATGTATCTTTCCTCAAATTTCATATTTTAATTGGCAGTGATTGTTTCCTTGTATATTAGGGTTGTTCATGTTTGCAGATTAACATATATTAAAGGATACATTAGAAGGAAATAAACTTTTTTTTTTAAGATTAACCTTTATAAAGCCCATAGAATGACAAATATTGGCTTTGCAGATGTAGAAGTAGAATTATTCAAACCAAAATTGAATTTATATTAATGGGTGTACTAAGGATTCATTTTTCTATTGGTGGGTTCAGCTACTCTTCAGAGGAATGATGATCCAGTTTCTTAAAATTTCACTTTTCTCATTCTGTTATCAAAAATTAATCGATGATTGTTGTGGATATTCTGAAGAAAGAGAGTTTGTTGCAAAACAACGATAAAGAAAAATACTAGAGAGGTTAAATCTACAGGCTAGCAAATCCAAATCTCCAATTTATCTTTGAGTCCAGAATCTAGAATACGAATCTTTGAATAATTAAGAACAGTCTAGAATCCGAATCTTGAAATAATTATGAACATAGGAGGAAATATAAATATAACAGAATAATAGAAAATACAAATAGCAACTAAGTGTTAACATTCTTTCTTTTAATAAATTAATTGTGACATATATATAGTGGGTTAAATGTTAAATTACTGGTATGGGACCTGGTTAAGTTAATCCTATATTTATAATTGGTTCTGAAACACCAAAAAGTAATAAACAAGTAACAAAATTCACTTGAAAAATTGAATAACAATTTTTTTAAAGGATTTAAATCTAGAATATATTTTTTAATAACCTTGAGTATCCTCAAGGATTTTAATGATTTGGAGGATTTGAGGGCCCACCCCTAAACGATATAAATTATATTACAGTTTTGTAAAAATTTTTAAAAGGTCAATTATTTATCATAATTACATCTGTAATGTAAAATTGATTTTAAAATAAATGCAATTAATCATAATCATACTTATTAAACTAATTTTTAAATGAACATGTAAACTTCACATTATCATTTTTCCAATAAAATGTATATACACACAGTTTTTAATGACTCTAGAGCTCTTGACTTTTATCTCGATTAATTTCACTCTTCATTCCAATATTCATTTAGAATTTGTTATTTACTCTCAAGTAGTTATATTTTCTATTAATTTAGATTCTAGTAGTTCTAAAAAAATACTGTTTTAAGGATGTATTTGTGCTTATGGCACTAATTACTCTTTTTGTGTCACTATACCCCTAAATAAAAATTTTAATTTCAATTTATTTCAGTATAGTGCTACCGGGACCTATAACAGTGCAGTATTGATAAACACATAAGAAGACTACAACATATTATAATAACTACATAGGAAAATAAGAATTATAGCTGTACAACATTTTAATAACTAAATCGAGACACTTAGTTGATACAGTATAGTAATTTAAAAAATTAATATCTTTTAAAATATTTTAATGATTAAAATTTAGTTAACATTAGTAATAAGTAATAATAATAATAATGAAAACTTAACCAAAATAATTTATACGACCCATTCACACAAACTTTCTCATATTGTGTGTTATAGCTTGGAAGAAAATTTTCAAAATAACTCTCCAGTAAACTAGGTACTCTTAAGTAAGTTTCCTCATGGAAACAAACACATCATCATGTTAATCACAATAAATACTCTTTATGTATAATTATTAAACCAAATTGTTGATATATTTTTACAAATTTCAAATGATCAAAAATAATTTATTTGTTAACTACTCTAAACTTATTATTAATTTGTAAAAAATAAAAATGCATTATTGTTAAACATGAATACAATTATTCCCATATATGTATTTTAAACGTAATAGTTAGTACCAATTTAAAAAGATTCAACATTTTCTATCATTTGTTGTAGGTAAAATACTCTTACATTAATTTATCAACAAAAAAAAAATACATTTGGTCATCATGTAAAATAGTCCCCCGATACAGATTTTGAATAAAATCGTTAATAGCTTTTTTCAAAGAAATTCAAACCATACAAAAATGATTCAACATCAAGCTAATATTTTATAAAAACAAACACAATTATTTATGCTGACAACAAAAATTAACTGATAACCATTTTGAACCAAATCACTAAAGCCATTTTTTAGTATATTCAAAATTTTAAGATACCAATCATCAGTATACTACTGTTAAATGAATTTTCCTCATAAAAACATGGATACACTTATTTTTCATATCAAACACTCACCTGATATACATTTTAAACAATAATGTTAGCTAATTAAACATAAACTACTCCTTAACGAACTTTGACCCCAAAATCATCATTTGTAATGTCAAACACTCCATAAATATCCATTTTAAACAAATTCATTAAATTCTGAAAATTGACACCTGGACAAGGGAATCGAACCCGGGACCTCTGGCTTAGTACGCCAATGCTCTAACCACTGAGCTATCCAGGATTCGTCTCGTGCCCTGGGTCATTCTTTACTCATATTTTAAGGCAGAGTCTATGATGGAGTTAGCAGAAATCGTCGGCTACAAATATGTGATTATATTAATATCACGAGCCATCGGATAACGCAGCCATCTGCGACTCGGTAGTTGGCATTATGCTGCCATTTGCACAATTATTAAATTGTACGGGATCGCACATATTAAGAATTAATAGTCTTATTAGTGGGGATCACTCCACCTAGATATCATATTCTGAAAATTGAAAAATGACACCTGGACACGGGAATCGAACCTAAATTCATTAAAGCCAGTTTTTTTAAAAATTTGAAACAAATCTTATTAACAAACAACCCTTAATTTGAAGGCTAGGGTCAAAATAATAAAAAGATCCTAATGTATAGCCCTATAACACATAGATATCAAAATTATTTAATTGAAAAAATGCACCTGGACACGGAAATCGAACTCTGGACCTTTGGCTTAGTACGCGAACGTTTTTACCACTGAAATATTCATCCCGTGGCCACAACTACTGGATGGATTAGTGATTATAGCATTGGCATACTAATCAAAAAGTCCCGGTTTCGATTCCCGTGTCCAGGCGTCATTTTTCAATTTAAAAAATATATTTAGATGCAGATATAACATTAACTAACATATATAATAGCAAGGATATTTGATACATCATCTAGATATAAAGTTTGAATAATATCCACCAAACTTTTACTGATCCGTGGCCAGGCACAAACAGACAGAATTTTAAAATATTGTTTTATGGTTTCAAACAAAAAAACATTAGGATTCAACATAATATTAAGATCGAAAATTTTCACCATTAAAATACTTTCTTTTGATAAATCAGAAAGTTAAAAATAGACTACACTTTAATTTTTTAAATATTAACTCCAAACTTGACATATTTAGGTTGGGGATGTAAAGATTGCGAAAAAAGGGCAATATTTTTGCAGTTTTTATACTGAAAGATTTTGGTCAAAATATATCAAATATTGCTTTTATACCAACAGAGTTTAGTTTTCCACACATGATGACCTCAACAATTGTTGAATATCTGTCAAAGGTGTCCTGAAATTTGTTGAAAACTTTTTCCCCTCATTTAAAAATTCTCATATAATGGCGCTATGCTCATGACAGATATTCAACAACTGTTTGGATCACCATGTAAAGAAAATTAAGCTCTGTCTTTGTAAAGAAGCAATATTTGATTTATTTTGACCATAAAAAGTTTTGCTATAAAAACAGCAAAAGCACAACTTTTTCTCGCGTTCACTGAATACCCACCTTTAACACACTCTCGCAATAGAGTGGGAACGCCGATGATGGGGAGATTGGAGTTCTAATCCCGGTTGGATGTACTGAGAATGTTTTTTGTTTATTAAATTTCATTCCATTCTCCCTCCACGCAAATGTGGGTATATTTCCTCTAGCTTTCTGCATCCCTAACATACTAGTTCATATGCGTATAATTCAAACAGTTATTGAAAGGCGACAACAAAAATTAAAAAAAAACAAAAAATAAATGCTTATTTTCCTCGTGGCAGAAAGGTCAAGAAGAAATACAACCATCTCCAAGAATTGATCAAGCTTTGTAAGCCCTGACTATTCAGTAGGGCATTCGATCAATAAAGCAGGTGAATATTACCTAACTCTTTTGTGTGCGGCTTTTCAGCTGTGCACTGGAGAAGTTACAAGGTGAATAAAAAATAATACCATGACGATACAACTTTTATCTTTAAACTCTTTCACTATAGGTCAGTACTCGACTCAAACACCATTTTGTCAGGAGAAAGGAAGATAATTAATTTTCTTATCGGCCAACTTTATTACTAAATAATTTTACTTTTATATTAGATAATTTGAAATTATATTTATTAAAAAAGGAACTTTTGATTTTTTTTTTTTTAGGTTTACTAGAAGTATTAACAGATTTGTTGACACATATTATTAGTCTTTAACAAAAGTTTTAACATTAACTGTAGGCCTCCTATATACAAATAACTCAACGTTATTTGTTTAACACATTGTTTTACAGCCTCTATCTAATTTAAAATTGTAACAATTCTTAAAAAATCTACCCACCTCATCTTTTTAATTGGTAGTTAATAAGTTGTATTTTTACGTATCAAACCATCTCTTTGATATATTTAGACGATATTACAATTTACAAAATATGTATTTTAATTTCTTTGCATTTTTATATAAGACTTTTAAAGTTGAATTAATTTGTGAGTCGTTTAGTCCTCTAAATACCAGGTTTAGAACTTTCACTTTAAGTAAATTCTAATAAAAATACAAATAATGAAATGTTAAACACGCTTTGTTAGCCACGTGATCTAATGCGCTATTTTCGCAGTAGAGTATACTGCCAATGACTGGAAGAATGGGGTTTTAACCTCGTTCGGGTGTACAAAGGGTGGTTTTCCCAAACTGGTTTTCCACTCTTTCTCCATGCAATTGTGGGTACACTTCCTATTAATATAACCTTCCTAATCCCTTAACCCATTAGCGTAACTAGTATATAAGCTTATAACCCGAACGGGTAGTAAGACGCAGTGCAAAAATTATCAATTAAAATGAAACATTTAAGGGTAATTTTCCTTAATATATTCATTTCCTATAAAATTTAGAAAATATTATCATCGACCATCGACCATCGACCATAGTCAAGATAGTGACTATCCAAATCTGAGAGACCTTGGTTCGAACATTTATGTGGTCAGCTTAACATTTTAATATTCACGTGGCTCCAAAGCATGTAGTTTGTGATTTTTTTTAAAGTTACCCATAAATGTGACATCCACTGGTAGCCCCAAATATTACTTAATAAATATAAATATTATAAATTTGTTTTATTCAATGTTATATTGAATATAGAATCAAAACCTTAATTTTATAAAATAAATGCAATGCAAATATCTAACCTTAGCATTATTAATTTAATAGTCTACAATGTCCAAAGGGTGCAAGCCAAAACTTATATACAAATAGTTTTTAAATCCCCTCGGCCAAAGGGCTGAGATTTTAAAGAATCCAGGACATATTCCAGCTCTTTATTGTACCTCGACTCCTCGGAGGGTGAATGATTACTATCGTCAAAAAAAATTCGGGCTCAATATTTTTAAATTGTTGACTTTTCATGACCGCCTAAAACCGAAAATGTTGTTTTCTTAATGCCGTCTCTCTGTCTGTACTTCGGACTAGAGCCGGAAACATTTTACCGATTGGGATACAACTTGCTATATAGAGGTTCTTTAAGGTTCTCCAAAGGAATTTTGGGAATTATATATCCAACCTTAAAATTAAAAGTAGTTTACTGAAGGGCAAAAAGGGAAAATATATATTTTCTTAAAATCCGTTCAAAATGATTTTGATTAAAATTCATATCTAGTGATTAACTTTACAAATAAAATGGCATCTTTCATTTTCCCATGAAAATGACTTTGAGGGTAGACTACTTTACATTAGCAGAAATCAGATATTTTAAACATATCTCCGCAACTATTTGACCGAAATAACTTACCATCATAAAGATGTAGTAATATTAAAATAAAATAAAATAATTCAGAATTAATTTGTATAAAATCTATAAATTTGATCTATAAGCAACTATATATCTTTAATATAAGACTTTGAATTTGTTAAATTGGTACTACGCCCTTTGGTGGACAAGAGATGATCCTATTTTATTAATGTTTCTGTGGAAGTAAATATTTTAATCCTGCTATTTGGTGGAGTGTTTCTGCAACAATATATAATCTATTATTTTGTTTCGCAAATTTTAGGAGTTTTTAATAAAAAAAAAATTTTAAGATAATAAGAAAAGTCTGTGTGGTGCACCGTACCATTTATTTGCTTTAATAGCCACATAAAACTGTATTTCGACCTCGAACTTCAGTATTTAGTCATCGTCTGAGGCTCAATGTCTTTACCATAGCTCCCATATCAATGGGCACGTGGAAAAAGTCATGAGGTTTGTATAATATGATTTTCCTGCGACAAGATCCACTTTCGAATTCCTGCTGGATACAGTGAGAATGATTCTACCTAGGTGGCTTCCCATTCCCTCTCCCATCAAATGCAGGTACACCTCATCTAAGCTATACATTCCTCCTCCTTTGCCTCATTACTGTTAAATTTCCGCATATACCTAATATATATTAAAAAATGACTATATATTTCATTAAATTCAGCTTCATAAAAGATCACAAAATTGTTTTAACGCTTTTTTTTTTATGGACGCAGTAAGATATAGCATATCTACACAAATATATGGTCTGTATTTCTAACAAAAATTTTTGCTTAGATAATAATTTTTCTTCAAAATTTTGTACAATAAACTCTCCAAACTTTCACCCATACCTCTGACCATTTTGCTTCAACTGTTTATTTCACTATGACCTGTCGAATGAAAAAGGTTGTGTCCTTCATTTGGTAAGTGAGTAGCTGTGGGGTCACGGGCATCATGTTTCCCACCTTGCTCCCAGGTGTATAGTGCATACACCCCTTAAATCCCCTTTACGCCCCAGCAAGAACTGACTACAGACGAGAAGATCGTCGGCTCAAGATTAATGATGCTGTCCCATGGAGCCCCAACACATTGAAGTCACTGCTACTGACGCCGCTTACCTGAACTCTGTGCTTGTAGTACTTTCCATCACATGGATACTGCATGGAATATACCGTCATGTGAAAGACTTCTACCTGAGTTGGAATGCTGGTATGAATGCTGGTAATTTCCATCACATGGATACTGCGTGGAATATATCATAATTTGCAAGACTTATACCTGGGTTTTAATGTTGGTACTTTCCATCACATGGATAGAGTATAGAATATACCGCGATGTGCAAGACTTTGGATGTGATTAGAGGATTTCTGTAATAAAAATATATCATTTTGAAACATAGCTTACTTTAGTTTACTAAAATGGCTAGTTACTGTTTTGGAGTTTAATTGTTTGGTTTTTCCTTGGATTAAATTAGGTCAAACACTGTTCGCACTAAGTAACACTAACAAATTTATACTAAAAAACAAGTTTTAAAACCCTCATCAATGGACACGTAGGTTTAATGGTATACTCATTGGATCTGCTCGGCCAATGAACAGGAGGTCGGGGCTCTAATCCCTGAAGTGTGTATTTTTTTAGAAACTGGTTTCAGATCTTTCCTATCCCCTTGTCAGAGTAAAAATATTCATAGCCCTGAAAAGTTTTAAGAAACTGTGATATAAAAAGTGGCTATGGTTTAACATTAGGGTTATTAAAATTCAATTCAAGTTGAGTTTTTAAATACATATTATTGGAATCGGTGATTAAGATCAAAGCAACAACGCCTTCAATAATTCAGTTTACTTCACTGCATTTGAAACAAGAACATTCTCAAAAGTAATTGGTTGCTCCAGTTTTTAAATACATTCATTCGTTTAATGTAGTCCTATGTAATGTCATCACCTATATTATAGCTAATTCTGGTAGGAAGTACAGTATGTGAGAATTACTAAAATTACTTTAATATTTCTATGCCTCAACTCATGTAATCTTAAGCTTAAAATATCGATTGCTAGAGTAATTACCAAGAACCGGATTTTGATGATATGCCATCTATTTTTTGTACATAAAAGACACTGCTGGGTGCTCATGTGTACATAAATTCTGTTCGTGATACGCTGGTTTTGGAAACGTCATTTATAATATTTTTTCTATTTCTTCGTCATTTTGTATATTTAGGACATAATATCTTGATTTGCATAATTTTTGAGTCAATGAATAAGTAGATTTTTAAAAACCCACCTCGGTGGTGTAATTATCTATCGCGCAAGCTTCGTGTTGAGCCAGACTGCCGAGGACGGGGAGATTGAGGTTCAAATCTCGCTCAGGTGAACTGAGAGGGTTTTTTCTAAATGGTTTTCCACTCTCCCTCCAAGCAAATACGGGTGTACTTCCTCTAAATTCAACTTTCCCAATTCCTAACCCATTAGAGTAATTAGTACATAAGCGTATAAACCAAACGGGTAATAAGACGCGGTGCTAAGTATAGTAAGTATATATTTTTATAATACTATTAATATTTTCTAAATAAATAAATACACAAACGTGCATTTTTTTCAGTGCAGTTGTATGAATGAGAAGATAATGTAGCCATAAACCTGTATTCTCTTTACTTGTGTGTTTGTAAAATACACATTCCTGGGGAGACACTGCAACCAAGCTGGAGAGGGTTGCTTTGAAAAAAGTGTTGCCATTATTTCTGAGGCAAATATTTGTAAATAAACATTACATCTATCAGGATGAAAATAGTTAAGTTGTTGAATTATTTACATGGTATGAATACTTTTTAGTTTAAATTTGTAAATCATATGTTTGATTTAGTTGTGGAGATTTATACGAGTTTTTGTTCACATTTTAAAAGTATTTTTTGTCGATTACTTCATATTTACGTCAATTTACAGATCAATTTGTGATCATTTTTAGGTAATTAATGTCCGGATCCTGTCATTAGCATTAAAATAATATCATTAGGAGTAATATAGATCAGGAGTAGATTGGTTGGATCCAAGTGACCCGATACAAATAGAACAGCACTTAACTTAATTCAATAAATAACTATAAAACTATGTTTTAATGAAAGCTCTAAGTAATAATATTTGAAGTGGTGAGGGAAATTATGGATATGTTTATGAGTGAATTTAGTCCTGAGGCCCATACTCCAGCTACATTATCTATGATTACAGTATAATTCAGTCCACTTAAAAATCTGTTTTTACTTTCTACTGACACGAGCAAAAGTGTTTCTAAATTGTTAGATAGTTATTGTATTATTAGATGCTATGTGTTACGACAGGTTCATTCCTTTTGTCAGTGAACATATATCACCAATCCACCCTGTCCTCTGCCTCCTTCGGCTCCCAGAATTATCTTCTTTCCTTCAAGTCATCCAATATTTGAATCCTCCTCCTTCCTAAGCTCATCTTTACCTCAAACTTGCCTTATATGACGTCGTGAAGAAGAGAGTTTCTCCTAAGAATATGTCCGATCCAGTTTGCTTTTACCGAAGAATCACATCCAAAATGGTTATCATCTCACCCACTCTTTTTAGGACTTCATTTGTCACCCTGTACGTCTATCTGATCTTAAGTTGTCATCTTCAGCACCACATTTAAAAGCTCTCCCAAATAGGATGTATTTAATTTTGTACAATGATTCTCCACCAGCTAGTAACAGTCAATAAGTATGCTCTAAAATAATGCTTTTACGTTTAGTTTAAGACATCATGTATTAACAGAAGCGAGAAATTACAAACAGAACTGTTATATATTTAATTACATCATATATTATCCTAAATTATGTCTTCTGAGCACCTCAGGCATTCTTTATAGAGCTTTTTATTCAAATTTAATAAAACAATAATTTATAATTGAGTGGATGGTTTTTATTTTTAATTTAATTAGTTTCAGCAACAAATATATAACTAGCCTACCCGGATATCTACCGGTTTCCCGGTACAACCCTTATATAGATAAATACTATCAATTTTGACCACAAAAAATTATATATTTCTTTTTTATAAACTGTTCCTCCTACCAGAATTATACTAACCCCAGACCTTTAGTTACTGTTCCATTTCCCAAACCTGGGAGGTACCTTATGTCCTGATGAAAAATGAGGAGCATATTAGGGTCTATTATCTACTAAAAAATCAAATTAATGTATTCAAAGTGTAACTAACATAAAAAAAATCACTTCATAAAATTAGTATAAACATGTGTACAGGCTTTAAATATGATCAATCAAAAGACAAATAGCCGAAGACCTTTTCAACTTACAAACGTGAATAAAAGAACCTTTGAAACCGTATGGTTTTTTAACCAACTTATGTGGATTATCGCTGGGCTATACGATGTGTTTCTAAATACATTTTATAAGTTGATAAATATTTAGAGTGAAGATTTTAATAAGTCACGTAAGTAGTGATACTCATGAAAATAAGAAATTATCCTTTAAGTATGGTTGGTAAACATTTTTAGGTTGTTTATTTATAAATATGTCTTTAAAGTAGTACTTCTTTAGGCAGGTTTTTATTTGGTCTTTGTTTAAAGTACTAATACATGACTTTTGAAACAATGTGTCAGATTGTGGTAGGCCTAAAGTTGGTAGAGCTACAAATCATAGTAACACTGCTCCTAGCTCAGGTTGGGCCTAAACATTTTTTTTTATTCATCACAATGTCTGTATTTAGCTACTTTCGGTCTACACCCGCAAATATGGTCATGTCATGTGGTCCATTTTTATTCCCAACACCTCTCACTACCTGTTCTGGTTATAAGATTATATATTTATGACGCTAGTGTTGTAGGCACGAGGAATGTAGAAATAGTAAGAAATGTACCCGAGGGGGTAACAAGTTAGTAAATTCCCACTAAATTCAACCAGCGGGAATTTGAACCCTGACCTCTCAATTACAGTAAAATCACAAATTATTATCTTGACATTTAGACCATGTACCCATGTATTCTGAGGCCTCAGACTCTTACACTCAGACTGAATACAAAGCTCATCTAGTCTAATTTGCCTGTGACGAATAGCTCAGGATTTGATTCCTGCCAAATGTATTAATGTGTTACAATAGTCGATTAACCCACTTCGGTGGCCACGTTGTCTAATGTGCCACTCTTGCAGAAAACTAGACTGTCGATGATGGGGAGATTGAGGTTCGAGTCTCAGTCAGGTGTACTGAGGGGGGTTTAAAATAACAAATTTCCACTCTCCTTCCACGCAAATTCGGGTACAATTCTTATAAATATAACCTCCTTGATCCCTAAAACTATTTGCATAGTAATTAGTATATAAGCTTATAGCCCAAACGGGTAGTAAGACACGGTGCTAAAAAAAATTGTCAAGTAGAAATTCACTAGCACCAGAAACCAAGTTCTGTAGCCCACCCCCCACCCACCTCCTCAATTAAATGGCATTCTATTTAAAAAGATTAATTTTACTCTTCTTTACCAGCTCCTTTTGCTTCCCAGTCATTTAAGTTTTAGTTATCAACAGGAATATTTGGATTTCTAGACATTTTCGAATAGAAAATTTCAAATGTGTATGTGTAGAGTAATATAACATAGTATTGTATTAGTTCTAATAATCAAACTTATGTACTCAAGATTTGGTCAATATTTTAATGATACCTAGGCAGCCTGCTTAAGGTTATATTCCTAAATGGCTACCATCTCTCTCACCTCAAATTTGGGTTTAGTTACTCTTAATTCTACCTCAACAACCCCACATCACTAATGTATTTACTATGCGAACATCCCGAGCGAGTAGTAAGACTGTGTGAAAAAAAGTATTGTTTATAATTGGGAGGATTGCAATTGAAGTAGGCCTACAGGTCAAATCCCAGACTCCCGTGTGAGAGGTTTTTCCATTCTCTATCCATGCGAGTGTGGGGGTGCTTCCTAAATACCACCCTTTCTAGCCCTGATTCTTAGATTTTGCAACTAATATTCTTGGTGTTAAAACATACACTAATTAAAACAATTAGCTTATTATAATTATTCTTAGTGCTAGTATACATTTTTACACTAGAGGGGCCATAGCTAAGTAATCAATTGCTTGTTTTATAATTTATAAGTAATAGTCAAAAGTATTTGTTATTGGGCGATTTCGTTATGTTGCCTTTTCTTATAGTTAGCCACTTTTCATAATATAATAATAATAATAATAATAATAATAATATAATAATAAGTTACAGCTAGTATTAAATAAAGTTACATTTATTTAGCATTTTCTAATTTTAATGAGATAGACACATATGCAGAGGAACTAATTGGGGATCATCAGTGTTGATTTCGAGGAAATAGATCGGCAACGGATCGGATTCGTACCACTCGGCAAATATTAGAAAATAAGTAGGTATACATCATGACAGCTAATCAATTTATACATAGATTATAAAAAGGCATACAATTTATTTAAAATAAATAAATAAATAAAATAAATTTTTAGTTAAGTTTGTGATACCCAAAAAACTTGAGCTAATTGAGCTATGTTTGACTGATACGCGTGATGCATATGTACTGATTATGATAGTGCGTTAGGGATAAGGCAGGTTGAATTTAGATGAAGTATATCCACATTTACATGGGGGGAGAGTACATAATCATTTAGGGAAAACCATTCCCAGTTATACCCAATTGGGAGTTTAACCCAATTCTTCCCATCATCAGTCTAGTCTATTGCGAGAGTAACTCATTATATAATAAGCGTTTTTCAAATGGTGTGCAATGATAGTTTGGGGTAAAATAAAAAAAAAGGCAAGAAAAAAATTTAGAAAAAATAATTTTAAATCAACATTATTTTTCAAAATAACACAATCAATAAAATTTTATCGATTAAACTTTTAAACACAAATCTTAATATTCGTTAATTTAATGATATCTTAAACTGATGGTGTCTCTTTGAACATTTGGAGGCTTTGTTCAGTGTGCCTTCAGTTGGAAGAGAGTCCGCTTGAATAACCGAATGGCCTAAGGCGTCACTATCATGTTAGACTGGCCTTATAATGATGGGGAGATCGGGGTTCAAACCCTGCCTGGGTCTACTAAGGGCGGTTTTTGCTTTATGGTTTCCCACAATACTTCCACGCAGATGTGGGTAGTTTACCTCTAAAATGCTTCCTTCCTCATATCTACCCCATTATAGAAAATATCATACATGCGTTATTAAAAAAAAGTTAGAAAAGGTTTAAAATCACTGCCTTAGACTTTGCAGTCACCAAAGCGGGTCACACAGAATAAGACCCGTGGCCTATAGGACTTGTATTCGAAAACTCTGACCACTTGACCATAAAGACTACTAGTTATAACAACACATTCTGTAACAGAGTAACAACTCAAACAGGAGTGAACGTTAACAAAAAACCTTGCAGATAACAAATTGACCTAGCATTTCCTTAAACCCCTTTTCTCTCTCTCTTTCTTTATTCAAAATTATATTCAAAATCCACCCTTTCCGAAGGGGCCACCATTCACTCATAGCACGTCCTCAGGACCGCCAACATGGCAACGATTAATGATATCATTTCACTATGAAACATACTGACACAAAGAAAGTCAAAACGATAAGGGGGGAAAAAAATGACACCTTCAGTTATTTTGTTATTATAATTATAGCCCATGTCATAGCATATTATAAAAGGAATACGGTATTGGATCCAGCGCATTATTTTATATCTTTTTTTCTCCATCTTTTTTTTTTTGCTGTGAATAATTCACTTTATAAAACCTTGAAAAAAATGAAGGTACAATGGAGATTTATATATTTTTTTACACTGCGTTATTATAAAATGATTCTTACGTCATGGAAGATAGCATGTAAAAGGGTTGATTTCTTCTGTATCTTATTGGAGTTTGAATACCTTTTGGCAAGGCCATGTCATACGTGTCACTGAGAGTTTTGTCTAAATACCTACTTTGTGAATGCTCCTGACGCCTACAGAAGAAAACTACTACTAAAAGTCGTGACCACCATTGAAGACAGCTATCGGATTGGAGGTCGTTTGTGTAACCGTATTTAGCTCATTCTGGTTCCTGATGGACATGGTTTTTTTTTTTAATACTGAACGGGTGAGTCAAGTATCTTATTTGTTTATTTATCGTTTATAAATGGGATACAGTCGGTAAATGCATGCTATTACTCGGTCGGTAAGTTGTTAACATCTCGCCTGCTTTCAAGAAATATAAAACTCAGAAGATACAAAACAATAGTTATTCTCTGTGGGTGTGAAACGTGTTTTTTTCTTTTTACCTTACATGACGAGAACCAATTTATGGTGTTCGAAAATATGGTGCTTAGGAAAATATTTCATCCTTAAGCCCCTCTTTCCCTCAATCTTGTCTTCTAGATCGTCATGCTGATGACAGTTCCTCTTAAAGATGTGTCCGATAGAGTTTTCTTTGCTTTGCACCGAAGAATCACATCCAAAAATGGTTCTCTTCTCAACCACTCTTCTTAGGGCTTCTTCAATTGTCACTATCATTCCAGCTGATCTTCTAAAGATACAATAAACTAATTCAATTTTTTTAAAAGTAAAGGTGTAAAACTTATTTTTATTTAATTATTATTATTATTATTTTCACCGCTTCTTACTACCCGTTCGGGTTGTACGCACTTACGCTAATGTGCAGTGGTAGGGTGATTGTGAGATTAAATGGAGGACCTAAAGTTTAACGTGGGATCCGAACCACGGTGGAGGCCTGACATTCCACAGATTCACAAGTTGTGATTAATACACGTCTTGTCAGAGGTGAAGGAAGGGTTTGGCAATTAGATAAATCTGTGCTGGGACCGAGGATTGAACCCCGGACCCCCAACACAGAAGTTTGACAAGCAAGGTCACCCCTTTTTATTCAAGAAGGCCCTCTTTTAGAAATGTATTTTGTTTATTTAGAATCATTTAATTATTAATATGTTTGTCGAATTATTGCTATGCGGGTATACAGAATTCACCGTATAATGCGAAACCCACTTCACTGGTGGACAAGATACGATAAAACAATGAAAATAGAACATCTAAACATTTGTCCTATTTGATCTTGTTTCCAAGATATAGCCAAGTGATTCCACTAAACCGTTTCTATAACATTTTCAATATCTCTCCACCTGTTTAATATATATATATTCTATAGATTATTCCTAATTATTCCAAAAGCCTGTTATTATTTAATTAGTGCTGCACTTTGCGACACGACTATTGCAGACTAAATGAGGTCATTTTAAGCACTTACCCGCCTCGGTGGCGTAGTTGGCTAACGCGCTAGTCGTGTTGAGCTCGGCCACTGAGGACGGGGAGATCGAGGTTCGAATCTCGGTCGGGTGAACTGGGGGTGGTTTTTCCTAAATGGTTTTCCACTCTCCCTCCACGCAAATGCGGGTTCACCTCCTCTAAATTCAACCCTCCCAATTCCTAATCCATTAGCGTAATTAGTACTTAAGCGTATAACCCGAACGGGTAGTAAGACGCGGTGCTAAATATTATTTAAGCACTTCCTATGATGGTAAGAAGCTCCACATCACTGGAATACAAACATATTTCAGAAATTAGGTCAAATGGGACATGTTTATAACAACTTTAAAAAAATTGTGTTTGTGTTTCCTGTCCCCCACTGAAGTGAATCTTACATATTACTGTACACCCTGTATACATCTTGGTTCAACTATATGTAGAAAAATTATACACGGGAATTTTTTAGTTATTCACTTGATTAGCAAGTAAAAAATTCAGGTCATGCGTTAAAAAAAAGGTTTACAGACATATGTTTAAATGAAATATATGAGAGATTTATATAGAAAATCTAACAATTTATCCGTAAAAACGCAGCAAAATTGTACTTGGTTTTTCACCATTAATCTTTTCAAAATACAATTTTGATGTAACTAAAAGAAAAATTATAAAAAAAAAACTCTACTAAAAGTTATTCTTTGACCCCGTTGTAAAGTAATAGCCGGAGGGGGAAAAAAAAATCTATTTTTAATAATTAACCACGGTACCTCGTACTGTCCATCAAGTTCTTCTAATATAATAACACCCCAGGGAGACAGACGAAGAGAACAGAGGGTAAGGAGGGTGGTGGTGGTAGAGAGTTTCGAACCCCTAACCCTCCACATCATCCCATCAAGACGTCCACACTGACGGAGGGATCGGGATGAGGAAGGGAGGGAGGGGAAGGGAGCTTTTCAACCAAAACTCAACCTCTCCCTTCTATCTTGCAACTCCCATACCTCAGCAGCGACCCCCAAAGGACTCCAACGCGCCAATCTTCCTCAGAGGTAAGAGAGACAGAAGAAAATAAAAGAAAAAAAATGTAGGCCTACGTGGAGGGAAGGTTTAGGATGAGGAAATAAAAATAGGATCCCATCTTCTTCACGTATTTTCTGGTCCTGAGACATTCACATACATCGGAGGCTGCGTTCCAAAGTTTCTTATATTTTAATAGTGATCAAAATTACCATCTAACTCACTTCGGTGATAGAATGTTCTAAGGCATTACTCTCACAATAGACTAGACTGACAATGATGGGCATTTCAGGACTAGAATACATCTTGGGTGTACTGAGGGTAGTATTTTTCTAAATGGTTTCTCCACATTACCTTCCTACAAACTCGGGTGCGCTTCCTCTAAATACTTACCTTACTCATCCCAAACACAATAGCGTAATCAGTACATATGCGTAAAATCAGAATGGGTAGTAAGACGTTATTCTTAAAAATAAACTAGAAGAAATTACCTCATTTTGAAATACAGTTTCTTAAATATGAGCTTACTAATAATTTGAGACGTAACCTGCTTATTCATTATATTAATTTATCTTTAATTATTTAATTCATATAACTCACCCAACCATTTACATAACATGACAATGGAGATTTAAAAGTTTCTATTTTAAATTTACTCAAATTATTTACTTCATAGCCGGCTTGAAAAATATTTCTTCTACCTATAAATAAACGAATATTTTCAAACGATGTTCGTATCACCTGATTGTGTTAGTTAATAAATGTCCCCAGTACAGATATTTTAATTCTTGTACTTTAGATTTACTTGTCAACCTTCCTTCCAACTGAGAAATTCAGACTCTTTTCTGAGCAAGTGTATCAGTTCACTGATAGCCTCCCCAGAGCAATTATACAGCTAAAAGGTGCCATCATTTGCTACAGTAACTAACGATTGACATAAATGACACCATGGAGTTATTTGTAGTTCACAGTGAGAACAATACGAGAAAAAACCAGAGGCGTGCTGCCGGACTAAACAGAGATTGTTAGACTTAATATGCTCTTACCACTCTAATCTCCATTTGGTCAATAATATGTTATGGTCTAAAAAACACATGTGATTATGATAATGTTTATACCGGACCAAAGAATATTCTACTGATTGATTATAATTATTCACAAATACAGTTTATACTAACTTGTCTAGCCCTAGCAACACTCCACGCCACTGAAACTTATACGCGTTTTCAGATGACATTTCAACAGAACTATTGTATTTATTCAGAAATAAAAACCCATGTAAACTACGTTAAGGTCCTTGTCTCTGTGGAGTGCAAGCCTAAAACCTAGTTTGCGGGATGGTGGTCAGGAGTGTGAAAGGTGAGGCGTGGCGTGGCTTCACAACCGACCAAAGTATCCTTCCGCACCAACAAGAACAGATGGATCACGAAAACCGTATATGGCGCTAGCTACCGGACAGGTCTTGAGGAAAAAAATCACACAGTTGTAAATATCGGTTTTCTCGAAAACGAGTGAAATGTTTTATGTTAATATTTTCAACATCCCTTCTAAGATAGTGTCTCAATGTTTATTAATTGTCACATTTTCTTATTTTTTGTTGTGAAACCAGCAGTATTATATTGAAAAATGTCAATTTTATCGATATTTGATTACTGTTAAAATTGTAGAGGAGGTGTGTATATAAAAATTACAACTTAATCCACATGCTTCTATTATTAAACAAAAAGTTTCCGAAAAGAAAATTGCAAAACATTAAAAATTCTTGAAGATAACCGTTGGTTCCCATGGCTCTGCATTTCTACGCCAAATGAAAAGGGTCAATCGCCTTAACAAAATAATCGGATTCATTGGCATTGCTGGATAAGATTCGACATTTCGTGACATGGAGAAGGAGAAAATGACAAAAGAAAATTATGGAAATGAAGTATGTAGAAAACAGACTGCAAGGGAGGCCAAGAAAGATGTGAAGAGCAGAAAACAGAAAGTGTTCAAGTGAGAATATAAGAATGGAAGATATTTAAGGAGGAATAATGGTGGAAGGCTAGAGGAAGATTGAGGCATTTTACTAAACTGATCCTGCCACAGTTTGTAGAGAGTTTATGATTTCGTGTCAAATGACACTGGTCGAACCATAATATAGTCTTATGATAATTTAATATGTGTATTAGACAATACAAATCATAATGACCATCACCAAACATATCGGACACATAATTATTCCATGGTGCAAATTCTAGTGCGATACCTAAAAGGTCCGTTTCCACTATACTACAAAAACTTAAAACATTAATAATAATAATAATAATATTTAGCACCGCGTCTTACTACCCGTTCGGGTTATACGCTTAAGTACTAATTACTCTAATGGATTAGGAATTGGGAGGGTTGAATTTAGAGGAAGTGAACCCGCATTTGCGTGGAGGGAGAGTGGAAAACCATTTAGGAAAAACCACACCCAGTTCACCCGACCGAGATTCGAACCTCGATCTCCCCGTCCTCGGCGGTCGAGCTCAACACGACTAGCGCGTTAGCCAACTACGCCACCGAGGCGGGTCTTAAAACATTGTTATTTTGTAATTTGTATATTTGAATGTTGTATAGCATTTTTTTTTATAATAGAGACTTAAATGAATCAAACTGTCTAACAAATTATAACATGTTAGATCTAGTAGGCATCTTGGCGACAAAGGTTGTTCTCCTTGTAGCCGCGGTTTGTGAGCTAAATACTGTTTGGGGGATCTTTTGACTAATCTTCAAAGAGATGACCGTGACATGTTGGTTGGAAAGCTCAAAACTTACGGCAGTCTTAGGAACTTTGTTCGGATGACAAATCAGGACCTTTTAAGTACCTAATTAATTTGATTAGTCATTGAATATAGAGACAAAACACCTATTTTAGGGATGTTATTTCAGTGAAAGAAATAGTAGCTGTAACATTTAAGATTTTTAGCTACTGACGACTCCTACCATAGTTTGAGTTACCTGTTTAAAATTTCAAAGCAAAGTTTGGGAATCTCTGATTGATTCACTTCTGAGCACAATGCACGCAAGTTGTAAAAGGGAGAACAAAGAGTTTAGCTCTAGCTACGGGGGGGGGGGAGGAATAGTTGAGCCAACTTGTTACATAATGTAAACAGTCCTTTACTGTAACAGGAGCAACATATTAGAACATATTTTTCTTTGACACTGGACGGAACATTTATACCTTGTTATAAAACACGATAAATATGATAAAATATCAATGTTTTATAACATTTTTTATTTAATTTTTTTATCAAGTTGTAAAATTGTTATGAAACACAAAGTTTTAAAATTTGTTACATAGTGTAAATGGACCTTTACTCATTTGTCACTCTCGTAATGAGTAATCTATCAATCTGAGCCAATCGCCTGAGAAATCCCTTGCACCCTATATTAATAAATCAATCAACAAGAAGAACTCAATATCTTATAAAACACTTAAAAATTTTATTCAAAAATCTAAAAAAGGAAATCTAAGCTCTCGTCTTGAGCAAATGTACAAAATGAAAATCCAAGACTATCATTAACTTTACATCTCTGATCCTAGACCAAATCGTACTGCTTCATTTAATTTATTACAGGGAGTTAGGGTGTATTTAACGAGATAATATAAGTTCATTTTTCTGAAAATATATATATTTGAGGGTATTGATTACTGATTTTTTCTAATTTGAATTTTTTAGAAATGCAATATCAATTTTTTTTTAAATTATTTAATTTAATGCGAATATATTTCATGTAAATATAACTTACCTCATCACCATCTCACTAGTGGAATTAAAAGCTTTTCGTCCGGAGGTGTAACTTCAGTGAATAACCAAAATACATTACACAATTTAACGACTAAATCGTGTTTACTGTGTCACTTAAGTACTTGAGCTATGTAAATACGTAACTTCAATATGTTGTCCGTAATAAGAGCCTTATTTAATAGCTAGAAACATTTCTGTATATATAATTTCATGTGTTAATACGTCAAGCTATGTTCATTTCAGCTTCCACTTTTGATAGATTATTTCAATATCTACAAAATAACACTAGTAGCTTAGTAAAATATTATAAATTTTGTCAGAATAAAGTGTCTATTTTCTAAAAGGTTCTTTCTATGCAAATTGGACTAAGCTCTTAGACCCGCAACAGTGGCCACGGCGTAAAAGGAGTTAGGATCGTAATACAGTATATTGACATTGATAGAGAAGTTTAAATCTTTGCCATGTGATATAGGCACATATTTTTTTCTGTTTCTATCTCCATACTAATGTGGGTGCATTTAAAATCAACAACCCTTCTTATCCCAACTCATTAAATCAAGTCATTATTAACCCTGCTGCTATGTTATATAAAACACGGTTCCGTAATATCCGTCTACCTACATTACATTACTGTAACGCATATTGCATTTGAAACTATCTTACGGGGAATATTTTTACTCTACAATAGTGACAAATAGTAAATACATTTCTAAATAAATCTTACTTATTTACTCAATGGTATTAGGAATTTGAAATTTCATTGCCGCACTTACAAAAGCATGCCATATATCCTTATCTTGAATTCTACCCAGTCCACCTCATTACATCCTATCTATTTTAGGTCAATTCTAATGTTATTCTCCTATCTGCATCTATTTACCCTCAAATACACCTGTAAAGTTACATTGATAATATATGTAATAACATATCTCTTAGTCTAATCTAAAATTTGTTTAGTTTAACTTAATTTAGCTCACTCAAACTTAAAAATAAAATAAAACGGAGAGTCTTTTATAACTAGTGTTTAAGGATAGTCAACTAAATAACGTGTAGGTCTCTATTTGGTGCCGAGTAATTCCTAAAATAAATAACGATTTAGGTTTTAGTTTAACATTATTAACAATATTTTACGCTTCCTGGGGTCAGGGCTAGCTGTACAGTGTAATTAGGTCTCTCCTAGATTAAGTTATCTCGTAAGGAGTCTTAGATAAACCTCGTTACCCTTACCCCCTCCACTCATCACTTAACACCAATCAGACATTTACCCTGAACACTCCGCCCTTATACCTGTATTACGTAACTTTTCACATCAAGAGTGAATGTCATCATTTCATTGGGGAGATTTTGTGACAGTAAGAGAGGGGCTCAGATTTAAAACTACTTAGAATCAGATATGAATTATCAAGCAAGTTTACTAACGGTTAAAAATATAAATAATAATATTCTTTTAATATTCTATTTTAAATATAAAACCTGTTTCACGTGACACTGTGATGTACCCAACCTCCCCCAATGGGTGACAACATGCATTTACACCGCGTCCCCTCCTTTATACAACATTATATAGTTTTCGGACGATCCTTAAGGTGCGGCCGAAGGGAGCGAAAGTATTTTTACAGTTTTTATAGAATTTAAATTTTTTGGCCAAAATAAATCCAATATTTCTCCAGTAGCAACATAGAGTTTAGTTTTCTACACGTGCTAACATCAACAGATCTTGAATATCTGTCAAGGGTGTCCTGGAACTTTGTCAAAACCTTTTAAATAAAGAGAAAAAGTTTTGACATAGCTCCAGGACACCCTTGACAGATATTCAAGATCTGTTGATATTAGCATGTGCAGAAAACTAAACTCTACGTTGCTATTGGAGAAATATTTGATTTATTTTGGTCAAAAAATGTAATGCGCTAAAAACTGTAAAATTACTCGCGCTCCCTTCTGCCGCACCTTAAGCCATTTGTGTTCAAAAACTAGTCACTAGTGTTTTTTTTTTTTCCTTATATAGGTTGGATTTAGCGTGGACACCTTCTAAGGGCTACAGCTTAAGTCACACACTCTTTAAATGCCCTTTATCTTGCTTTTTCTTAGAATCTGAGCTATCTCTCATCTCAATACGTTCACCCTTAAAATCGCTTGTGCCCCTATTAATATGTCCCTCTTCCTATTAAAAAAAACAAACATTCTTTAAGCTCTCCTATCACTGTTTGTCTCTGTATTCATTTGTTAGATGCGTTTTTCTTATTTTCATTAGATTTTGCTAGCTAAATTTTCCTAATAATATTTATAGAAACTATTTTGATTGATTGGGTGATTTGCACACCTATAAACAAAAAACAATTTACAATGTAAATTACCCACACCGGTAAACATGCAGACAAAAGCGTCCTTGTTATCCAGTCTGGTTTACCGGTGGTGGGTGGAACTTGAATCCAGCTGGCAGTTTTGAAACGTGTATTTCCTAAATGGTTTCCCACTATCCCTCCAATCAAATGCGGGTGAGCTTCCTTTAGATATTAACCTTCTCATCTCTACCTCTTTCGTAGACTATACGTATACATATGTGGATAACCCGCACTGGTAGTAAGATGCTAAACACACAATAGTTAATACGTGCGAAGTTTTAAGACCAATTTTAAAACCATTTCATCTCTAGCCGGATAACTCGCTTATTAAGGAGAGAAATACTACTTTGGAAAATCGCATCCTAATTTGCGACTGATGGACAGGCAGCGTCGTTTAGTACCAATATAAAATGGAAATAAATAATTCCAAGAACCTCACATTTGGTGTATCAATTGTGAAAATTTACATAAATAGGCAAGCCGATGTTTCGGTAGCTCAACTTAGCAAAACACACTCAAGAAAATCTCGATTGTAATTCCGGTCTTGACAGCATTTCAACTGAGATCTATCAGTTTCAGTTTAAGGTGTCCCCCTTGGTCAGCGACAAAGTATCAATTGCTGTCAGGCCACGATGATCTGTGTAGTTTCCTGGGACTACTACTCTAATCTGTCTAAGCTTGAACTTGCTTTCAAACTTAATCTACAACCACCCTTTGTCATGTCTCTAATTAAGAGAGGAAAGAAAGCTACGAAACTTCTTATAGCAAGGAAAAGAAGAAATCTCGCATCTATTGTTTTCAAATATTTTAAAATTTTCTGTTGTTGAGCCTGTTAAATAATTACTGTATTTGTTAGGGGACTAAATCCAGAGCCCTTTTTCATCAAGCCTAATGTGATAACTCCAAAAATATTCTTAAAAGTCGTCGAAAATGAGCTAATGTCAAAAAAAAAAATTCTATTAATTAAACTCAAAATATGGAGTTAAGGAAAATGATCCCTGTTGGAATCTCTCGATTATATTCAGGAGTGAGCCATATTTTGAAATAACGCGTCGGAGGATTGAATATGGCGTTAGAGCTGAACGTCTGCGGGGAAATTTCTCTCTTACCGAGGTGGTTCCCTTAACTCACACCATCGGCTGGTGTAAACTGGACTAAAGTAGCGTCCAAAACAGTTTGGAACGCTCCCTTTTGATCGTGTGTGTGTGTGTGTGTATGGAGGGGAAATGTCTGCCGCAGATTGGAACGCGACCTCGCCAGAGCCTGACACGGCTCTGAACCGAAACTTGCACATGATTAATGATCCAACAGTACGGTTACTTCACTCTAAGGCAACGCCGCGCAAAACTTCGCTTCAAACACACAAACTTTTTTTTTCTTCCACCCCTATCCCCCTTCCCTTTTCAGTCTCTGCCACCCTCTTCTCTTCTTACTCTTTCAAGAAGAAACAAGAAAAGGAGGTTGAAAAAAACACCATTGAAAAGGAAAAGAACAATAAGAATACAACTTACTCCCATATATTTTTTTTTTACATTATTTTCATCCACCCTTCGGGGCTAACTTCTCTTCTGTCAGTGGATTTTATGTGAAAAGAATTTGCGCTGTAGTGGTTGGGGCATTTTTATCCGTATTTTGTCATTTTGTTCCATGTAAATCAAACCTTTTTTTATATAAAAGTGTTTTAAAAAGAAAATCCGTTAACTTAAACATGTGCGAAATTCTTTTATTCGCTATTGGTTCACTTAAATTTTTGATTACCTTAAATTTCAGTGGTTTTTTCCCAGTGAGAATACTCTAATAAACGAAACGTAGAGAACTTATAAATGTATTTAAAAATATTACTTCTTTTTCTTGGACGCAATTTTTTCTAAGCTACAGTATTTATGACCTTACCGGAATCCGAAAAATGTTGAGCCAGGTAAATATTAATCATTCTCAACATAATTTAATTTCAGCTTTTAAAGATAGAACGTAACTTACAAATAGCTTACAAACATAACTAACATTTCGAAACAAGATGGAAGAAATCAACGATACATTATCAGGTATAAATGAAAAGCAAAACATGTGGGATAAATTATTATAATTACGGAAATCTGCCATAGTTGAATCAATTTCAAATACATTGAAAAATTACTTCTGGATAGAGAGATCGAACCCGGGACCTTTTGATTAGTAAACCAATGCTCTACCACTGTCCCGTCCTCTGGTTCATTCTTCACTCTACGTCTCTTGAGCACGGGATGATCCCAGGGTATCTCAGTGATAGAGCATTGGCAGCCTAAGCCAAAGGTTCCAGGTTCGATTCCGGGTCCAAGTGTAATTTCTAAATTAATTTGTATCTTGCCACAACTGAAAATTTAATATAAATATTAAAAGTAATAATTGTTTAGGCGTTTCCAAAGCTTAATCTGGTTTGAATATTTGCAAATTCACCTAAACCTTCTAAAATCTTTTAGAAGATTTCTATGAATTTTAATTTTAGAAATTACTAAAAGGAAAAATTGGGGATATAAGCCCATGAATCACACACGTTCATCTTTAGTTCATGTTCATCCTCCTGTCTTCAATTTTAAAGAAAGGAAATTTACTTAGTTGTTATCAATTTTTTTTTAAAGTTTGAAAGTTTCTGAGTTTAAACTTAGGATAGCTCACTTATCCTGAATATAAAATTTAGTTCATGCATAAATGCTTATGCAGCTATCTCTTGAAAGAAGTTAAAACTTCTCAAAAAGCACCAAAAATGTGAGCATTAATAGGCTTATATTAACATTGTGTTAAATAAATAACACTATCAATTACTTTATTATATTAATTCTAGGCCTATTCCTTCCCAAAGATATTAGCTTAAGGTCGGATGGAAGGTGACGAGATAGAACGCAAGTGTTTTTTTCAGCTAATATGGCAAAACTTTTTTTGGCCAAAATAAATAAAATATTGCTCTAGTTCAAACATAGAGTTTAATTTTCTTCACGTGTTGATATCAACAGTTCCTGAATATCTGTCATGGAGCATTATTTAACAAACTTTTTAAATGAAGGAAAAAAGGGTTGTAATTAAATTCCAGAACATTCTCGACTGATATTAAAGACATTTTGAGGTCACCATGTGAAGAAAATAAAATTCTATGTTTGCACACCAAATTCTAGTTGGGAAAACCTGAAAATACTGAACCTCTTGGTAGACCAAGAAATTGCTGGGAGAATACGGTAGGAGGAAAATGAATTTTAAAGAGCCTAGGTGTCAGGTTATGGATTGGATAGAGTTATCTCAGAATAGGGTTGAATAACGAGATTACGTTCTGGTGTTCATGAACTTTTAAGTTCCTTAATGTGGGAATGTAGGGAATCTAAGGGCAGTATTTTTTTTGCGGTTCTTGTATCAACCATTTTTTGGTGAAAGTAAATCAAACAGTTCTCCATTAGAAACCAAGAGTTTAATTTCGCCACATGGTGGCCTCAACACTTCTTGAATATCTGTCAAGGGCGTACTAAAATTTAATGAAAACATTTTCCTCTTCTTTGAGAAAGTTTCTCCTCTAATGCCGCTATGTTCTTAATGATATTCGGCAGCTGTTAATAATCACCAGGAGAAGAAAATCAAATTGTGTTTTTCTATCAGAGCAAAATTTTATTTATTTTGTTCGAAAGAATGTTTTTGCTATAAACATTGCAAAAAAAAACCCTGCAACTTCAAACTCGCGTGCCTAAAAGGCCAGGAGTAAGTAAGTTTGACTTAACTGTAATTTTATTAGTTACTTGTTTAAATTATTATTATTATTATTATTATTATTATTATTAGCACCGCGTCTTACTACCCGTTCGGGTTATACGCATACTTGTTTAAAGGTCAGATTCCAATTATAAATTAAAATAGGTTTTAAGTTTCATAAAAATAAATCAGCATTCCATGATTTAAGAAATAGACGCAGAATTATTTGGGTGAGTTTGCCGATATTTATCTCCTAATGTTTATTAAGCTATATTGATTGATTTAATAGTATCTAACCTAAGTGTAGGGGCAGTCCCTGCTAACAACTGATAAGAATCCTTGTGGTCGCAGGATTCTTCTTCTCAACTTGTTTGAAAGTAGCGACAGAGTGCCTCCCTAACGCGGAGGAGGGAAGAAGATGATGACTGAGCAGAATTCAGTCCCAACAGCAACGGCAGCTGTTTCCTCGTCATGTTATTACTAGGCTATCTGAAGACCCCTGATATACGCCTGGATTGGTTTGGAGCTGGGGATACATCCTGTCTGGAGCGATGCACGCGGCTCTTCACATGGAGTTTGATGTGTTTCGTACCCGGGTCTTAGTATCCGTCCGAGCTATGCGCATACATCGATCACGCTATTAGAATAGGAATGAATAAGGTAGCATTTTATGGAGGAGAGAGCATTGAAAACAATTCAGTGGTAAACATACTCTCAGGACGCCCAACCGGGATGCGAGCCCCAATCTCTTCATCACAAGCAATTCAGTCCAAAACTAAAGTAGCGCGTTAGAGCATGCGGCCACCAATACGAGCGAGTTTCATATTATTATAATGTGTAGTTTAGAACTATTTATTGCAATGAGTCTTTAATATTAGATCTAAATTTTTTTGGGCACCGCATCTTATACCCCTTTGGGCTATACGCTTATCTACTAATTACGCTAATGGCTATAAGAAATATGTGAAGTGTACCAGCATTCACATGGAGGAAGAGTGGAAAACCATTTTGGAAACACCATCCTTAGTAAAACAGACCGAGACTCGAGCCTACATCTCCTCGCCATCGGCAGTCTAGTCTACAGTGAAAGTAGCGCCTTAGACCCCGTGGTCAAAGAAGCGGGTCCATATCTAAAATTAACTTACTAAATAAACGATAAGGTTAAATATGAGGGGCTGCACTAGCACTCGTTTGAATAGAGGGTATAAAACTACATTGTGATGTAAAACAACCCTAATGTATCCTCCATCAGAGTGTGATAATTCAGCTTAAAATTTTTAAAGTCAAGAATGCTCGAAACCATCTCTTTTTAAGTGATATATGTATCGCTAGCAAGGCCGTAGCAAGCCAATAGCTTCAGGGGGTTTGGTGGGCACATCCCCCAATTTCCTGAAGCTATAAAAAATATAAATGATAAACAATTCTAGAAGCTATCTGAATTGTTATTTTAAACACCTCTAGAAGCTCTCTGAAGTACTTTTTATGATAACACAGTTCCATAATTTATACTTGTACCTTAATTTTTATATTGTTTGAACCATAAATAAAGCCATATATATATATATATATATATACACATTTTTACAATTATTTGGGGGGTGGGGGTTGAATTCCTAGCCTCGCCCGACTACGGACTTCATCACTAGTAGAAATACTTCTCTAGAGTTGAACGTGAATTAATAAAACATTAAATAAATCACTGGAATAAATATCTCATCGAAATTAGATGTGGCCTTTGAGCACTATGGGAAAATTGTTTTTACAGAAGAAGCATTTTATTATTACTACCACATCTTTCTTACCTGTTCAAATTATGCACATATATGATAATTACTCCAATGGAATAGTGCCGAGGAAGAATTCATTTATAGGTAATCAACCCGCATTTTCATGGCAGTAGAATGAGAAACCATTTAAGAAATAAATGGTACGGCGCACCGCACAGACTTTCTCTCTCTTTCTATAACTCGTAAGATTTCTGAACGGAATAATGTACATTGTATCCATTGTATCATCACCACTCCACATAAGAACACGCATAAAATAATATACAATGATATAGAATCAATGAGAAAAGAGGCGCATCTTTGTCCACCTTAGAACATTTCAAAAAGTTTAATGTCTTCCACAAGGGTCAACACTTCGTATTAAAATTTCAATTCTGGTTAAAGTTTTAACATTTTATAAGGTGTTGCAGATCTTCAAGTCATCGCATTGATATTTAATTATTCATTTATACATTTTGACCAATAAAAAATGTAAATATTGACTATTGAGTCTAAAATGGAGATAGATCATTGCTATGCAAACATTTCTCCTAAGAGATTTAAGGGAAAATAACATACTTTTTTAGATACTTATATTTAATTACTCTATGGCATTGGAGAATTATTGCGTTAAGACTTAAGTAGTATATGTTTACAACTAAAGCTCACAAAATTGTATTAATATATTTGCAAATATCTCTGAAACTGCTGCTTTTATAAAAATATATGTCAAATAAAAGTTTTTTATTTCTAATAGTCCTACAATTTTGCAATGATAAGTTGTTTAGTTTCTCCAATCGTTGTGTAGATACGGTAATTAACGCTTCTGTAATGTACCCTAAAAATCATTTTCATAGAAAAATGAAAATAGCCAGTTTATTTATAATCTTAATCAACGCCTAGATACGAATTTTAATCAAAATCGTTTGAGCCGATTTTGAGAAAATAGACTTTTTCTCTTTTTTCCCTTCAGTAAACTACCCTTAATTTTAGGGGTAGATATCCAATTCCAAAAACTCCTCGGGGCAACCCTATGAAAACCCTAGATATCAAGTTTCAGCTCAATCGGTAAAATAGTTTAGGCTCTAGTTGGAGGTACAGACAGACAGACAGACAGACGGAAATTCAAAAACCACTTTTTCGGATTCAGGAAGTCATGAAACGTCAAAATTCATCAAAATCTCGAGTTCGATTTTTTTGACGATCACCATACTTTCTCTACCTGTAAGATAGAGAGAAAGTAAAAAACACCCTAAGTAGACCCAACCAATATTCTAACCCTGATCTCCCCGTCATCAGCAGGCCTTTCTATCACAAAAGTGATGCCTTAGACTGTTTGGCCAAAAGAAACTATTTGGAGGGTATGAAAAATAAACATCTCATCTACATATAACTTGGTTGCCTGCACTATTAAAAAATTTAGACCCAAATTATTTTTGCGTTTCTGAAGATAAATTTGGTCCAACGGGTTTTAAAAAAACATTACGTATCTTAATCGCTCAAGAAATATCCATTGACCCAAGCTGGTTTTGAACCCACGAACATCGGGTCCTGAGAAGAGCACTTTACCTCAATACCACCGAGATCGACAATGTGGTTTATCAGATGAAATGCTCCTTAATTTTTTTGGATGATAATCGATTCTCTTTTGCTAGGTCTTAATGTCTTCATCAAAAAAATGTAACCGTATCCTACATTTTTAGGTGGCAAATTCTCTGTTCACCCCCGACAGGGACGTCTATGACGTCCAGTGCCAAAGCCTGGACGCAAAGCACCGCGACTCACGTTGCCGGAGTCCCATCAATCAACACTTCCCAAGCGTAGTAAACAATGCCGAACACTGTTGACATGATAATTCAATCACCCAGGGGATTTTCATCGCTTCACATGTGCCCCGTCCCACCCCCTCCACCTCCACAAGGGCCTATGTGGCAGAGGCAAGGGACATTAACACATCGGGTCGGGTTTATTAACCATCCTCATAGTCATCGTCGTTGTAATAATACCCCTTGTGCTGAAGTTGTGTCTGCCATGACTGGACGGTTATTACAAGACCTGTCAACAATGACAATACCCGATAATATGCGCGCAGGCAACAATGTAGTGTCGGATATTAATTTATAATTCGTTGGAATACCCATAGTGCTGTTTTCGGGGGGGGGGGGGGGGGGGTGAGGTTAAAACTCAATGTATGCTATCTGCGAAGTGATTTCGATATGTTTTTGTAGATGTAAAATGTTTCTATCCAAAAATAGACTCTATAATTGATTAAATGTAATCCAATTAATTATCAAACTTCAATGATACACAGATTTTTGGAAGGGTTAGCTTATTTCAATCCACCCCCAACCTACCCCTTCTCATCCTAAATTAAACATGAGCTGCAGTAGTTAAAATAATTAAAGTTGATTTTTCGACCAAATTTATATAAACTTTTAATTTAGACTCGTTTGACAATATTTACTCCCATTTAAACAGTGCTCATAGTAAAGGTAAAAAAAAACTCATAACCTGAGTCAGTAAGCTAGCTATTATTATTATTATTATTATTAGCACCGCGTCTTACTACCCGTTCGGGTTATACGCACTTACGCTAATGTGTCATTACACAAGGGTGATTGTGAGATGAAATGGAGGACCTACAGTTTTACGTGGAATCCGAACCACGGTGGAGGCCTGGCATTCCTCACATTCACAAGTTGTGATTAATACACATCTTGTCAGAGGTGAAGGAAGGGTTTGGCAATCAGATAAATCTGTGCCGGGACCGAGGATTGAACCCCGGACCCTCAGCACAGAAGTCTGACACCTTACCCCTAGACCACCAGGTCACCCCAGTCAGCTAGCTACACTGACCGAATGGCCATCGCATGTTGGCGAATATAGTGCCAATATTTGCATATAGAAGGTGTAATATGATCAGCATAACGAACCATACGGCTGTTAGTCTCAGTTGCTTGGATTGGAGTTGCTACTTATTTGTTCAAGTAACTCCTCAACTGTCCTCACAAGGTTGATTTGATTCTGTTCCAGACCAAACTTCTTTCACAAATAAATCTGGAAGCACCAGGGATTGATCCCGAGACATCTGAATCTGTAGCGAGGAATTCTGACCCACTAAACTCCAGAGGCAGTCCATAGTGGAGGTAACTTAGTTAAAACGATGGAGCTAAACGATCATGTTACTTTTAGAGCTCCTAAAACACTGAAAGTCATAGTAAATAGTCTATTTTTAAAAGAATGAGATGATATGAAAGAATAGAAGCACACTGTTTTTGATGGGTGCAAGTTCTGGGTGTATATATATATATATATATATATATATATATATATATATATATATATATATATATATATATATATATATGTGTGTGTGTGTGTGTGTGTGTGTGTGTGTGTTTTTAGCACCGCGTCTTTCTAACCGTTCGGGTTATACGTTAATGTCGTAATTACGCTAGTGGTTATATTTATGGGAGTAGTACCCGAATTTGTGCGAAAATAGAGTGGAAAACCACTTTTGTAAAGCAACCTTCAGTACACCCGACTGAGATTCGAACTTCGATCTCCTCGGCAGTCTAGTCTACTGAGAGTGCAGATTAATGAGGATAAGTAGGAAATTAAATCCGTCATAGTGTACAGACATTTGCGGGGAGAAGATGTGTGAACAACTTTAAAAAAATTACACCCCACTACACAAGACTGATCCAAAAACTTAGCTTTCCGCCACTGTTAAACCAGAAAAGCCGATGCTAAGGCTTTTTTACCCACGTACTTTCCAGAGCAGGTAAAACTAAATTTGAATTTAAATATTGAATTTTATCAAAGTTACATTTATTCATATATTATAGTCGTAATTTTATTTGTAATTTAGTTCACCGGATGGTTAAGGTTTTAAAATAAAATTGTCTTTCGCTATGATAATATAGGAGGAGCCTAGAACAGTGTCGTGTCATTTAGTGCTACCAGTGTAATCAGAGCTTGTTAAGGTGGGAGTGTAGGGGAAGCAAGAGCCGGTCAATAAATTTGTAGTTATTATAGCAAAACATTTATTTGACCAAAATAAAAAGATTATTGCTTCAGTAGAAACCAGAGTTGAATTTTCTTCACATAGCGATATCAACAGTTTTTTTTAATTTAGCACCAAGTATTACTACCCGTTCGGATTATACCTTTAAGTACTAACTACGCTAATGGGTTAGGAATTGGGAAGGTTGAATATAGGGGAAGTGAACCCACATTTGCGTGGTGGAAGAGTGGAAAACCATTTAGGAAAAACCACCCCCAGTTTACCCGACCGAGATTCGAACCTCGATCTCCCCGTCATAGGCAGTCGAGCTCAACACGACTAGCACGTTAGCTAACTACGCCACTGAGGCGGGTATCAACCGTTATTGAATATATGTCACTCAAGAGCATATTAGAATTTTACGAGACAATTTTTAAATTAAGATAAAAAGTTGTCATTAAATTCAAGGACAACCTTGACAGATAGTCAAGAAATATTGAGGTCACCATATAAAAAAATCAAAATGTTTATACTGAAGCAATATTTTATATTATATTCTCGCCAAAAATAGTTTTGATACTAAAAATTGCAAAAACACTGCCCCTTTCTCTTACTTTCCCCACACTCCCTCCATAAACTGTACCTGTCGTTTGTTTTCTCTGACTATCCCCATTTGACCAATTATACTTAAACTCCAATATTTTCCTTGCATTGGAATGTATCTACGTTGATACCTGACCAATGAGTGTTCTACTGAATGATAACATTCACAGCTTCAGGTTAAAATTATTCTGCCTATACCCTGGCAACACTTCACCACACGCCATTGGTTTTAAAAGGGCCGTATCGCTATCATTTTCAAGGATATATATTCTGTTAGGCGACTTAGAAGCTGTCAGCAAATGAAACGCTTAGTCATTCAGAGGCACTTATCTTTTAATTAAGAACCCACTTAATTGTCAAGTGGCCACTATGAGAGATCACCAAGAAGTGTTAGTGAAAAAAATTACGAGTCCATATAGTACTTAGTCTCAGTGGCGTAGCGTGGTATGTTTCCAGAGTAAGCAGGGATTGCTTAAACAGTAACTCTGATATGTTATTATAATCACTCAGTAAAACACGCCTTGGCCTGGTATCAACAAACATATATTTCCCATGTGAGTCATAAAGAGAAGAAACTTTATATGATCGGTCAAATGGGGTCTAGGAGGGATTTTAACCTAATATCCCATCTAACACATACAGTTTGAACAAACTCTGCTTACCTTGGTAATACCCCACGTCACACTTGACTTGTTTCCACACAATATTTTCAGATGGTAAAAAAGACTGTATACGGATTTAAATATCCTAAAATTGATTCCTGGAACGGCCAAAATATACATATATAATTGGTTAGATTCTTAACCCTTCTTCAACCTCTTCGGTGGCCGCATATACTGAGGCGTCACTCTCGCAATAGACTAAACTTCTGATGACTGGAATATAAGAGTTCGATCCCGATCGGGTGTATTGAGGGTAGTTTTCCAAAATGGTTTTCTACTCTCCCTCCACGCAAATGTGGGTATACTTCCTCTAAAAAAATGCAAAACTAATCGTCCACATCACATTAGCGTAATTAATGAAGTGGGTTAAGAGAACGAAACCAGGTGTGCAAGAAAGACCTATGGCATTCATAATAAACGATGACGGGATTATTTAGAGCAAGTGTATGGCGAAAACAAATAAAATAGTAGGAAATAGGGAAAATGTTGTGATTAGTGAAATAATTAACGAGACTGAGGTGTTTTAAGCTATGAAAATGTTAAAGAATGGTAAAGCCGGGGCGTAGTTAGGATCAAAAGGAAGTGCTTAAGGTGGGATAGAAGGGGACGTGAAAAAAGCCAGTGTCTTTTAGCAAAATATTTTTTGGCCAAAATAAATACAATTTTCTCCATTAGAAACATATAGTTTAGTTTTCTTTCCATGGTGACCTCAACAGTTTTGTAATATCTGTCATAAGCATAGCGGTATTAGATGACATACTTTTAAGTGACGAGAAAAAGTTGTCATAAAATTACAGGACACCTTCGACATATATCCATGAACTTTGATAGCATTATGTAAAGAAAATTAAATTCTATACTTCTATTGGACCAAACTTTATTTATTTACGAAAAAAAAGTTTTTGCTATAAAAAATGCAAAAAAAAAAGCCTTTTCTCTGTCCCCTTCATCTCACTTAAGTGTGGTGGCATGGTACTTACTACTAGCTAGATAATGTGAGTTGTTCAATGTGTGTGCTGGGATTTCGAATGTTCCTAATGACTGGAAGAATGTTGTCATTGTTCCTTTGTACAAAGGCAAAGGCAGTAAGTGTGAATGTAAAAACTATAGGCAATTAGTTTGATGAGTATTCCAGGCAAAGCTTTTGTGAGAGTCTTAATTGAGAGGTGTGTGAAAAAACTGCAAACAAGATTTGGATTGTGCATCGGCATTTCAGTTTAAGATCTTCATAATAACAGGCCCAACTCCGTTCCCAGATCGCGTGAGGTATGGGAGTAAAAGGGAAAAGAAGACATACAATTTTTCAGAAATGTGTGCAATGCATTCATATATGAATGATTACTCGAAATTTTCCATGGTGACGATGTGGAACCAAGCGACAAAGTTTCTTATAAATAATTACAGTATGTCCCTATTGTGACAGAATAAAGATTTGTGCTCAGTACTTATTTAATTGTCTAAAACGGCCTTTTCTATGCAGTTTCTATCCAAATATAATTTAATAGTTCAACAATATCAATCTTAGGAACTTCTATTAACTCTATCTCCATTAATGTTTGATTAGAAATGATCCACGTGCTAGAGTGTTCATGTAAAGTTACGATTTCCAGCCGATTGTATCACTGAATGGATTGGCATGTGATGGACGCTCTTATTGCGAGAGTTACGCCTTATAGCATTTGATCACCTAGGTTGGTTAAAAAATAAACTATTAATACTTATGATAATAAATAATTCCTCTCAGCGTATCAAGCATGGATTTAAACCCCAAAGATTCAGGTCCAAGACCAAGCTGCGCCAAATATAACTATTGTTGTTGACATTTCTTGCAATTTAGTTCCCCTTCAGAAGTCACGATTGTGAAGACGTCCTGGCCCCTGGCAGTTCGCCAGCCATGCAAGCCGCCGTGTGTGTGAGTGGATGTATGTGCCATACAAGGCTATATCTTTTTTTTTTGTTATATTCTCAGAGCCAGGCGCGCCGTGATTGGTTATCGAGAAGGGTGGCAAAGCCCTACTCTGATTGGTCGGCCTCAACTTTGGAACCCTTGGGGAAAGGAACCCCATGCCAACCAGAGCTTCAGGCTACTCTACCATGGTATGCAGGCTAGCCTGAAGGAAAGTCATCTAATTTAAAAACTCTGTTTATTTATTTTCTATTTGATCAAACCTTTAATTTTATATTCCAAACAAATAATTTGATTTTTAGCATATATTTTAAAGCAACTCCTTATCTACTCTTTTCCCTTTTGCTTTCTTCCCACAAGATGTTTAAATTCATAACACACTGGAATTCAAACAAAATTCTCTCATTTATATTTTTGTCATCATTTAAATCTCACGCCTCTGTGCTCTTGACGATAACTTTGGCTAGCAATCCCATTTAACCTAAGGCTAATAATATCAAAATAACGAAAATTTTAAATTTCTAGCTTTATGAATTAAATTACAGTTTTCTTATCACCGAGTCTTACTAACCGTCGGGCTATACACCTATGGCTTATGTACTAATTACAATGATAGTTTAGGAATACGAGGTTTAATTGATAGGAAGTGTACCCGTATTTGCGTGGAGAAAGAGTGGAAAACCTACCCTCAGTGCGCCCAACCGGGATCGAACCCCGATCTCCCCGTCCACGGCAGTCTATTTTTAACACGAAGTAGCGCGTTAGATAACGCGGCCACCGAAGGGGTGATTTTAGTTGTTAATTACGTTTATAGAAGCAACTAAATATCAAATTACTTAGATTTAAAAGTGACACCTGGGCACAGGAATCGAACCTAAGAACTTTGGCTTAGTGAAACAATGTTTTTACCCCTGAGATATCCATTTTTCAAGGTTTGGTTCACCTCCTCTTATGAATAAATGGATTGCATGAAAGGCTAAGTTATACGCAATGCTGGCATTAATTTTTTCAAAAATTAAATTAATTAAGAAGCAATTGCATTCACAGGATAAAGTTTTACAAAAAAAAAACACTCAGTACATTCCATCAAAACCAAAACATAGGGCACAGAATCTAGAATTCAAAATTTCTAGACACCCATCTAACTGACTATTTAATAATTTACAGAAACTTTTCTATTTGACTACACGTAGTCTACTATTTCAGAGTAATACACATTTTAATGTATCCCCTTTAGTTTCTTTTGTCATTTTTTTAAATCTCCCATCCCCCTCTCGATTTATCATCCCCTCTCCTCTTCCCGCATCTTCTGCAGACAGTAGAGAGGTGTTAATACCTCGGGACTCTAGGGAGTCTTTGTGGGACTTGGAGCTGAAGAGGGTGTTTGTGATTGGTCAACAGGGGTGGAAGAGAGCATTGATATATATGGAGGTGATTTTTATATATATATAGGTGAAGTATATACAGTATAAGATAAAAAAACCAGTCTTCACATATTTATATTTAAAAAATATATAAAGACTTTCTTCAAATTCGTCGATGTAAGAAATATACGACCCTCTTCAGTGGCCGAATGATATAAGTCAGGGTGGTTCAACGTTTTTCATCTAGAGGGCCAAGTCTTATAGTTAGATTGGACCGAGGGCATACGATATATCTGGTAATCTCAAACTTAATAAAGGCTTAAAAACAATCCTTAATAATTAATCTGATATTTATTTGAGGTATGTAACGTAGAGTTTCTGAACCGATTGATTAAATCATCAAATGAGAATTTCTTTAAACGAGAACGAAAGGGCCTATCAATTTTACCGTAGAGGTATTTTCGAATAATTACCTTCCAGGGTTCTTTTACAAGTCCACGACACGGGACCGACGGGTTTACTTCCGCTCCGAAGGTAATTTTATAACGGTTTTTTATCTCTCAAGGAAAAAACCTCAACCCCGGCTGGGTTTGAACCCACGAACATCGGCTCCTGCATCGAAAACTGTACTCCAAGACGACCAAGGTCAACAAAATAATAACCAATTAATTTTTATATACAAATTGTACTTTTTTTTGATAGAATCTTTCAAATTTTACAAAAAAAAAAGTTTAGGATTAATCCCCCTAAAATGCACAGTGAAATATGCACGTACGCACGCACGCACGCACACACACACACACACACCCACACCCACACCCACACCCCACACACACTTTCACAAAACAACTTAGCATTTTAAATATTTATTTATACATTTACCACCATTACTGTTTTCAACCTATGGCTTGGGTAAGTTTTTATTCAAGTTATATAGGCCCTATTTTCCACTACCGACTGGCTAGACTTGCCGTAGCTTCATATGATGTATTGTACGTATATTTATTAATCAAACAAATGCAGAATAAAATGCAATAATTAATTTTTTAACAATTTATTATTTAAATTCTTTTAACATCTCGAAGCGTACCTAAAAATGTAGAAATGTACTTAAAACCTATAAGATACGTGAAACGAAATAATATAGGCCTACATTGAGAAAATAGGAAAATCTCTTTCCATCAAAGAGCTTAACAATCAATTACCCATTAAAAATATCTCAATTAAGAAATATATCTGCTTAAGGCTCGGAAAGAATGGCTTTATAAAAATGTATTTAAATATTTTTTATTAGTCCTATAATTTAATGGTAGTTTATTTTGTATCTCGGAGGATTGCGAAGAAATAATCAAAATAGGAGATAGTTACTAGATATGAATTTTAATAATACTCTCAGCCGATTACTATAAAATTAATTTTTTATATTTTCACCTTTGAGTAAATTACTCTTTATTTTAGGGTCAGATATATAATTTCAAAAATCTCTTTGGGGAACCATATATAAAACCTAGATACCAAGTTTTAGCCCGATAGGTAAAATGATTTCGATTTTAGGCCGAGATACAGACATACATACAGGTATTGAAAAAACAACTTTTTCGGTTTAAGGAGACCACGAAAAGTCGACATTTATTAAAGTCTCAAATTTGATTTTTTTTTGTGATCACAATACCTTCTCTCTACGAGGCCTCAAGAGAAAGTAATAATGTAAGCTTAAGAGCATTCATCAGCCCTCGTCTGGCGAGAGAATGACAAGAATATTAGTGAGCTTCACATTATATAGTACCACCCTTTGTAAACCCGGTCGGGATTTAAACCCAAACCAACAAGGGCAATGTGAGTATAACATCAAGTGTTGCTAATTACCAATGACTTAAACCATTTAACATACAGAGATAGAATGGGAAGTAACACTTTAATAAAAAGTACTCACGTTTATCAAAAGTAGGCGTAGACAAATAATTGGTATTTTTTTTAAGCACCGTGTTTTACAATTAGTTTGGGTTATACGCTTATGTACTAGATAGGTTATGCTAATGATTTTAGAGATTAGAAAGGCTTCATTTAGAGGAAGTGTACCAGTATTTGTGTGTGAGAGAGTGAAAAACCATTTTGGATAAAAAAAATACCCTTGGTAAACTCGACCGAGATTTGAACCTTGGTCTCCTCATCGGCAATATAACCTATACGAGAGTATCGCGTTAGACCATACGGCCAGCAAAGCAGTTATTGGTATTTGCATGGTTATGTAAGGCTTTGATTGCCCTGGGAACTACCCATAAGCCACCATTATATTTATTTGCTTTAAATCTGTAAAAAAAATATCCAAATTAGATTTTGGTGAAAATTTAACTTCAATTGCAAATCAAATATAAGTGAAATATTATTTTATACAGTATAAATAATATTTTACACAACGCGTTTTAAATTATCTTTATAAAATATATAGGCTATGCTACAAGTGTAAACTGCATCACGTCACAGAAAAGAATATACCGAATCCAAAAATACAATTTCGTCTAAGTGACACCACCCTTTATTTATTTATTTTACTCTCTTTCCCTCAGACTTGAGTGTCATTTCATTATCTCGTGTGATATTAATACAATACAAGTTTTTATCTCGTTTTTTCTTCATTCTCTCTTATATTTCCTTTTATCAGAGTCGGTGTTTTCTCTTAAGACTCCTTCGCTGCAGCAACTACTTCTGTCTTGAGTTGCATTGCAAGAACCTCTTTATTTCGTTCTTAAGGGGAATAAGTGCCAAACATATTTATTTGTGTTCCTTTTCACAGATATTTTATATTTAAAAAAAAATTGGTTTAGTAAAGAAATTTTTGTAAAAATTAAAGTTTGAAAATATTTATATCATCATTTTAAAGGTGGGGTATTGAAATTAAATTTAATTATTTTTAATGTTATTTAATTGCTATCACGTTTATAAAATCTCTGTGATAACGAAAATATAATAAGTTATAACATTTAAGTTTTTTGTAAAAAGAATATTTTATAGAATATATTTTTTAATGGGGTCAACGATTTATAGTATTTTTATTTTTTATTAGTGTTATTTTATAGGTGGTAATAATAAAATTTTAGAAATTACAACTAAATAGCACAAGACTTGACATACAAATACGTGAAAGTAAATCCATACCTGGTTTGTAAAGACAATATCTGGTAGATACTAAATTTGCTCAAAGATTTATAATATATTCATACATCAAGTCATGTTATTTGCATCTGTCACCTTTGACAAATATTATCAATTCCTATAAAATAACACAAGTAAAATAGAAAATGTTATTAATGTTGGCCGCAAAGAAATATGTTTGAATCTTCTAAAATGTTATTCTAAAAAAATCAGATTATAGTAGCTTTTCTACCTGTCAAGACATGTTCATTTGTAATAAAATTGTGGTATTAATATAAAATACTTAATGGTATGGTTGCGAAATACAAACTAGTAATTAGAGTTTTAGAATGTAGATACTAGCATAAAAAAAATCAACCATTAGCCCATTAACTAAAATTACACAAGTGAAATTCATACAAATCGTTACTCCGGAGGAACACTTAATGATTGGAAAGTAAGAACATTTAGTCGTATTCTGAGTTGGTAGGCAATGGTTTAATTCTGACAAGGGTCACCAAGGTTATATTCTATTACTGCTATTCTGACAAGACGTGTATTAATCACAACTTGTGAATGTGTGGAATGCCAAGCCTCCATCGTGGTTCGGATCCCACGTTAAACCCTACCATTGCACACTAGCGTAAGTGTGTATAACCCGAACGGGTAGTAAGACGCGGTGCTAATAATAATAATAGTATAACTGCTATTTTACCTTATTTATAGACAAACTTCGGTGCATTTAATTAGCTAATGGGTTAGTAGTAAATCTATATTTTATAATCTCATCATAATCCCTTGTCTCCATTTTGCCCCCACATTCCATAAATCTTCCCATCTTTTCCAAAGTTTTGATGAGTCTATCAGAAGCGACCAGTCTTTTCCCTTCTTGGAAAACTTCCAAAAAACTTACCCCGTACTCGAACAATTTTCAAACAGGCAAAAAAAAAAAAAATTCTGTGCAGAACGTGCTTGCGGGAAACCTGCCTTAAAAAAAAACCCTTTACACTCCCGTTTTCTCCCACTTCTACACCCCCTGTTTTCATCCAATCTATCCCTCTTCGCGCTCGCTTGGTGGATCTTTTGAAAGAAGGAGGGGGAGAAAAAACTTTTTTAATCATTCAAAGTCAATCAATCACAGGGGGTTGGACACGAACAGGGAGCTTGTGTACGTCTCACTCCTGCGCGGCGGTGGTGGCACAGCTGACACGGAACTCGTCTCGGATAAGGAGGGAGGAGGGTGGAACCACGGGGGCGTTGCCTGTTGAATCGAAAAAGAAATTACTTTAATTCGACTATCGATTAAGATCTACGGGAAAAGTTTATTCCCCATGTTAGCGAATCTAACGTTTAACATTTGGTTACTAAAAAAAATATTCGAGGTGTTTAAAGATCACTTTCTTAAGTGATTGACTATCGCAAGCCGACTTATAAACTAACTTAAATCTAAAATAGATATAACATCCATCCCTGTGGTCATTAATTCATCATTATGAAAAGAGACACCTACATTTCACAAATAATTAATTTTTTGGCCACTCTGGGAGTAGAACTTGAGACCCTTAACTCAGCAGACAGGCTACTGAATGATAAAACGTATCATAAAGTTTGGCTAAGAAAACCAAGTAATTAACGTGCATTTATTACACTTTTATAATGTATTTTAACACAATAATAATATTAAGAATTACTAGTCCCGGGTTCGATTCCCGTGTCCAGGTGTCATTTTTCAATTTTCAGAATACAATAATAATATGTTAAGTTACTTTATAAGCCATCAATCACTGATTGCACAGATATCATTAGTTCTTCATTCATTAAGCTGCCAATTAGCTTGATATGTAATAAAGAAATCTTGGGTTCCAACAAAATCAATTATAAAGGATCAAAGTCTCCGATCACCTGACCAATAAGTGAAGTTGAAACGATCAAAATCAATGGCAAAACGGTGCACTTAATGACTAAGAAGAACTGTATAGCTTGTAAACAAACAAATGCGGCGGCGAGTGGTGGCAACAAAAGACCAATTTAGACTAATGACAAAACAACGCTACTATTAACAATGAGAAGAATGGGACATATTGTAAACAAAACAACAGTGAAAGCGATGGTATCAAAAACCTACAAAAATAGTGATATTCAGCTATCACCAGTGCTTTGAAACTAAATCATATTACGAAGGGAATTTCCCCACCGACAATCAGTAAACAACAGCCGTTGTTACAGAAAAGCACGTCCTCGAACCCTTTACAGACCAATAAAAATGCACAAAACCATTTTCTAACTAACCCAGAAAACGCGATCTCAATCCGTCATGGTTTGACCAACTTTATGGGGGTGCGGTTTCGGTTATTTAATAATAATACAAAACAATTGGAGGAACACGTTTGAAATAAGCAAGAGAAATGCACAAAATAATTAATAATTTGGGTAATAAAAACTCACCTTGGCACTCGTATTCGCTTACCTCGTAGCTCTTGTTCGTGTTAAAACAGAAATAGGTAGAATAGGGTTTTGGAAAAGAGGTTGTCCAGTAACAGAAAAATATCTCGCGATAAATCCACAAGAGTACTTATGAGGTTGTCTAGTTCAGTGTCTGCCACATTTCCTTTAAGTGGAATTGAATGAAAATAAAATTCTGGGTGAGAATACACATAGGACTAGATCTGATATTTATATATGATACACGGCACACAACATGCGATCATCTCGCATTGACTATATGACCACCTGCTTCACACATAAACACCAACACACTAGTTAAACCGGCCGGCCCCTCTCCACGCGTGGCGATCATGAACACTACGTTTAATAACAACTCGAAACGTCTAAACATCAAGTGAAGACTGATCATACTGTCGACACAAGAGAGGGGAAAGGGGTAGACGATGCCAATCCTACCAACAAAATAAATATAAATCAGCCAATTTTTTTTTTTTTACATTCGTTACTGTTTCAAGCCCGTGGTATGGGTCAGTTTTTTTTATTCAAGTCATACCACTACTGGCTCGCTAGGCTTGTCATAGCTTCATACGCTTTACAATCTAACTTAAAGACTAAGACAGGCACAACATACATTCCCCGGCCGTCAATTTATCACTGTGAATGGTGTCTGGTAGACCTATATTTTCATCGGTGATAAATTTTCAGCCATGTAAGGAATCGAAACCGGGACACTTAGTTTAGTAGGCAGACACGATACCAACTGAGCTAAGGCGTGGGTGACTCCAAGCCTCAAATGCCATATCCAAACAAGAAAACAATCACAATCATTATTTTTATATCAATATGAACTTATATCGAATACATTTTTGTTTAATCATGAATCTCAGTCTGATCGTTTAGAATATTTTAATTTGTATGTGAGTTGTAATAAAAATTTGAGCAGTTGAGCTCATTTTATTGAAGAACATCAGCAAGAGTGCATCGCATGAGACTATAGTAACCCTAAAGGAACTGAGCTGAGGTTTATTGTTGAGGAGGGGTGGGAAGGGAAAATGGAAGGGCGTAATACAGTCTTTAGTTTATGTCCGGATACAGGTACACCTTGGTTAAAAGATTTAGACAATCGCTTTACAGTAACGGCTGCTAAATATCTTAGTTTCAGGCTTATTGTAAATAAGTTTTTAAACTGAATACATTTTTTTTCATCTCCATTTTGTAGTTTAAAAAACTCCTTAAATATTGAAACATTAAAGAAAAATATTGTAAACATGCAATTCTTCTTTATATAAGTATTAGTATAAACTGTACTTAATTACATGTTCCTATAAATATCTAAGAAACACGGTATTTTAATTTGAGGTTCTGATCAACTTGGATGTTAATTCACATGAGAAGAAAATTTAATTTTCATTAAGAACAATTATTTAAATAGAATGCTTACAAAAGTCTCATAAAATAAACAAAAAATTAATAAAACAAAGAACACGTCAAGACGTTGGTAAAATAGGTTTATCTCATTTAGTATTACTAATTCTGGCCATTGGGGATATATAAAATCAAGCGTAGCTAAAACTAAAACTTTAAAAATTTCGTAGCTCTATTTATGTTTGTAGGCTATTAATTAGGCCTATCTATAAATAAAACGTATTTTTATATTAGCTTTATTTACCTTTTCTAGGTGAACTGGTGATATAGGGGTAAGGTGTTGGACTTCTGTGCTGAGGATCAAGAGTTCAATCCTTGGTTCCGGCACAGATTTATCTGATTGCCAAACCCTTCCTTCACCTCTGACAAGACGTGTATTAATCACAACTTGTGAATGTGTTGAATGCCAGGCCTCCACCGTGGTTCGGATTCTACGTTGAACTGTAGGTACTCCATTTTATCTCACAATCACCCTACACATTACCGTAAGTGCGTATAGCCCGAACGGGTAGTAAGACCCGGTGCTAATAATAATGACTTTTCTAGTTTCTATCTTAATGGATTACTTTGGGAGCTACTTAATTGAACAAAATAAAAGTTAAATTAGGTTTATAAAATTTTAAATGTGTAATCTAATTTTCAACTTAATTAAAATTGACCAATCAGTTTCAAAATGATTATTGGCGTAGTTTGTATAAAATAATAAGTTTCTAAGCTGTCGTTTACGATATCATCATTAAAAATTATATTCACTTTGTTCATTGTTGTTTTTAATAAGGTATCCAGTTGTATTTAAAAAAATACCCCCAAAACATAACAAAATTATATGTCTAAAGTTGGTTTTTTAGAGAGAATTTTGAAATGTCCTTTTTTAAAGATTTCTAAGTGAAATATAAAATAAATATCCTTATGAAGAAGCCGTGTTGTTCTTTGAAAACGTCGTCAGTTCTTGAAACCAGCAATAATTCCAAGTTTGCTGTGAATGGTAAAAGAGGGAAGAAAGTGCAAGCCCACCGAATTGTTCAATAGCCACTATTGAAAGGGTTTAAATGGACTCTGCGGGGAGTCAAATTCAAAAGGTTTCCTCGTTCCCTGTTGTCATATGTTATTGAACTATTTCCGCCATGTGCCATTTCTATTTTACTGAGTCACCTGGAATTTTAATGACATTTAGTTTCTAATATAAAGACAAGGAGAAAAATAAGAAGAGAAAGCAATGGTTAAATAATTGACACTGGTGGTCACTTGGACAAAGGTGTCAGTATCGCTTGGTTTAACTGGTGATGGGAAGATCGTTGCAATGATTTAAAACTACACACTGTGTCAAATCTTGATATTAATCAAAATTATAATATAAAATGGTTTACTGATGTCATGACGTTACATGAATGGATATTAAGTCTTTATATGGGGTTGTAGGGAACGTGAGTTAAGGGCAGTGCTTTTGCAGTTTTTATAGCAAAACATTTTTTTTGGCCAAAATAATGAAATATTCCTCCAATAGAAATATAGATATTAATTTTTTTCATATTATGATATCAACAGACATATCAAGGACGTCCTGGAATTTAATGACAACTTTTTCTCTTCATTTAAAAAGTTGATCATCTAAAGCCGCCTTGCTCATGGACAGATATTCAACAACTGTTGATATCACCATGTGAAGAAGCAAGCTACTGAAGCAATATTTAATTAATTTTGTACAAACAAATGTTTTGCTATAAAATCTGTAAAAACACTAACCTTTTATCGCGCCCCTACATTCTCACCTTGAAAGATTATCTCACTCCATGGATAACATCTAGCTTAAATAGGTGCAGTCTCGAACCAGACGCTGCATCGTGATGTGGTTTAATGGATTCTAATTTAAAGACGCATGAAACTGTACAAGTAAAACCGTATTTTATAAAATTTTTAAAATATACAACCAAATTTAAAAATAAACATTTTAAAATGAATAAACTACTAAACTGATCCCAATTTCACCTTTTCCAAATGAATAAAATAAAAAACCCCATTATTATCGTAATTTCCGATCTAATTTTCCGGTTAATATTATTGACTTTTTTTAGAACACAGTCTTACTACCCGTACCCGTTCAGACTGTACACATATTCACTAATTACACTAATATATCAGTTAGTAGGAAGGTTGAATTTAAAGTAAGTATCCACTTTTTCATATAGGAGGAGTGAGAAATCATATAGCAAAGAATACCCCTAGTACATTCAACCAGGATTCAAACCCCAAACTTTTCATCATAGGCAGTCCAATTTATTGCGAGAGTGACGCCTTAGACTAATGAATCGCCGGAGCTGGTTTCCGATTAATAAATCGTAAGTTGGGCTTCTAGTAATCAAATCTAAAATTTAAGTTATTTTAATTTTTTCAAGCAGTTAGGCCCTATTAAAAGTTTAAAGAAAATCTTTTTAATGAATACGTCTCTTTGCAAACAAGTTATAACTTTATATTCTCCCCAAACGATGAGGCTGGGAATTCACCTCCTTTTTAGAAGTGCCCGGGGGCAGTTGAAAGTGTTGGACTAGGTTACAACCCAAGTCAATTATTCATCTTCAACTCTTCTACCCCTCTCGTCTCGTCAGCTGTTTCACACACACACTACTTGTCAATGGAGGTGAGGGCTGCCTCACAGCCTCACATAAACACACTGTTTTAAAGCAAGAAAGCGTCTAGACATTCTGCTATTCGGTCATTTGACGTTGATGAACAGGCTTTTAATTATTGTTTGTTTAATTCCTTAAATCCTCAATTTTAATGTTTGTATCCATGCCAATTTTTTTAGAGGAAGTTCTACTGCTTATATGGCTATTTATTTACGTTGATATAAGAGCATAGGATTAACTGATTAAGAGATCAAATGTAAATAAAGTTCTTTAATAAAAATTCCATAAAAATAAATTATTTTGTACTTGAAAGAAATACTATGCTAACATTGCGTTTGAGTTAAGCTAACACTTTTAGAAATCATAACTTTATCCCATAAGGTCCGGGGATCAATTCACGTGTAATGATGTCATTTTTTAATTTAAAGAATATATTTCTATTAGGCTAAGTTTTGAGGTGCTGATTAAGTTTTGGAAATTGCCAAATATAAATTATAGCTGGATACTTAGAGTGACTTTTTCAAAAAAAAAAATAAGCTCCAATTTAGCTTTAATTATATTGAAAATAACTTTCAGACTCAAATTAATAATATATATATTGATATAAAGATATAATATTGATTGACAAAAAGTCGAAATAAATCATCTCATAAGACTCTAGTAATTCATAACAAAATAACACGTTCTTAAACATCTAAATTCTTAGTATTTACTTAAATAGGTAAACCTAGCACAAACACTTTAGTACGACCAATTTTAAATACTTCAAGACTTTTTTTGAGCACTACGTCTTATTATTTTGTTGTGTTATCAACACATAATATACCGATGGGCTAGGAACTAGTAAGGTAGACTTGAAAGGAAATTTACATGCAATAGCATAGAGGTAAAGTGAGAACCGATTAATCTAGGATTAGGATGAACACACCCTCAATACACCCGATCAGGATTAGAACTCCAACATCGTCGTCATTGAAAATTTAGCCTAATGCAAGAGTACCGCCTTTCAAGGATCAGCAACTGGTCGATCGCAATCTACCGGTTTATTTTGTGTTAACTTTCAGTCGATCGCATAAGAAAGCTACATCTTCACTATAAATATATCTTCGAGTCTTCTAAGCTCTTAAATAAATGAAGTACTTTCCAATAAAATTTAAGTGGGGCCAAAATAATCTTTAGTGTTCATAATAAATAATGTTGTAAGAAAATTAAATGTTTTAATAGGAATATGATTTGTTCTAATTTATTTTTATAGAAGGGCTGTGACAAACAAGGTTGAATTTAAGGAATGCCCATGATGTATGGACAAAAAACAAAAATAAGCAAAAGTAGAGTAGAGAACTTATGGATGATTGCGTGACCTTCGATAAGTTCATAAGTCGATTGGGGCCCAAAAAGTTTGCCAACCGCTTCCTTAGACCATTAGACCACCAAAGAAGCTCTTTACAGTATGTAGAAAATGGTGTGTACACAAACATATTTTTAAATGGTAACACACCCGATTCAGTGGCCAAGAGGTCTAACGCACTTATATTATAGTAGACTAAACTGCTTTTGATGGGGTGATTAAGTTTCGACTATCAGTCAGGTGTACTGAGGGTGGTTTTTCCAAAATAGTTTTCCACTCTCCCTCCACACAAATTCGGGTACACTTATTCTGAATATAACCTTCTTAATCCCTAAAACTACTAGCGTAATTAGTACATAAGCGTATAACCTAAACGGGTAGAAAAACGTGGTGCTAAAGAAAATTGTAATAACTTGTTTCGGTGGCTGTATGGCTTAAGGCAGGGATATATAAACAACGGCCCACCGATGTGTTCGATTTAACCCACGGCATAAATAGTTTAAATGTGTCGCATTGTGTTCCGCTATGTTGCCAAACTGAGCCTCAACATTTCCAAACTTGGTAAAATCATGTCCAAAATATATATGACAAGACTTGCATCCTAATATTCATGCAAGTGTTTTCCACCATGGTACTTAGGACATGTGATCTTAGAAACCAACTTACTGATGAACATATGTCTTTTCTCTTGAGAATCCCTTCCTCACATATTAGAAAGACGAAGAAAAAATACTGGAAGCTCATTCACAGTTGACTCATCTCACACCCCATCATATAAGTCTTCCGAATGAACTTGAAAACATACTAAGCCAATAATGTATTTACGATTGTTTTACATTACCATTGTATCTAAACTTAGTCATGAAAGTCTATTACGTGTGTTTATAATTTTTTTTAAAAACAATTAATGCATAAAAGTCTTTGGCCCACAATTTTTTTTTATTTGGCCCTTCTGTAAATAAGCTTACACATCCCTGGTCTAAGGCACCCCTCTCATGTTAATCTATTGATGACAGGGATATCTGAGTGGAGTGTACTGAGGTTTTTTTTTTCAAAATGGTTTTCCATACATTCCACGAAAATGCTGATACACTTCCTCTAAATTCAACCTTCCTCATCTCTAGCTCATTAGCATAATTAATACATAATATGCGTTTAGCCTGAACAGATAGTAAGATGCAGTAACAAATATATATATATTTATATATATAATATATAAAATAACAAACACAGTGCTACAATTTTTATACATTCAATATTTGGCGTATTAATGTGTCTATTAAATCCACCCCCCCCACCCCCACCATCATGTCTTACTACTTCTTTGGGATATTCGAATTTGTCTACACTGGTGAGGTAGATATGAAGAAGTTTAATTTAGAGGAAATAAACCCTCATTTGGGTGGAGGGAAAGCGGGATTCGATGGACTTGACGTTTAGTCCGCGTTACTACAAATTCAGATGTTTGTCGATCAATGAGTTTTAGTCGAGGGTCCATTGTCGACCTTAATTTTTACTGACCTAGACAACAGATAGCTCACTCGTTAGAGAGATTGAAATTAACTCATCATAACATCATAGAACATACTCTCTTTTATTATTTAACTAAAACATAATATAACAATGAGTTAACAAATGATAAATTATAGAAGATTACCCATAACATCTAGAGTAAACAACTAAAAAAAATCCTTAACTATTTATTTGTATTCCCTTCTGGAACAGTAGACAAACACACAGCACGTTCTAAGTTCAAATAAAAAAACAATAAAAAGTAAATAAATAAATACACCAAAACTACTAATACGCATTGCCCTTCAAAATTATAACAAAGCTTTTTAGAACATATCAACAACAAAATAAAACTTTATTAATGCGAAGGAAAATTTACTAATACAAATCAGTAACACTTTTATTTTATGTTATTTTTCAAATAAATGTTTCCTCGTATTGAAAACTTTAAAATATATTATTCAACCCTTACTTGTAGTCCACTTTTCATGGAAAGGACCTTGTCTGTAATCCATAAATTTACTGTATTTACTTTCATTTAGTCATACGTCAAGTCATTTGATCTGTACTCTTCACTTTTATGGATGTGGTCAGTACCTATAGAACTACAGTAATAAATTAGTAAAATATTATCAATTTATAATACAAATGATGAGTTTGTATTTTCTAAAATGTTCTAATAAACTGTAGGATTTATTTATGTTTGTATTTCTCATAAATATACTGAAAATAGTTTAAATTAATAAAAATAATTAATAAATCAAAATAAATAAAGCTAGCCAGCTAAAAAAAAATACAGGTGCACAGTTCTAAGCAGAAAGGGTAATATCCATACACATACACTTTTCAACAACAGAGAAAAGGTAAAAAAAAATAGGAAACTAAAACCATCTTACCGTAGATTTATTTGGGAGAACTCACAACCCCAAATAAATCAAAGGGAAAATATTCAAGGCCAAACATATCCTCAGCTCACAGACCCTAAATTTCCTCCACACAAAAGCATATAGTACACAACCTCAAATAAAAGCTTTAATGTTTAATATTCAAATTTTAATCTAGGAAATATAATTATTTAGTATTATTAATTTAAAATCACTCCTCAAACAAAATTAACACTAACTAAGGGTTTAACACTTGTGGAATAATATTAACTCAACATAATTCTTAGAGCACAACAAAACAGATTCGATAAGGGATTACTCCCAATACAAAAAAAAAAACTGGAACGTATCTTCAAAAACGTCCAGGCATACAGTAACCGACAATACCTTCACTCATGTCTCCTAAACACACAAGAGGCTATCTTCTTAACGGCCAAATATCTGGGACCAATAGATGGTCCAGATCCACTGCTGTCCCCCTGGCCCAGAACTTCTTCCAAAAATTCTCGCACCCCAAAACTCTTACCATAAATTGGATGGTCTAGGACGCTATGCCTGCCCTCTAAAGATCACAAGGTAATTTAAAACTCTACGACAAGATTACACTTTTGCTAAACGATGAAGGCTCCAAGGCCTGATATTACGACACTCCACTGTAGGGCCAAAATCCTCCGCTTCAACTACAACTAAAATTCACCCTTAATTGACCTAACTGTCACTAGCAAGGCTTTCCAGGATACTAAATATTGACCCCGCATAAAATAAAAATTTTAAAAATACAAAAAATAACCCCTTCAAATGGATTTTAATGACACAAGTCGTTTGAAAAATTGTCGTTATTCGACTTTGAAACTTATATTTAGAAATTAGAGGAATTTTAGGAAAAACATATGGCTTATGTTCCCCTAATTTTAAAATCAACCCTAAATACATGGATATTATTAGCCCTGAGTAATCAAATAATTATATTTGTAACAAGCATTAGTCCTTCAGCTGGAAAATTTACTAATCTATCAATTTCTTTATTATATTCTAATTATCAGCTATATTTTCAACATGATTATTAATTTGAAGATACTTTTGTTTAGATCTAAGCCCTACTTTAAGCAATTTATAATATCGAAGATTTAAAAAGCTATGAGGAGTGATACCTAACATAGGAGATATTGTGTAGACAATCAAGTTCCTTATGTGGACAGAACAAATACTATTGTGGTTCCATAGATCCCTCCCCCTTGAGCATCGTTCTGCCACTCAGGTGACATAGCCTCCCTCTGGATCTTCTCTCCTTGAGCGCCGTCCAACTATTCGGGTAACCTAATTTAATTACAGGATAAACACAACCTCATACAATTTTTTTTTTGTTACGAGCAGACTTAGGTCTAGCTTTTCTGGTGACCTACCTCTGCTTATTGAGTTGGTGTACTCCTTACACCACATCTTGCTCTGAACAATTTTGATTACTTTCCAGTGAAACGTGACCTCTTCAGGGTCTACTCCCCTTTGATAGGTAGGCTTGCTTACAATAGTAGCATACACACTGCCCCCTAATCTTTAAATCTATTTCGTCACATTCCGGTCACCACAGGCTACTAGGTAATTGCCCCCAGCAGCAATATGACTGTCAAAAACAGGATTGGCATAAGCCCTTTGGCCACCAGCTCATACAACCAACTTTGTTGTGAAGAAAGCCTCGCTTTCCACATTGTTGTTGATTGTAACAACAAGGTCGTCACCACTGTCACTTTCTCGGGGGAAAATGGCCCCTCTACCAACACTGACATCACCGTCACTGCCACAACCTTAGGACGCAAAATTCTCCCCATAATTCACATCACTGGGGACAGTGACAACAGCGTTAAATTCCCATTCAATATAACCACCAAAACGTTGGGGCACAATATCCTACCAATTGTCATCCACACTGTGGACAGTGGAACGTGACTTCACTGTCACAATCTTGGGGCACAATAGCCTCATCACCACAAGCATCACTGTGACCCTTTACACAATTAGTTTTGTCTGCATTAACCTCCCACTTGATAATCTCGTTTTAAAAAGTTAGGCCTGCGCGTGTAGGCGTGCGCGCTGGTCCACCATTCATATTTTTCTCCATCCAATGTCAAGCCCCACGTTGGGCGCCAATTTGTATCTAACGGTATCTTCTCACATCTTTTACTCTCTTCTTTACATCAGTTTGGACAGTAGTCATTTGGTTCAAAGTAGCCAGTATTCTCAGTAGTGCAGATGAGATTTCGTTGGTGTTTTTACTTGTGAGGGTGAGGAATTAAAGACAGAGAAAAATGATAAGGCTGCTGACATGTGTTATATTTTAAAAGTTGAAATAGTTACAGTGTCCTAAATTACATTTTAGAAACATTTACAGCATCAGAATTTAAGATTTGAGGGATGCTGTAACCGTAAAGAGGGCTACCTTGACTTTATATAGTCTACACTACGTCCATGGCAGTTACAAACTTCCTTATGTTAGATATAGCAAGTAACCACTTCACGAATCAGTCTCTAACCAAATATGTACACTAAATAGGGCGATGTTAAGGTAAGTTGTCAATAAAGCCACCACGGTGGACCCTATTACTCCCGTAAACTCTTCCTCGTATCAAAATTAGACCAAACTTAGAAGCTTAGCACATTTGGTAGGTACCATTATAACCAAACAAAGTGTCTGCATTCACTAGAATTCACTAGAGATGTGTTGTAATAAAATCTCTCCATAGTTTACAACCAAGGAAGGCCAATGCTAGCATTGATTGGCTGGCTGCTCCGCGCCAAACCTCCCCTTTACTTTGTGAAACGGCACGTGCAAATTGACATAGAACCCAGCTTGCGGGTAGAGACAAAATAATAAAAATAAAATGTAAGAACAGTGACTAGAAATATCATTTCAAAAATGACTTCATGGAATGAAAATTACTAGATTGAAAAGATAATAGCTTAAAAATAAAATTAGTGAATTGAATTTTAGAAAATACATAGCTTACACTTTTGATCGTGGCTTGAACATACTTAAAATTAACATAAAACCCACATTTTCTTATAATCTAACATTTTAGCTAAACTATTTAGTAAGGATAACTAATTACTAAATTAGGCCAAGAATAGCCAAGATAAAACGTACCGAAGCCTATTAAGAACCTAATAGACCTAACTGGTTAAATAGCAATACTATATAATTAGGATATTTTCTCATTATACTAACAATGACAAATATAATTACTAATAACCTTGAGAGGGGGAGTAAATTGAGTAAAATGAAGCATACACTGTTGATATGTCCTTGGATATTATAACTGATGGGCACTTGTAAGCTTAATACATTAACAAATGAATTTAGGTGTTTAAGAATAATATCAAATTAAAAAAATAAGCAAGAGAATATAAATATATTAGGTGAAATGGTTAGAGCTAAGAACCCAAAAAAACCTGACCACTTTACAATAGTTAGTTGTTTCAACAAATGTATTGCTATTAACACAAATTTAGTGTAAACATTCGATATCATGATCCCTTATACCTACTGTAAGGGCTTTCTAAACACTTACTTAGTCTTGAGAAAAATAATATAAATAATTCGATGCCAACCGGCTTCGTGGCATAGTGGTCAGAACCCTTGGCTGCTGACCTAGGGGTCTCGGATTAGATTCTCTTCTAGTAGCGGGGCATTTTTCTCTCAAAAGGAGACTAATTCTCATGGTTGCCAGGTTTTGGTTTGTTTGGCTTAAGTTAGTTTTAAAGTCTTCATATAAATTACACCACCATACTTACAAACATCATCCCCTCATTTCATCGGAACATGAAATAAGCCCTCCATGAAAAGGATATGCGATTAGTACATTCAGTTGCCTCCTGGGCAACGGTACTTTAATAATGGCCAATCTTTTCACAAGCTGAGCTACAAATTAATATAGCTCAGACATACCCTTATTACTATCACCATTCAATATCAAATGCTATTAATAGCGTTTTAGTAAAAAAAAGTTAATCCTGTAAACTATCTATTTCCATTATGTTTAAGTCGGTAGAAAAATCTTGATACAGCGTTAGACCGTACTTTCACCATTTTACGAAATATTAAACTTATTTGTTATTTTCAAGTTACCCTGGGTTTTATATTCCCCTTCTGGCAAGATAAATAAAAGACGATTTCGCGGTGTTTAATCCCCTGCAGCAAACAACAATTAGAACAGTTCATTGAATTAAAAAAAAAGAGCTCTTTTTCTCCCGAGATCCCCATTCTCTCTCGAGATCTCGCTAGCAACGAGACCGGAACGAGACAGCTCAATTAACGAGTCGATTGTGCCACTATCGGGAGTTTGTTTTTTTCTCTCTAATAAGGCTCAGTGATTGAATAAACTAATTGTTATTTTAATGATTAGCAACCATAGACAAATAAATATAGCCTACATTTGAGGATTAAGCTCGTTCTATTTTTTAAATTTTAATTTAATAGTTAATAAGTAGATATTATAAATAATTGGTTTGGATTTTAGAGGAACTCTTTAATTCTCAATTGGTTGGTAGGTTATTTGAATTATTTAAAACGCACTTTCTAAATACGCTGATTATATCAGCACATAGTTTACTAAATAGCTTAATTCATGTCATTACGACTACTAGGCTGACTAGTTTAATAAATCTTGCCTTAGCACTTTAATATTAAATAATTGAATAGCAGGACGACCGTTCTGTACAAGTAGTAAATATATTTTCACAACAACACATGGAAATAAAGTAAGCTCTCCAAGATTTGTGGTAGATACTTAACCATGAAAATGGATTTTTTTTTAACTTAAAATACATTTTTAATAAGTTTATTTTGTGCATGACAATGCATTACCCTTTAGAAATATCCACATATTTGCACTAAAGGATAAATCTTTAGTAAAGTAGAATTGGGAGGAATCTATCCTAATCCAAATGATGGAAAAGTGGGAAACTATTTAAAAATAAAATCTCAGATTACTCGACTAGAATTTGAACATGAAAATCGACCTCCCATTCATTGGAAATCCAGACAAGAAGAGAGTTAGGCCTTTTTCCACGTATCTACCAGTGTGGGATTAATAAGTGATGTAGTTATTTACGGTTTAAGTGTAGAGGCTTATAATATTACTCTAACCCAAAAGGTCAGGGATTGATCTCAATTTGTTGCCATATTATTTATTTGTAGTCTTTCACTTTATTTTTAGATGAACTTTAACCCTACATTCCCTTAAAGCAGGGTTTTCAAACTTTTTTTAGACTGTACTCCTTGGCCATGACTAAAAGTTTAATGTATCCCCAGAAAAAAAGTAATTCCAAATTACAGATTTAAAAACATTATGACCACATGTTATATTATTGATCTATTTAATCTATTGGAAAAATATATCTTTAATCAAAATATTTCAAATGTGACAAGCTATTTAGAGAGAATCCTACTGTTATAGCGTTAACATTATCTCTTATCGAGAATCGTAATAATAAGTTTAAAAAAATATAATTTTCTGTAAAAAGTTTGTAGAATAGTTTTATACATTTTCTACACAAATTCATTCAAAAATAAATAAAATAAATAGTACGGAGCTCCGCACAAACTTTATCGCTCTATTTTTTTAGACGTGGAGATATTCACTCAAAATTCTTTATATAATATACATTAGCAAACCCGAGAAGAAATTGCGCTAGACATACGTAAAACATTTTTTATTCATGGTTTTAAATTTCATGATCTTATTTTTAAAGAATTGACTTCTTCATTTGCATATTTGGATCAATACAAAACATCGATCTTGGGTCCCAAGGGTCAACACATTCTTATTAAAATTTTGACTTCGGGTTAAATTTTTCGTCAATTTACTAGTGGATATATTATGGTTATTGCATTGTTATAAATTTCTCTTTTATAAATTTTGACCAATTAAATAGGTAATTATCGACTATTGAGTCTAAAATGAGAGAAATAGAATCGTTATAGCCAATTTTGAGAAATGGAATTTTTCTCTTTTCATCCTTTAGTAAACTGCTATTAATTTTAGGGTTATAAAGACGGCGTTGCAAAAACAACTTATTAGGGTTTGGGGGGTCATGAAACGTTGACATCCATCAACATCTCGGGCTGGATTATTTTTGACGGTCGTAATACTTTACCTTAAAGTGTTGGCAGAGTTAAAAGAAATACATATTTGTGTATAGCATGAAAACTTTTGGTTTTATATTTCAAGTAAAAGATGTTTATTATAAATAGATCCACATGTATGCAATGATAAGTAATTTCATATCTCAAAGACTTACAGAGATAAAATTAAAAATTAGAATTAACGCATCAGACCGGAACCTTAAATTCATGTTTACAAAAGTTGAGAGTAGCCATTTGGTTTGTAATATTGATCCAAGCTTAGAAACGAAATTTAATCAAAATCGTTTAAAGCCGATTTAATAAAATTGATTTTTCTCTTTTTGACCTTAAGGAAACTACCCTTAATTTTAGGGTTGAATATCCAATTCCAAAAATTCCTCAGGGTAGACCTAAGAAAACTCTATATACCAAGTTTTAGTTAGTTAGGCTCTAGCCCGAGGTACAGACTGACAGACAGATGGACAGACAGACGGCATTGCGAAAATTACTTTTTAGGGTTCGGGGGGTCATGAGACGTCGACATCCATCAAACTCTCGAGTTCAATTTTTTTGACGATCACATAACTGTAAGGTAGCGAGAAAGTATAAAATGTTATTGGGTCCCCGTGGGTCAACACTTCGTATTAAAATGTCGACTTCTGGTTTAAAATTCTCGACATTTTATTAGGGGTTGCACATCTATGGTTATTGCATTGCTATTAAATTCCTCATTTATTAATTTTGACCAATAAAATAGGTAAATATTGACTATTGAATCTAAAATGATAGAGATGGATCATTGTTGTACAAACATTTCTCCTAAGAGGTTGAAATAAAAAGAACATACACTTTTTGAGAGACTTATTTCTTACTTTATGGTATTAGAGAATTATTGCTTTAAAATTTAATTAATATCTCTTTACAACTATAGCTCACAAAATTGTATTAATACATTTGCCAATATCTCAGAAAATGTTGGTTTTATAAAAATATATTTGATTTAAAAGTGTTTTTAATTATTAATAGTACTACAATATTTCAATGATAAGTTATTTAGTATCTCAAATAGTTGCGGAGATACGGAAATCTCAGCTTCTGTAAAGTACCCTAAAAGTCTCTTGGGAACATGAAAATAGCCAGTCTATTTATAATCTTAATCAATGCCTGGATACGAATTTTAATCTAAATCGTTGGAGCCGATTTTGAGAAAATCATTGTTTCTCGCTTTTTATCAAACTACACTTAATTTTGGTGTTATAGAGAGACACATACAGACGGCATTGCAAATACCATTTTTAAGGGTTCGAGGGGTCATGAGACATCGACATCCATCAACATTTCAGGTTAGAATTTTTTTTTTTTACGGAAAATTTAAACTTCTTGTCTCATTTTCATACAAACGAGCAAGATAGTTTTGTTTGGAAAGCCACCTTAACACAAATTATATATTTGAGTAACATTGTCATGAATAGCCGATACATAATACATAAACACAAATAGATTGGAACTAATTAATATACAAACATCACCGCAATATATTTCTACAACTGCGTTGCGAGTTTGAGTAATATCGTTGAGAGAGAAATGTCACCGAGTCGTTACTGTTCAGGAAATTTGCTCGAATTGCTCTAAATATAAGCAACATAACTGCTAGCATAGAATGTCTCAAGTGGCGGGTTGTAAATTCTCATAAATCGGTCTCCAGCCGAGAGAAAATAGGGAAAAAGATGGGTGGAAATAACCAACCAGATAACTGTAAAAGCCAACAATTAGGGTTTCCCAAAAGTCCCTTGTCATTTTGCCAACTTTCCCTTGAGAGCTGCTCGCGTATCCCCTTAAAGGGGCCCGCGTACCCCCCAGTTTGAGAACCACTGCCTTAAAGTCCTTTCCACTCTATCACCCCTCAATTATTAAGTTCTAAAATTGGGTGGATTCTTAGATTAGTTAATGGGAGTAACTTCCAAAAAATCAACTAGATATTCAGTATGAAAACATGATTGTGGATATAGACAAATCTATCTTAATTTATCATATTATGTGAGCTGCAGCTGTCATTTTTGATATAGGCCTACTATATTATTATTACCTATAAAATAGCATTAATTATACATAGTATTTTTTTTTTTTTTAGCATAGCATCTTACTGACTTTTTGGGTTATACGCCCATGTACTAATTACTGTAATGTCTTAGGGATTAGGAAGGTTTAATTTTGAGGAAGTACATTGACATTTGCGTTGAGGGAGGGTAGAAATACATCTAGGAAAATCCCCCTCAGTGCACCCGACCGGGATCAAACCATGATTTTCTCATCTTAAGCAGTCTAGTCTAACACGAGAGTAGCTCGTTAGATCTTATGGCCAATGAAGCAGGTAATTATATAATAAAATATCGTAAAACTTGGCCATAAAAAATATATATTTTTATTTCTAAAAGGACCTTACCATGAAAATTGAACTGTACATTCACTAAGATGAATGAGATAACTAACATGATACTTCAAACAAGGTCTATGTAAGAGAATCATTATGGTTCAGAGAACCAACGTACACAAATCTCGATGTTCGGCGGCAAAGTGAACCTTTTTTTAAAAAAGAATTTGAACCCGTCCTTAGGGAGGACCAATCCATCTTGTGGAAAATATCTCTCGAAGGACGAGGTGAGAGTCCTGGGAGAGGACCCCGACTAATGATTTTGAAGACGATGTGTCTTGGGAAACCTCCTGAGTGACAAATATTCACTGGACCTAATCTTGTAAACAGGATGCCGACAACGTTGGGGCAAAGGTATTGGGAAGCTATTGGGAATACAGGTGTCAAAGTGAGACTGATTTAGTAGATATTTGGAAGGCACTCATTAAATACATTTTTTTAATTAGCCTATGTGTAACTCTAGTGCACCTAGATAGGGATGCGAAAAAAACTTTCAATACTTTACTAATTTCGATATTTTCCTGTCGATACTAATACTCTTTCACTTGATAATTTTGGTTCGATACTTTCATAGCATTTTGGATCTAATCTATATTAATTTGCATGGAAGCAGAGGGGGAAACTAATTAGTAAAAACCCTTTTCAGTACGCCTGATTGTGATACGAACCCTGACCTCTCCATCATAAGCAGGCTAGACTAATATTATAATGACGCCTTGGACCGTTCAGCCACTGAAGCTAATGATTGCATTTTCACAGTTTTTATAACCAAAAACTTTTTTGGACAAAATAAATAAAATTGCTTTAGTAGATCGGTTTAATTTTAATTTTCTACAGAGAGTAATCTCATTAGTTATGGGTTATTTGGTTATCTTTCATAGCTATCTCTTTACTAGAGAAAATTAAACTAATTTATCTACTGTAGAAATATTAAATTTAATATAAAAACTGCTAAAATGACCTTTTACGCTTCCCTCTTCCCTTCAAGGACGTTAGGATAAGAATGGCTAATTCTAACAAAAGTGGCAAGTTGAAATTAACCCCCATCTTTTAAAACCAGTCAGAAAAAAATATCCATACTGCCTTCCCTTTATTTATTTTCTATCTAAGGAATTGGCCTATTTCTACACGTGATTCACAAATAGACATAATTACATCTAGGTCTATAATTAATTAAAGAAGAATGGGTGTTGTTTGAAGTCAATGTACACTTAAATTAAATGTTAATTAATATAACACAGAATGGATAACCTCTTGTAAGTAGGATTATGCCTAAACTTTTTTTCAGATATTGCTAAAATTATTGAGAAAAATGTTAGACCTAATTGAGTCTGGGGTGCAATTCAAATATTGAATTATATTGATGTTAAGGTCAAACAGAGTGTTTTGTTTTAAATACAAATCTAATACTACCCGGTGTTAGAATAGGCTAAGCTTGATTTTGACTACGTAAGTAATGATTACTAAAGGGTAAATTTAATAATAATACTTTTACCAAAGTCAGAAAAGTCCATGTAAACATGAGAAAATAAGAGTACAGTCTGATATCACTTCATTAAATATATTGACCCATTTAACCACGGTGCATCAATTTTAGAGCTCTTAAAATGGAACCTTGCTTATTCGGGAAGCGACATTTTCTTGAAGTCGTTCCTACAGAACAACTTTTTACCCCCTCATCCGGCTCACTATACTTAAATTCGCTGGGCCCATTAGTCCAGCGACCCGCCTCGGTGGCGTAGTTGGCTAACGCGCCAGTCGTGTTGAGTCAGACCACCGAGGACGGGGAGATCGAGGTTCGAATCTCGGTCGGGTGAACTGGGGGTGGTTTTTCCTAAATGGTTTTACACTCTCCATCCACGCAAATGCGGGTTCACTTCCTCTAAATTCAACCTTCCCATTTCCTAATCCATTAGTGTAATTAGTACTTAAGCGTATAACCCTGACGGGTAGTAAGACGCGGTGCTAATAAAAAAATTAAAATTAGTCCAGCGTCATTTGACGCTCGTTTCAAGCAATATTCACAGCTCGTCTGGCCATAAACTTTTTCTTTGCTAACACAATATAGGCCTTCACACTGAAGGAAGCAACATACCTCAACGATCGTGATTATGGTTGAGGTAAAGTTAGTGACGTTTCTTACCTGTTACGTCACGGAAGGTGGAGATTTGATTTCTCATGTTGATGAATTTACGTTTTATTCAGATAGTTTTAAAGATTTTACATCCATTACTGTTTCCCGCCTATGGCCTGGGTCAGTTTTTTAATCAAGTCATATAGGTCTGTCATAGCTTTATATGCCTTACAATCTATGTTAAGACTAGGACAAGGACAACATCCAGTCTCTGGCCTTTAATTTATCAATGTGAAAGGGTAAACCTATATTTTTTATCACTGATGTTTTCGGCCATGGTGAGAATTGAACCTGGCACTATTAGCTCAGTAGGCAGACACGCTACCGAGTGAGCTAAGGTGTCGGAAAGTTTTAAAGATATAACAGTGAAACAAAAACCTTAAATTTTTAAATAATTCTAAAAATAGTCCTACAGTGTCAGAAAAATTATTATTTTTATCTTAAACTAGTTTTTTTTTCTAAATTTAATTATTTATATATCACCTACAATCTAGGCTAATTGGCCTGGTCATGAAAATGGCTTGTAGGAGGAGTCTTCCTGCCAGAATGTCGTTTAAAAATGTCCGTGGATACAAATGTTTATCTCTAGTAAGAAACAAGAAAAAGGTAATTTTAAAAAGCAAATCAATGTTTTCAAGGTGCAAATAGCAGAGTGCGTGTTTAAACTCGTCAGAGGAAGGGGTAAAGTGCTATCAGTAGATAAACAAGAAGCTTTGCAGGGTGAACTAATCATTTTCTTCCCTCTCTTTCTATTTATTACATTTGCGTCCAAGTATAAAAGTGCTTAGTTAGAATGTTTAGGTGTGTCAAGTTAAATGCAGCCCGCTTCACAAAATAACTTCAAAATCTCCAAGTAGGAAATGAAACGACGTTAAGTTCTTTCCTGTAGTGTTTGCGGGGGAATAAGTGTCTCAAAACTGATCCATCATATATTCAGACACATTTCAAATGAACGAACAATTTGTTGCCAGAACATTTCGTCGTCATTCTACCACGTATGGGTGGAGCTGTGGGTGTAAATATTGCCTTAGATTTGGTCACACTGTCGCGAATACTCTTGGGACACTCTTCGTGACGTATCGCTTTGTGGCGTGTCGCAGGAAACTGGTCACAACATTGTTACCAACTTCAAAATGTAACATTTCTTACTCTTTGTGTTTGCAGTGTTACATCCTTCGTGTTTGATTGATTAGCTTTGAAACTAACAACTACCAGAACCCGCACCAGTGGTCACGTGATCTGAGGCGGTTTACACTCAAATTTCATCAGTCGTGTAAGTTACCCTTATTGGGCCCATGATCTAACCAATCCACTCCTTCTAGAGATGTGAGATGGGAATTTTTTTCCGAAAAACTTTCCAAAACGGACAATATTCATTTATGTTTTCTGGATAAATTTCACTCATTAAAATGGAACAAATACAATCGAAATAGTTCGAGTTTAATTTATTGTTATGATGTTAACACTAGAATTATTATTATTATTATACACCGCGTCTTACTACCTGTTCGGTTTTTACGCTTAAGTACTAATTACGCTAATGGGTTAGGAATTGGGAAGGTTGAATTAAGAGGGAGGTGAGCCCGTATTTGCGTGGAGAGGGATTGGAAAACCATTTAGGAAAACCATTTAGGAAAACATACCCCCACTTCACCCGACCGAGATTTTAACCTCGATCTCCTCGTCCTTGGCAGTCTATCTTAAATGAAACTAGCGCGTTAGCTAGTAGTTACACCACTGAGTTGTGTAATTATTATTATTAAATGAGTTACAAGAGAGCAGTAACTGTGATTCCAAATTTCTTCTTACCTTCACGCATCGACTACAGCGCTAGTTGGTTTAATGTGTTACTGACGTCATGTCTTCAGTAGACCAGATAATATTAGCCCTCAATATTATAATCAAAACCTTAACAGATACATATCCTCTTCCCTACGATTCTATTATCTAAACTTTTTACTGGAAAGTGTTAATACATAATAATAGGAAACAAATATCGTCAGCTTTGTAAAAAAAATGTATAAATGGTTGTTTCAAATTTTAATAAACGAGTGGTAGACTATACAAAACTAATATACCTATATAGGGAAAGAAAGTCTTATGGAAGTCCATGGAGTTACGTTTATATCTGCGTCAATTTGTTCATCAAACCTGCTTTTGTAAATAAATATTTTATTACTGATTAAATTCAGCTGTATGCCACGTTATCACTGAATTCCACCACGTTTCTCTTGGGGTACACGTACCACAGTTTAATAAATCTGGTCTCAAGCATCGGGCTCGTAATATACTTGATTAACTTTTAGTCAAGGTTCAAATATAGACAGTGTGGACTGAGATTGGTTGACAATTTTACAACTTCTACAAATAAATACTCGTGACTGCAATGCATCCTACGTACCTGTTTTATTTTATCACAACGCCTTACTACCTGTTCTAATTTATCACAACGTCTTACTACCTGTTCAGGTTATCTGCATGTATGATAATTACTCTAATGGAGTAGGTATTAGGAAACAAGTATTTTATATGTGATATACTGGCATTTTCATGGAGGAAGAGTGGGAAACAATTTAATAAAAACCACTTTCAGTAGACCCGGCCAAGATTCGAACCCCGATCTCCCCGTCGTCAGCAGGCCAGTCTAACATGAGAGTGATACCTTAGGGCTTAGACCATTCAGCCACTGGAGTGGGTTCTCTATTATCTTGGACTAGATAAACTAAGTGTATAGTAGGTAGGTAACACACTTAAACTAATTATTTTAAACCCACATCGGAGGCGCAGTTTGCTAACGCGCAAGTATCTTGTTGAGGAAGCCTGCTAAGGACAGGAAGATCGAGGTTCGAATCTCGATCGGATGAACTGGTTTTTTTCCCCTAAATGGTTTTACACTCTGCTTCCACACAAATTTGGGTTAACTTCATTCAAAATTCAACCTTCCCAATTCCTAGCCCATTAGCGTAATTAGTTCTTAAGTGTATATCCCGAATGGGTAGTAAGACGTGGTGATATATATAATTGTTATGGCAAACTCAATTTTACAAACCCAACTCTAACACCATGAATTTGGGTATTTATATTCTAGAACGAACACGTTTATTATTATTTTACTTATAGTTTACTTGTTCACTGCATTTTACTTCTCGTCAAGACAAACCACATATTCAAACAAATGGGTTAGGGATAAGGTAGATATAATTTATAGGAAGAGTATTAGCATTTGCATAAAGTTAGCGTGGAAAACCACTATGGAAAAGCCGTCAACAGCAAACCAGACGCATCCAAAATCCTACTTTGGTTGGAGGGAAATGAGTAAAGGGGCATATAATGCATCAATGTTATTATTTCTTTAGCCTACATTTTTCCAATTTGAAACTTGGGGGCGCCTTTCGAAAATAAATTGGTGCCTGAACTTAATATTTAACCATCCACTCCGTTAAGCACATGATATGAGTTCATTTAGTCTTGTTTGCCGGTGACGAAGAGGTCAAGGTTCAGACCTCAGCTGGATCTACTGAAGGTAGCTTTTCCTAAATAATTCCACACTCTCCCTCCACCAAAATGAAGGAACAATTCAACTAAATTATATTTTAATAATTTCTGTCCAATAAATTTAATTACTTATATAAGGTTAATTATAACAATTTAACTTTATTATTAGCCTTAATAAATTCGTTATTTTTTAGGAACTATCTGGTTGACTTAAGTATTGACTGAATTGTGATAGTCTACTTAATTAAAACATAAATATCTCGGGCTGTGCTATTAACTAGAGCAAATATTTTTAAATAGCTTATAAAATAACAAATCTGCTTAGGCTTAGAGTGGGGTGAATAATTAATGGGCATACTCTATATAATAATTATGTATTATTCAAACGGAGAAGCAAACACGATGAAAAAATAATTATAGCTTATGTGTTTGATATATTATCTTTAATAGTACTTTCTATTTTATAGTTTCCCTTCCAGGGTTTAATTATTTTATGGAATTTATTTACGATTTTAAAGAATTGATTTGGGAGTTTAGGAAAAGTATAAGGGAAAATAATGCCTTCCTTTTTTTTTAGCGCCGCGTCTTACTAGCCTTTCGGGTTATAAAGGGTTAGGTGGAAACAATTAGATGATCTATTCTGAAGAAAGTTATGGACAAAGTGCCGAGGTTTGCCTGACGTCTTGTGGAGCTTACCTGGGGGACAAAAAGTGAAAAAGTGTAGTAGGTAGTTTGCTTTTATTTAGCGAGTGAGTATTTTCTCTTCAATTAAAGTGTTAATTTTCAAGTTACTGGTAGTCTAATTGTTTCCACCCCACCCTTTATTATACGCTTATGTACTAATAACTCTAAGGGCTTTAGGGATGAGGAAGGCTATATTTAGAGGAATTGTACCCACATTTGCGTGAAGGGAGGGTGAAAAACAATTTTGGGAAAACCACTCTCAGTACACCCAACCGAGATTCAAACATCGATCTCCCTGTCATCAGTAGTCTAGTCTACTGCACGAGTGACGCCTTAGACTTTGTTGACAACCGAGGTAAGTCTTATGCCTATTGCCTCGTCCCTAGCTGAGCCACTGGTCCATTAACCTAATGACAAAGGTTTTTGGGTATCATCCAGGCTCGAACCAGAGGGCTTCTTCTTGACCCATCATTCAGCCGTGAGGACAGGTGTGCTTTTAAAGCTTGATTTTCTTGTAAATGAACATTTTTATCACTTTAAAAAATGTAAAAATATTTTTAAGGTCAACTTTGATAATACTTTAATTTATTATTAATGCTATTTTATAGGTATTGATAATATCTATCAAAAGTGTTAGCTGCAAATAATATTAATAGACGTATTAATAATCGAGAGTTGATCTATTATCTTTTTCTAGCTGTCAGATGTGTCCATTCGTAAGAAAACTGGGGTGTACACGAGTAACATTACCATGCAGGTTCTGTCAGGACCCGCAGCCTCCAACACACGCAGAGCTGGTATGACGTCATCACGGGGCGACATGTGGGTTGGCAGATTGACAGCCAACCCGACATGACAAGAACATGGCTACTGCGTGTGCTTCGTGTGTGTTAGGGGAACCAAGAGTGGGAGGCGCTTAGTACACCACTCACCAAAAACAAGTAAACACACTGAACTGATTCCGTAGCCGCATGGCCTAACGCGCTACTCTCGCAATAGATTAGACTGCCGATGAAGGGAAGATCAATATTTGAGCCTAGGTCGGACGTACCAAGGGTGGTTTAAAAAAAAAATAGTTTTTGCCTCTCCTTCCACGCAACTGCGGGTACACTTTTTATAACGATAGCCTTCCTAATTCTTAAAACCATTGGCGAAATTAATACATAAGCGTATACACCGAATGGGTAGTAAGACGCAGTGCTAAAAAAAAGTAGACAGTGGCGTGTTGCAAAGTGATGCCGGGCTAATTATTATTATTATTATTATTATTATTATTATTATTAGCACCGCGTCTTACTACTCGTTCGGGATATACGCACTTACTTTAATGTGTAATGGTAGGGTGATTGTGAGATGAAATGGAGGACCTACAGTTTAACGTGGGATCCGAACCACGGTGGAGGCCTGGCATTCCTGATGCCGGGCTAGGGAAATATTGTTTAAAACTGCACCGGTGATATGTCCACGCTCCCTCGGTCTCCATTCAATCAATCGCGTATGGCAGTCTTTCCCAAACTTTCTCAATTCCCGTACGATTTTTGGGACCATGGACTAACTAACGTACCCCTTTCAGCTCTTTATAAATAATAAACAAGGAAACAAATATATTATATCTTGTTACCTTGTTCATTGTTAAAAAAGAGTTGTTCAAAATTGTATCAAGGACGTACAGGGTGGAGCGGAAACTAATTAGCCGATCTATGTTGAGGAAAGTGATACACAACGTGCTGAGGTTTTCCTGACTTCCAGTGAAGCTCACCTGAGGAACAAAAAAGTGAAAAAGTGTTGTCCCTATCTGGTTTGCTTTAATTTAGCTAGTAAATTTTTACTTTTCAATTAAAATGTTAATGTTCATGTTGCTAATATCTAATATCTTTTGCCCCATTCTGTCTATTTATGCTATCGAAGATCCTATTTGTTATTGATCAAATGAGGATAGAGTGACTAAGAACAATTCATACGTACAGTTCTAACAAGCTCTGCTTACCCTGGAAACTCTCCACGCTACGCCACTGTTTCTGGCGTCAGTACCAACTATCAACGATCTAAATAAGCTTATCCGAGAGAATGATAGATTTGGATAGATTTAATATCTTATTTTTTAAATATTATATTGTGTTCCTTACTTTATTTCAAGTTTTATAATACTTTCTAAAATTTTATTACCTAAGAAAACCAGACAAGACGTGACTGAAACCATAGAGAAAGGAATACATACATAAGTATACATTTCTCTATGTTGAAACCTTCTTCCACGTATACATTGGTGTGAATTACCTTTTTTACACTAAGTCACAGGTACGGAATAAGGAGGAGTAAACGTGAAAGAAGAACTTCAATATTCGGCTGAAAAGAAAATGGAACACCCTTGACCTAAATAAACAGTCAAAAAAGGATAATTAAACCTGTCAATATTTATATTCCACTTTTTTAGAATGAAAGTAAGAAAACGGATGTTGAGTAATTCAAGACTTAAAAAAAAAAAGTTCACATTTTAATGCAGATTCGAATGTGTCCACCATCAAAGTGGGTATTTTATAGAAACAAATATTTAAAATTTAGAAAAAATATTAATATATTAGAATGTTGAATATGGAGGTGGGGGGGAGGAGGCTGAGAGGAAGACTAGGAAGATAACAGGACAGATGGCTGAAGGGAATGAGGAGGAGTGTGGAGGAAAGAGGAGAAGACTTGGCCAAGGTGGAGATAGGAAAGGAGGCAGTGGAGAGGCTTACGTTCCAAACAGACTCAGCCAGTGGCTGGAAGCAGTTCATGATGATGATTATGATGATTAAGATTAAGATTTATAGTTTTCCAATTGTTCCCAGAAATGTCCCAAAAAACATACCTTCTAAACTAGAACAAAATTAATATAAATTATTTAATTGGTCATATTTAAAAACCCTAAGCTTATTAATTACAAATATTGACTAAATGTTTTTGGGTGTGGAACTTAAATGTATCCATTTAGAAGGAAATATAATGAATGGTGTGCTTCTTTGAGGGAATATTGGTCCTTTGAAAAGATCACTACTTTTTTCATCATGTCTTACTACCTGTTCTGGATATTGACATATTAACACTAGTGTGGTATGGATGAGGAAGAAGTAATATTTAGGAAATATGCTATAAATTTGTGTGGAGGTAGAGGGGAAAACCATTTACAAAAAGCAACCCTCAGTGACCCAGCATGAATTCAAACCCTGATTTATTTTTTCAACACCACGTCTTACTATCCGTTCGGTGTGTACACTGATCTCCTACTAGCCAGCAATCCACTCTATTTAGAGAGTGACGCCTTAGACCATGCAACCACTGAAGTGGTTCCCAAGTATTATTAACAGATTATCATAAGAGATAGGGACGAGGAGAATTTTTTCTTATGAAGTTCACTAGAATTAACGAGCTAATAAAAAGGAATAACAATAGTGACAATAGTTGGGGTGGGAAATGTTCACTCAACTGAGATTCAAACCTCTAATTAACCACAATGGTGATAGCATGGTCTAACGTAGGGGGTTAGCAACCATTTTGATATCCTGGGCCATATGGGTTCGAACAAAAATTTTGGTATGCTGATTAATAAAAATATTTCGAGTGAGTAAACTTTATATTAATTCTCATATACAGTAGTAATTATTTTCTAGTCTATTTTTATGAAAATAAGTGTTTGTTCGCTAAATCCTTTGCGGGCCAAGTAAAATCAGTTGCTGAGTCAGTTGATGGGCCGGACCCAGCATGTAGGCCATAGGTTGTAAACCGCTGGTCAAACGCATCACTCTCGTATTATCCTAGATTTCTGGAAGGTCAAGGCACGAATCCCGTCTAGGTTTGAGCCTATTGAGAATGGTTTTTGATCAAGGACTTCTCACTGTCCCTTCACGCCAATTTAAGGTACATTTCCACTTAATTCTACCTTCCTTATCCCTTACACACTATCTTAATTAATATATATGTAAACTAAATGGGTATTTAGATGTGTAGGGTGGGAGAATGGGTGGGGGTGGAAGCATCTAACTAGACTTTACATACTAACAATAATAGATATCTCTTCATATATCAATAATAGGGTTATATAGCGATAGGAAACTAACTAAAAACTAACTATATCATTATAGCAGCAGTACTCAACCTATTTTTCACGTACATAACTTTGTACCGACAAAGTCATTGCATAGTTTATGCTATACATATTCTATAATCACATATAAAATAAATAACATTAGCTTGATCCAAAATAATGCATTAAAATAGGTTTCAAACGATACACATATTATGTTTGGATATATATATATATATATATATATATACAATATATATTATTATATATATATTTTAGAGGGTACGTAATATATATATATATATATATATTACCCCGGGGGTATGCAAACCCCCAGTTGAATACAAATAATCTATAGCATTTGTCATCTAATGAGGTCCCCAATTATGAACTACAATTTTTAAACAACTATTTTGACCACACCTACTGTAATAGCTAGACCTAGATATAAGTTACTCCAACTATCAACTAGCCTGTAGTAGTTTAACACTCTAGTTTGATCAAACCTATCAATTTTAGTAGTCAACACCTAACTAGACCTCAAGTATAATATTTGTAGACCTTGCTACAAACTAACTATTAACAGTATTATTAAACACTTAGGCAGAAACCAAATATACTCTACGACAGGGTTCAGCCAACTTTTTGGGCACCGATCGTCGCATAAACTTATTGAAAGTCTCGTAATCATCCATGGATAATCCACTGTAATTTTGCTTTTATTTTGGTGGTTAAGTTACATCTTAGACATTTTCCTTGGATTCATTCTTTTTTCAAATACTTATGTACCCACGTGTATGAATATTTTTTCTAGAGTAACTAAAATGCACATTTTAATTTTAGACTCTTACAACCGAACAAGGTGATTTTTGGTCACGCTCAAATATCACTTGAAAAGTACTAAATATATTTGCGAGTTTAGAAGAATCAGAGATCGGATTTTAATGACGATGTAACGTAATCGACTGAAAATGACTGCGAGATCAGCCCGTCTATGTTGATTGACCAGTTGCCGATCCTTATTCTATTATAGTATTCATCATCAAATTAAGGACCTACTATCAGCCCGTCAGGGCACTACATGTTTCCTTGTTTAATGTAACTATAAGTTCAGGAGCAGTCAACGATCGAGAGCCCCTCAGAGCTGGTGCTCGTTATTTGTATTCTATGTGTTAAATGTTTTACATGTAAAATCTATCTATTGTTACAACAAAATAAAACCATACAAACAAACAAACAAACAAATTAAGGTGGGAGTGTAGGGGATGTGGGAAAACGTAAATGTTTTTGCAATTTTTATAGCATAACATTTTTTAGTCAAAATAAATCATATAATTCTCGAATAGAAACTTAAGAGTTTAATTTTCTTCACTTAGTGACCTAAACCGTTCCTTAATATCTGTCAAAGATGTCCTGTAATTTAATGACATATTTTTCTCTTCACTTAAAACGTTTGTCATCAAATACCGCTATGCTAATAACAGATATTCAAGAACTGTAAGTTTCAACAAATGCAGAAAATTTAACTTTACGTTTGTACTGAAACAATATTTTATTTATTTTGGAAAAAAAAACGAAAAGTGTTTCTATAATATTACAAAAACACTGGCCTTTTCTTGCGTTCCCTATATCCCCACCTTAAGGGCAGTTTTTATAGCAATTTTTTTTTGCCCAAAATAATTAAAATATCTCTCAAGTATGAACAGAGAGTTTAATTTTCTTCAGCTGGTAATCTCAACAGTTGTTGAATATCTGTCATGAGCATAGCGGTATTGGATGACAAACTTTTTTTAAATTAAGAGAAAAAGTAGTCATTAAATTCCAGGACACCTTTGATAGATAGTCAAAAAGTGTTGATATCACTATGTGTAGAAAATTAAACTTTACGTTTCTAATGAAGCAATATTTAATTTATTTTGGCCAAAAAAAGTTTTGATGAAAAAAATGCAAAAGCCCTACCCTTAACTCGCGATGCTTATAAACCCAACTTAATCAGTAACTATGCACTATCAACTATAACAGTTTTACGCCTCAGCTACAAACTTTCATAATTTTGTTAAGGACAGACATCTTCCTGAAGTGTGTGTGTATGATATAAAAACGTGTGTGTGTGTGTGTGTGTGTGGACCTTATTCCTCTTCCATTGCATCTGTCCCGGTAGCATGCAGTAAGTTGGGGGGCCTGGAAATGGGATAGAAGGGGGTGGAGAGTGATTGATTACCGGAGGGGGGGGGGGCGGGAAGGAGGAAGAGGAGGCTGGTATCATCACAGTGACTCACATGAGGGGGCGTGCTTTTGGCCCCCTACTTTCACCACCCTCCGGCCTCCTTAACCCCCCCTGCAATATTTCCGCGACACTGAATTCTCCTCAAATAATCCATCCGTCCCGTTCGCTTGCCAGATGAAGACACCCCATGTCAAACTCAACAAGGGGGATGGAGATGTAATTGGAAGAATCCGATAATTGTTACAGGATTGCTTTATTTGGATTTTTAGTTGAAAAAAAAAGAGGATTAGGTAAAAACATTAAAATGTTGCTGGGAACATTTTTTTTTCAATGCACAATTTTCCAAAGTTTTTTTAAAAGCAGATATAATTTACAAATATCGGTTTAAAAATAGAATTTACTCGCTAATTTTTATTTTATTTGTTTATTAAAGGTATTTAACGTGCACTTTCTTAACTGGCTGATGTTATCAGCACACGAGAATTTCTATGAGAGAGAGCGAAGGAGCCTACTAATTTTGCCAGGGACGATATTTCCCCAACTTTTCCAGGGTTTTTTCACATGCCACAACTTACATGGAATCGACGGCTTTACTTCTCTTCAGAAAGAAGTTGTGCTACGGATTTTTATCGCTCGAGTTCTTCTTAATATTTAGTTGATATATAATATCTTTAAATTAAATTAAATATACGATATGAGGCATCACTTTAGTGTTAGACTAACCAGCTGATGATGGGAAGATCGAAGTTTGAATCCCGGTCAGGTATACAAAGGGTGGCTATTTATAAATGGTTTCCCATTCTCCTTCCATGTAAATTCTTCTACAATACTTCCTTCCTCACCCCTGCCCCATTAGATCAATAATTATAATAGATGTGTATAGTCTGTACAGGTAGTAAGAAGCGGTGAGGGTGGATTCTTTCATAACTATAAAAAAAATCTTTAGCACTGAGCTCTCCAGGGCTCATCCCACGCTCAGGGTTATTCTTTATTTTTTATTATTTAGCACCACGTCTTACTACCTGTTCGGGTTATACGCTTAAGTACTAATTACACTAATTTATTAGGAATTGGGAAGGTTAAATTTAGAGGAAGTGAACCCGCATTTGCGTGGAGGGAGAGTGGAAAACCATTAAGGAAAAACCACCCCCAGTTCACCCGACCGAGATTCGAACCTTGATCTCCCCGTCCTCGGTGGCCTGGCTCAACACGACTAGCGCGTTAGACAACTACGCCACCGAGGCGGGTGGTTATTCTTTATTCAAAGTTCAAAGCATCCCCTTGCAATTATTAAATTTTCTACGAACGGAAATATAAAGATGATTTCGAGTCACAAGTTGAGATGGTTTCAATAATATCTTAAGAACGACGATGAATTATACACGTCCATCAGAGACCCTTCCTTATTCAGGGTGTGCAAGAGGGTCTTGAGTGGTTTTTGAGGTTTCATTTGTTTGTTTGAAAACCATTTGTAGGTTAATAGATTTGGTTCCATAATAAACGTGGTAGAGAATTTTGCTTAACATTTTCATTGCTATAAAAACTACTTTAATCTATTTATTGACTTTACACTAACAAATGATAGGACGTTAATAAATATAGAAAATGGTTTTCCACTCTCACACCACGCAAATGTGAGTAAAACTACTTTAAATTCAACCTTCCTCATCCCTAACACATTAGAGTAATTAGTACATATAAGTGTAACCCAAACGGGTAGTATGACGATATATATAATATATATATTCGCCCTATATATAGTGATGTATTTTGGTATTCCAATGAAATTATTATAGAATGTCCTAAACAATTTGGTATTTAGAAACAAAAATTTGTCAATTAAAAGAGAATGGCTTCCCAGCAAAGAAATAAAATGTTCAAAGATAATAAAAAAAACTTGTCTGTAAACCCTTTAGTTATGATTGAAGAATGACCTTGAATTAAAGACAATCTCCAGGTAGCTTAGTGGTAAGGCATCGGTGCGCTAATTTGCAGGTATCTCAGGTTCGATTTTCGTGTCGTGGTGTTATTTTTCAACTATAAGTTATTTAGTTTGAGTTAAAAAATTATAATGCAACAGCTTTATCCATAATCAAAGTTAATTTTCATCAATGTAAATTCTAAAAGGCTGGACCAAATAACAAATAATTAATGTAGAAGCCCACTATACCGATGTACTGTACCGATGAGGTTATCGATGAATTGTTATTGGGCGATTATCAGTGCATTGGCAATTAATCGAAATCGGAGATTATCATGTAAAGTAATCGTTTTTTGTAAGTAAAATTTAGAGAAAAATTTTCTATGTGGACGTTTGACTATCAAAATTTCAAGAAAAAACCCACTTATAAAGGCTACATACCGCATTTGGGTTGCGGGCTATGCCAAAAATTACATAACCTGATAAAGAAATAAGTTTATACCGCTGATAAAAAAAAACTAGCAATCTAGTTCCAACTTTCACCGGTTAGATATAAAATATCTTTTTTATGTATAAAATCTTTTTGAATTGATTACACTAACTGTTATCATTCTCTTAAGCATATTTCCAAATAATTATTAATAAATAATTGATAGTCGGGATTAACCGGTGAAAATAATCGTAACATGAACAAGTATTTTAAACAATCGGTAATCGCTATTGTGAATCGGTTTTATTGAATCGGTACACCTCTAATTTTTACCAACATCAATGCTCGTGGGGTTTAGTAAGTCCCTTTTGCAATAGACTGAATCACAGGTGATGGGAGATCGAGGTTCGAATCTTATTCGTGTGTATTGAGCGAAATTTTCCCTCGATGTTTTTCCAATCTCTCTTCATAAAAATAAAGGCTATATTTCCTCCGAATTCTACCTTTATCAACACTACCCAGTTAAAGTAAATATGTGGAGATGCCAGATGGGTAGTTGATGTGGTACACAAAACAATAGTAATAATAATTTGGGATAGAGTGATTTTCGGGACATTACTAGCTTTCTTTTTTAAGTTGATATCATGCCTAAATATTTTTTCATCACTAGCAGTTATTCTAAATAATTTAAAGTAGATGCTAAATTTCTTAACCAAATGACAAAATTTTCGTGCAGACCTATACTAATTTGGGGTGCGTTCAAGTCACTCTAAGAAACTTGGTTCAGTTCCCTAGTAGGAAAAGGTCCCTTAATTCTATGTTCCTTATGTATAACTTCTATGAATGTTAATTATCCGTTATTATTGTGAGGGTTTTCAAGCCAATATCTTGTTTTGTAATATATTTTATCATTACTTACCACTGATTCTATTTTTTTTATGCGCTGTGTCTTACTACGCATCCGTGCTATACACATTTTAATAACACTACTTGAGTAGGAATTAGGAAGGAGGAATTTATAGGAGGTGTAGCCCTATTTAAGTAGGCCTCACCATCAAGTTACCCTCTAGTTAAAGAAGCAAATGTTGACATTTGTATAGGCATGGACAAATTGTGCTAAGGTGGGAATCCAGTAAACGAGAGAAAAGGTCAAGTATTTTTGCAGTTTTTTTAGCAATTTTTTTTTTTTGTTAAACTCAAGGGTGTCCTGGAATTTAATGACAAATTTTTTTCTTCATTTAAAATTGTTGGTAGAAAGATCGCTATGCTGATGATGCATATTACACAAATGTTGATGTAACTATGTGAATAAAATTAACTCTTATATTTGTAGAGAAGCAATATTACTTTATTGTGACAAAAAAGTTATAAAAACCGCAAAAACACAGAACTTCTCACATTTCCTGCATCTCCCCCATCATTACGGAAAAAGAATAAAAGGCCATTTCAGGGTTTGAATAAAAATTGCAATAGTTTTCGAAATTATATTTTCAAAATAAAATTACTTGTAATAATTATTATTTAAAATAGTTTTATATACAAGTAAAATTCTTTAAAATGCAAAGAAAACATTTCAATTCAAAGAAAATACATAAAAATTAAATTTAATAAAAAAATTTGATCTTTCTAATATTTTTCTTATTTAAAGTATGGTATAAATTACACATTTCAAAGCCCCTTTATAAATAGCGTACTGATTTTTGTCGACATTTCTTAAAATCAATATCAAAATTATGTTTTCACTAAATTAAATGTGAAAATGAAATTCATCTACTAAAAGATGGTCTTCATTCTTTTAACTGTAAAGTTAATTAGTTATTTAAAATAAATAAATTGACTAATTAATTTGTGGGTTTTGAGAAAATATTCACTTGTTTTCATGTTCTTAATTGTTTGCCCATTTATTCTTATATAAAAAAAAGTAGAATTATTACTCATCGTGCACTTTTCTTAACTTATTTTTGAAACTTAATAATAATAATAATAATAATAATAATAATATTTAGCACCGCGTCTTACTACCCGTTCAGGTTATAAGCTTAAGTACTAATTACTCCAATGGATTAGGAATTGGGAGGGTTGAATTTAGAGGAAGTGAGCCCGCATTTGCGTGGAGGGAGAGTGGAAAACCATTTAGGAAAACCACACTCAGTTCACCCGACCGAGAATCGAACCTCGATCTCCCCGTCCTCAGCGGTCGAGCTCAACACGACTAGCGCGTTAGCCAACTACGCCACCGAGGCGGGTTGAAACTTAATAAAAATAGTGTTCAACCTTTTGAAATGATAGGTGGATCAAAGGCCTAATAATAATTTACCTCCGTAATTAACACATTTATAATAGTCCTATGGTTGAGATAATCACATACAATAAATTATCTTAACACGTTAAGCAAATTTTAGTTAAAAATAACCTTAACAACTTCATATTATGTATTGTTAGAAAAATCTATTTCTGAGCAGTCAATCTATCATCTTAAACTAATTAGTAGCTCTGACCTACACGAAAGTTTTAAAAATAGAACCACTCAAAATACGAATCCAAACGCTCTTAAAAACAACAATGAATAGACACAAAAAAATCGAACCCCTACTATTTCATCCCTAAAAAAAATATGATAAAAAAAATTAATTTTTTAAGTTTCTCATGGTAGGTTATTTTTAACACTAACAGAGATTTTGGTGTGAAAATAAAAATCCATAGGGTAAAATATATAAGCCTACTTTAATTTTTTTTTCAGTAAAGTGGGGGGGGGGGGAGAGAGAGAAAATAGGGGCGTTTTTGGGAGGTGAAAGTAACCCCCTACTGGCTGTCTACTCTTTCAAAGGTTATAAGGGGAGAAAGAGAGAAAGAGACCGGATGATGGTATGGGAGGGAGAGAGGGAAGCAAGAGGGACACGTCAAACTTGACAGCGAAGAGGGAAAAAGAGATAGAGATAGAGAGAGAGAGAGAGAGATGGAGAATGACGACATGTGTGCCCGGAGATTTCAGTGCTCGCTTTTAGTGAGGTTTTGTTAGTCGTACCCTAAAGCGGTTTAGCAGACAGTCAGTCGTGGGGTCCAGTCCCACTTGTCTGGTCGTAAAACAAGGTCGTAACGGGAGTTCGTAGTGTAACGAAAAGAAGGAAGATGTTTGACACGGTTGTCTCCATGAGTTTGGCTACTATCAATTATTTACGGCATTGATGGGACCAATTAATCCATCAAACAACAAATCCACTAGTCAAAACAAATTATTAATTTGTCGAAATAAGTTACCAGTGTGATCGTTATGTGAAACTGTTTGCGCGTGTCATTTAGATAAACGAGTGACTTTTCTATTATGTTTATTACTAAGCAACATGATTTAAAAATGAATAAAGATTTTTTTTAAATATAAAAAAACTTTAGTGTTGCTAATACTAGTCCACCTATTTTTTTAATGTTAAGGTTTTTTTTTATATAATTGTTTTGTTTTGCCACGGTTGTGTTCCTAAGTGATACATTAAAGTTTGTTATGAAATGTGACTTAATATTTTAGATTTGATAACTTATATGTTTTATTTAATCGAAGTAAGGTAACAAAAACAAATTAAGGTTATACCATTCTGTGTATTCACTTACTGTGAGGTTAGGAGACACCAACAAGCTTTACGAGTTATCACTACAACCAACCAAACAAACTCACTAACGCTCTGCGCAGCTACTTACCTCACTTGATATTCAACCTTCTCTCTTTTGATTTACTTCTCTCTTTTTATCTCCCTCGACAAACAAGCACTGCTCTGTCTTTCTCTCCCCCACTCTACACGTGCTCTTGTAGTTCAACCTTTCTCCACCACGCTCTCTGATGGCGCCACCATCGTGGCACGAGGTAATCCATCATGGTGGGTTGACGTCTCTCCTCTCTAATTGGTCGGCAGTCGAGTCACGTGGTATGCTAATTGGGTGACTGTGGGCGGGAACTTTTTTCTCATTGCCCCCTTATCTGTCTCTCTCTCTCTCTCTCTTCTCCAACGATATTCTCCTATCTTGTCTTTTAACACACTTTCCAGAAAAAGGGGGGAAGAAGAAATAGAGGGAACTAGTTTTTCGAGGAAGTCTCTTTTAGGTAACTGTAGGCATAAAAATTCCTTTTCTTCAACCAATTTTTTTTTCTTTTAAATATTAACATTTTATAGCGACTGAGTTCTCGAAAAGTAGTGAAACGGGTCTGTTCTTTTTAATCATCGCTACTACTTTTTTTCCCGTCCCCCACCTTCTCTTCCTCCAAAAATCTATCCCTCCAACTCTCCTTCTCTAACATTTTTTTATACGGTTACTCTTTGTTTGCTTCTTAAACTTAAAAAAAAAAACCTGTTTCACTTTGAAGACCCTCCGTAAAAATATCCTTCGGTAAAATATTTTCCTCTCTCTCCCCACTGACGCGCTGCCCAGGCGGAGAAAGGGGCATCCCATAAAAATTAATGATCATGAGTTCGTTCTTGATGAATCCGGTGGTGGGCAGCGGCGGCGTTACTCCGTATCACCACCAGAACCATCATCAGCTTCACCACAATCATCACCCTCAGCACCTTTCACAGCAACAACAGCAACAGCAACAACAACAACAACATCAGATCCACGCCGCGGCCACCGCGGTCGTTGTTGATCCCAAGTTCCCTCCAACAGAAGAGTACAGTCAAAGTAACTATATCCCTTCGGCGGTGACCGGTAACGACTTCTTCGGTGCCGCGGGACACCTAAACCACCACCAGTACCACCATCCTCAGTACCATCAACCGGCGACCACCGGCTACGGCGTCGCGACCACCAACGGAGGGGGCAGCTTCGGGTACACGAACTATTACCATCATCAACATCAGCTTCCTGCTCCCCCACCACCACCTCCTCACCATAACAATGCCATCCACCCTCACCACCATCCACCGCCTCCAGGGCCCCCAGTGCCCTTGCCTCCGGAGGCGCAGGCCGCGTGTGTTAGTCCGGTCCAAGAAGCGTCTTCGCCGCCCCGACGGTCCACCAGATGATGCCTCTTCAGGAGTTGGTGCAACAACAGCATCAGTTGTCGAGGACGGAGGAGGATGACGACATCCCTGAAGACGACGATGACCTAAACTGTGATCAGGAACTCGATGAAGAAGGTTCGGAGTCCGGGGATCGCGTAATATACCCTTGGATGAAGAAGATCCACGTGGCGGGAGTCGGTGAGTAACTGAAGCCTGTTTGGATGAGTGCTATTTAATTTTAATCAAGATTGTTTCCCTTTCTCAATCATGAGCTACATTTTTAAATAACACTCGTAGGCTAAACTATTTATAAAATACTACCACAGTATGGATAGTTCTAAAATATCTCTGGAATACAAACCGAGATGCCAGTAAAACATTAGATCAAATTAGATGTGAAACCATTATCATATCAACTTAGGTATGGAAATATTTGATTGGGAAGATAAATGTAATAGCCCTATTAGACCCCTATTTGATTAAGGACTGTAAAAAGTAGAACAGGTGGTCATCAAAAAGAATTTAACTGGCTTTACTTGTGTTTTAAACACTATTGATTGGGCAACTATTTACTTTTCATAGTCCTAGTAAAATTGGTTCGTTCCATTCCAATAAATGAGTTGTTCTTAATATCATAGACGTAAACACGCTTACAATTTTATATTTTTTTTTTTAGCACTGTGCTTTACTACCTGTTCGGTTTATACGCTCTGATACTTAATTATAATCTCGCTTGTCTTGTATTTATGTCATGTACATCTAAATATTAATATTACAATGTTGACAATCTTTTATTTACAGAAAGTTCATGAATTAATAAAAACTAAACATTAGCATAATTTTTATTGATTATTTTTCATGTTTAAATACAGGTATAGTCTTAACGAATTTATTATTTGTGATATAAAACATTACATTACATTTTTTATAATTAAACTAATAAAAGCTAAACAACCAAATAAATATTTTCTGTATTTATTGAGTAGCATTAATTTAAGATGTTTAACTTTGAGGGCATATTAATTACTTGAATAAAAATCTATAGGTTATTCTTTATTTAGAATAGCTTAAATGTGTTATATAATGCACATTAAAATGAACTCTTAAAGCGATGTTGATTAAATTTATTGACATATTCTAGCTTATTAACTCCAATAATCCTAATAAATAATATTATTGATGAGATATATATCATTGGAGATTTGGGCTTGAAATAAATACATTTTAAAGAAAAATAAATACAAGACTAAACATATTTTATCATAGGCCTACTAAAATCAGTTATTGATTGATGAGTAAATGTAATCATAACATTTTAATACATGCCTACTTTTACAATATAGTTAATTAATAGATTGAATCATTTATTTTAGACAAGGCCGTAGCCAGCCAATAATTTCAGGGGGGGTTTGGTGGGCACATCCCCCAATTGCTGGAAGCTAGAAAAAATTCTAAATGATAAACAGTTATAGAAGCTCTCTGAAGTGGTTATTTTCATCGTAAAATAACTCACTAACTGCCGAAGGCTTGGAAAATTTCTAAATATTAAACACTTTTTGAACTCTGAAGTTTTTTTATAGTAAAATAACCCCCAAAATGCCGAAGACTAGGAAAGTTTCGAGATATTTAACAACTCTAGAAGCTCTCTGAAGTGCTTTTTATGGTAACACAGCCCCCTAATTTGTATTTGTATCTTAATTTTAATATTTTTTGAACCATAAATAAAGCCATATATATTCTGTTCATAAAATTTCGCAGGGGGTTTGAACCCCCAAAACCCCTCCCTGGTACGGCCTTGATTTTAGAAGATATTATTCCTGAGATTTGATTAGTTTGTTTTAGTTGTGTCCATTGGACTATTAACAATCGAGGTAGGCCTATAAATACATAGCAAAATTATTTGAATTGGGTGGTTAAACTACTCACAGACAGAAATAAATTTCAAGCAAATACAAATAAGGGTTCGTTTCAAATACACCCAGATAAAATAGCATAAATATTACTGTTCCTCTATAGAGGTATGCCCCAATTTTCTTAACAATGGATAAACCTAACAGCTAGAAAAAATTACAAGATCAACTTTCACGTATTTATAAGTCAATTCATCTTATATGCATATGTCCCCTTTGATAGATAAAGTAGCTTTAAAATAACAATAGTAATATAGTAAAATGTTATTAATGTTTATTGAAAAATATGTGCTAGTAGTTTCTAAAATGGTGTTCCAAACGTCCATTCGTAAGAAAATCAAGATATAGTCAGTCAGCAATTTACCTCTAAAATAAGCAAATATAGTATATCTACAGTTTTAATCAGTGTTACATTAAAATAATATTACTTCACCTATTTTGGCGTGTTGAAACCTACAGGGTTGTCGAATATTAAAAAATATTGTTTTAATAATGATATTAATGTAGTCCAGGTAAACAACTAAGAGAGTAATATATTTTAAAAGTTTCTTTACAAGTAATTTGAACCCCTTTGCACAGAATATCAAATGAAGATTTATTTCTTTTGGACGTGGAAAAATATTTGAATACTAAAATGCTAGCTGCGTGTATTTATATTTAAGTAGACTTAGGAATCAATATTTATCGATTAAATTATCCATATATTGATTATACGTAACGTTTGATTAAATTTATTACGGCCATAAAAATGTGTTCAAAACACTCCATCCCTTTTATATATAAGTTATATTTTTACGTTATGGAAGATAATAATCATGTCAACATTATTAATTGACTTTTATAATATTAAAGTAAAACATAAGATTCTCAGACCCTTACTTCTAAAATTTTATGTATCCAAAATATTCAATATGGTTAAGAATTAAATGAAATAGCAGTTAAATTGGTATAAACATTTAGCTATGTATGGTTTATATCCTAAAAATTAATTAATTAAAAGTATTAAATTATAGTTTATTTATCATCATAGTTAATTTTAATGGGTTTTGCAAAATTGCAGTAATTTTTTTATATAGCACCACGTCTTACTACCCGTCCGAGTTATACGCTTAAGTACTAATTACACTAATTGAGAATGTTGAATTTAGAGGAAGTGAACCCACATTTGCGTGGAGGAGAGTGGAAAACCATTTAGGAAAAACCACCCCCAGTTCACCAAACCGAGATTTGAACCTCGATCTCCCCGTCCTCGGTGGTCTAGCTCAACACGACTGGCGCGTTAGCCAACTATGCCAACGAGGCGGGTAAAATTGCATTAATAATCATATATATCCACATCGGTGAACACGTAGACTAGATGTCAGTTTCATCTGGTTTAGTTTTACTAGTAACAAAGAGATCAAGGTTTGAATCAAATTTGGGTGTACAGTGGGTTTTTTTCTTAAATGTTTTCCAATTTTTCTTCCACACAAATACAGGTACATTAAACTCTAAATACTACCTTTATTATCCTTTCCCATTGGTGACTTTAAAATGTGTAGCCCTTATGAGCGATGATGCTGGTGGAAAAAAAATCAACTAAGAATCTATCTTTAATATAATTTGAATGATAATTAATTTAACTAACAATGTTTTTTAGACGTACTTTATAACAATATTGTTGAAATAAAGGTTATCCAAAAGGAATATTTATCAATACATTATTTTAAAACATTAGTCTTAGCTTATGCCTATATTCAAAATTTCCTTTTTAACATTATTTTTAACAAATTATTTCATCATTATTTTAATGCTAGTTTTGTTTTCACTTAGTTCTATAAATGTTTTAGTTTAATCAAGACTGACAAACCTGGGTAACAGCATATTTTTTAGCACCGCCTCTTTTTACCTTTTCAGAATTTTGTACTAACCACGCAAATGAGCTAGCAATGAGGAAGATTGAATTTAAAATAAGTATACCTGCATTTGCGGGGATGAAGAGTTGAAAACCATTTATGAAAACCACCCTCAGTACACCCGACCGTTATTCGAACCCTGATCTCGCTTTCATCGGCAGTCTAGTCTATTGTGAGAGTGACACTTTATGCCTACCATGTGACCACCAAAGCAGGTCTGGGGAATAGCTATGCTCACAATTAAATTATTGCTAGATTTAACAATAAACCTATAGCTATCAGGAATAAACATAGCTTACCCTTTAATATATCACATTTCACTTCTAAATTACATTGGATATGTGTATTTAACAACTCATAATGTGAGCCATGTCTTACCAACCTCAAAACACCTGGCAAGGATTCGAACCCCAAAATCCTCGACATTAAAAATATAAATTAATGTTTACCCTTAGCCCACTGTTGTGGATCCTGTGTCTTATACATTTCGAACAATTCAACTAGTATTTACCTGTGTTTTATTTTATGAGCAATAAACATTGCTGTAAAAATAAATTCAAAATTTGCGAAAATCCTTTGCTTGGTAATTACGTAATATATAATTTAAATTCAAATAATAACTAATTCCTATAGGTCTAATTAGATGGTTTCAAATTTTAATAAATCTCAGAATCATTTTTTAAAATTGTGTTCAAGTATTAACCTTATATTCTCATAGTTCTTTTCGTGTTTTATGGGTTTGACAGTTAATATGATTAAAACTCGATGATTCTTAGCTATGCCTTTTGAGGGCTGACATAATTAATAAACATTAATCAAATTTGTAGACATGTCGACTCTATTAATACATCATGTAAAATGAGTTAATCATAATTATGTTAGTTTTGTATTAATTAAGTAATCCATACAATGTGTATTCTAAAACTTGATCAATATTGATTGAAACTAACTATTTATTAAAATACTATCTAGGACAAATATTCTAAAATATCTATACCTATCTCGTATTATGTTTTTATATGAATGTGCTTTAATTTAATCTTATATCTATAAGTGTTCTATAAAGAAACCATTTGTTTATCTCATTTTTGACAAAAATATTTTTCAAATAATTTATTTCAGCATTAAAGGTCATTCTAATTTTGATAAATGTAGCTAAAATTTGTGTTATTTTAATTGCACCATTCATATAGGTACGCATTTTCAATTATTTTTCTAATATAAATTTTAATTTCCCTTTTCCAAATGATCTTTCAAGGACTGATTAATTTCCAAATTTATATGTTCCCTTTAGTGATCGGTCTATGTTCCAAGCTTGGTCAAGATTAATTTACTAGTAGCTCTAACCAATTATGCAAAAGGGGGAGCTGGTTGAAGGCACAGTCGCGTGTACAGTGAACACCCTATCCTGTTAACCCCGAACCACGAACCCCGAGCGGTATCGATATTACCTTGACGTATTACTTACTCTATGGTCATATCTTATAAGATGCATAGTAATGAAACCATGCAGAGTAATATCGTTGCTTTTCAGGGTAAAATAAGGGTATACAAAGACATACAGTCATCAAATTGATAAATATTATATAGTCTTTCAGTATTAAAGTCGAACAAAAAGATAAAATTGTATTTCTGTATCAAAATATCTCTTCAAAAAGTATAAAAATGGATTTTTGTAAAGAGAATTGTATATTGCTTTATTATTTCCAAACAGTATTCCACTACAAATTCTGCCTTGGACATAATTCTTCCCTCCTACGAACTTGTTAGCTTCATGTGTAGTTAATAAATCAATATCTTGACAGACACGAATATCTCAAAGTTTTGATGGCTACAACTACAAAACTTGTGTATTGTGTAGAAGGATGTCAAGGACTAGTACATTTCACTGTTTCTATTGATTGCAAATAAAAATTTATTATTTAAATCCACATCGAAACTCAATTTAAAAAAAAAAATATATATATATATATATATATATATATATATATATATATATATACACTTTTATTTTGCGTCAACATTTTCATAGAAATATTTAAATAAATAACAAAATCAAGAAATGAAAAATAATGTCCTGTCATTTCTGACAAACTCTAGTTAATAGTTGAGATGACAATGTTAAAACAAACTGCAAATTATTTTGTAAACTGGTATTAGCATTCAAGGAAAGTGCCACTAAATGAGACAACCATTAACAAAACATGTAGTTAAAAATATATATCGAACATATTAAAAATATTTATTTTAAAAGGATAACATTTTTTTAAATTTACATAGCCTACGTTATAAAATGTTCAATGAAAAAGATTTATATTGAGAATATTTATATTTTGTGGTTTGGTGGAGAGAAGAGAAGTATAAATTAATATATCATATTGTCTAAAGGGAATTACTATTATTATTATTTAGCACCACTTCTTACTACCCGTTTGGTTTATACGCTTTAGTACTAATTACGTTAATTGATTAGAAATTGGGAAGGTTGAATTTAGAGGAAGTGAAACCACATTTATTTGGAGGGAGAGTGGAAAAACATTTAGGAAAAAACCATCCACATTTCACCCGACCAAGATTTGAACCTCAATCTTTCCGTCCTTGGCAGTCTGGCTCAACACGAGTCTAAAGTGAAGTTTAACAAAATTTCATTTATATGCTTCATTATTTCTTATAAAATAATTGTAATAAATAAAATATATTTTTTTCTCCAACCCATTGGGATAATATCAGAATAGGTATAGTATATATTTATTATATTAGATCTGTTGTCTGCCATGAAGTGTAAGAACTGTAAAGTAAAATTTAAAATATCTAGTTCAAAACATCAACAGAAAAGTTTATCCTAATTGTTTGGATAACAAGAGATTAATACAAAAATCTTGTGCTATAATTTTTTTTACTTTCTCTCTATCTTACAGGTAGAGAAAGTATGGTGATCGTCAAAAATTCGAACTCGAGATTTTGATGAATTTTGACGTTTCATGACTTCCTGAATCCGAAAAAGTTGTTTTTGAATTTCCGTCTGTCTGTCTGTCTGTCTGTCTGTACCTCCAACTAGAGCCTAAACTATTTTACCGATTGAGCTGAAACTTGATATCTAGGGTTTTCATAGGGTTGCCCCGAGGGGTTTTTGGAATTGGATATCCACCCCTAAAATTAAGGGTAGTTTACTGAAGGGAAAAAAGAGAAAAAGTCGATTTTCTCAAAATCGGCTCTAACAATTTTGATTAAATTTCATTTATGAACATTAATAAATATTACAAACAAAATGGACACTCTCAATATTTCAGCAAAATGGCTTTAAGGGCTCCGGTCTGATGCGTAAATTAACATTTTTTATAATAGCTCCGAAACTATTTGAGATATGAAATTACTTAGCATTACAAATATGTATATATATTTATAATACAAATATTTTATCCGAAACATATTTTTATAAAATCAATAATTTTCAATCTATACGCAATTATATATATATTTTTAGCTTTTTGGACATTAAAGCTTAAGTATTGCGATCGTAAAAAAAACTAACCTGAAATGTTGATGGATTTCGACGTCTCATGACCCCCCGAACCCTAAAAAATAGTCTTTTCAATGCCGTCTGTCTGTGTGTCTATTAAAACTTAAAATTAAGGGTAGTTTACTGAAGGGCAAACAGAGAAAAAGTCGATTTTCTCAAAATCGGCTCTAATGATTTTGATTAAATTTCATTTATAAACATTAATTAATATTCCAAACAAAATGGCTACCCTCAATATTTCGGCAAAATGGCTTTAAGGGCTCCGGTCTGATGCGTCAATTAACATTTTTTTAAATATCTCCGAAACTATTTGAGATATGAAAGTACTTAGCATTACAAATATGTATATATATATTTATAATACAGATATTTTCACCGAAACATATTTTTATAAAATCAATAACTTTCAATCTATACGCAATTATATGATTTTTTTAACTTTTTGGACATTAAAGTTTAAGTATTGCGACCGTAAAAAAAAACTAGCCTGAAATGTTGATGGATGTCGACGTCTCATGACCCCCCGAACCCTAAAAAATAGTCTTTGCAATGCCGTCTGTCTGTGTGTCTATAAAAACTTAAAATTAAGGGTAGTTTACTGAAGGGCGAAAAGAGAAAAATTTGGTTTTCTCAAAATCTGCTCAAACGATTTTGATTAAAATTCGTATCTAGGCGTTGATTAAGATTATAAATAAACTGGCTATTTTCATTTTCCTATGAAAATGATTTTTAGGGTACATTACAGAAGCGTTAATTTCCGTATCTCCACAACTATTGGAGAAACTAAACAACTTATCATTGCAAAATTGTAGGACTATTAGAAATAAAAAACTTTTATTTGACATATATTTTTATAAAAGCAACAGTTTCTGAGATATTTGCAAATATATTCATACAATTTTGTGAGCTTTAGTTGTAAACATATACTACTTAAGTCTTAACGCAATAATTATCCAATGCCATAGAGTAATTAAATATAAGTATCTAAAATAGTATGTTATTTTTCCTTAAATTAAATATCAATGTGATGACTTGAAGATCTGCAACACCTTATAAAATGTTAAAATTTTAAGCAGAAATCGAAATTTTAATACGAAGTGTTGACCCTTGTGGAATACATTAAACTGTTTGAAATGCTCTTAGGTGGACAAAGATGCGCTTCTTTTCTCATTGATTATATATCATTGTATATTATTTTATGCGTGTTCTTATGTGGAGTGGTGATGATACAATGTACATTATTCCGTTCAGAAATCTTACGAGTTTATAGAAAGAGAGAGAAAGTCTGTGCGGTCTGCCGTACCATTTATTTTAATTGTTTAGGTGTCTTATAGAGACCATTTCTTTCCCCATTAAATGATTTTATTGTTGGTAATAGTATTTTTTAAATTTATGTGTAATGTACAGTACACTACAAAATATATGCAGCAAGGCTCTTACAACTGTCAGATCGTGGTTGAAGTATTACTGTTTTCACGTAAAATTGCAAAATAATCATTAATTACGAATTAGTACTCTCTTTACATTCATGAGAAATACTTCAACTTTTCATCACGTTTACTTGACATTTTTACTAATTGATTATTACATCCTAAACATAACATAATATTAACAATATTTACAAAATACCATCTTTTTATTGTATTTTTTCCATTTAATTCCTTCTTCTGTTATATCCCCCCTCCCCCTTATCACTATGTTAGATCACATAAAAAACATACAAACAATTACATTTTACACTTATATAAATCCCCTGCATTCACTTAATCTTCATTGTGCAGACACGATAAAGGTTACTTATAAAAACAAATGGGATGGGATGGAAATAGATTAATTATGGTTAAGTTTTATTGTATAATTTCAGTACTAATACCTTAATTTTTTCATTCTCATAATTATTACTAATATTTGAGTAAAACATATTTATTTGCGCTTATATAAGTTACAAAAATAGTCTTTAGATGGATTGCATTTTTAAAAGTTCTGGATTTACAAAATCACCTTTAAAATAAGTCCAACAAATTTTCAAATATTTACTATGGATTTCATTATAAACTCTTTACTTTTTCACACTTTATTAATATCATGAAAATACTTTGACTCTATTTGCATTATATCGTTTGAATTAAAGAAGAATTTTATAATCTTATATTACATTATTTATTAAAGTCAATATTACTTCACCACTGATGATAGCTATTATTTGTAAATACACTAATTTATTACTTTGTTTTATATAATTTTTTAATAGCTCTGGCTCGATCAGTTTTCTCAAATAACTAAATCATAAATATTAATTATTTGGCTACACCTTATACAAATTCTACTGGGACATAATTTCCGGAGCTATATATAAATCTAAAACAATTATTTTAAAATCGAAAACTTGATTTTTCACTATACCATATAAGAGAGCAGTTATTTTCCTTAGGTTAAAGTCAATGAACTGTCGAGGATTGTTGATGGAATAAGCAGAGCTAGGTTCAAACTGTGCCTATGATGTGTTCTAATTCAATCACTAGAACACTGATTGGTCAACCCTCTTCATTGGCCACATGGTCTAAGGAGTCATTCTTATAATAGATTAAACTGCCAATGACAGGGAGATTTGGTTCATATTCCAGTTGGGTGTACTGATGTTATTTTTCTAATAGAGTTTACTCTCCCTCCACGCAAAAAAGTGTACAATTTCTTTAATTTAACCTTCCTCCATCCTAACACATTAGAGTAATTAGAACATATGCTTACATCCCGAACGAGTAGTAAAATGCAGTGGTAAAAATAAATCTAAACGGATTGATATAAACGGAAATACATTCCCATGTAAGGTATAAAGAGAAGAGCCAACTCATGATTGGCCAAATTGGGAATGAGAGGGTGAGAATATGTCACAGATACTTAAAGTTTTAACAATCTTTGTTCACCATGAAGACACACCACGCCACTGGTGAACGTGGATAATCTGTTTAACTCTCCTAAGCTTGGATAATCTGCTGTGCTCATAAATAGTCAAAAAATAATTGGTATTTTTTTATTGAGGGAAAACTCGTAGTCAAAAGGGTACTTCAAGCATATTATTCCCATTTTCCTTTTTAATTTGATTAAACTTATGAAACTTTATATGTATCGTAAATTTCACCACATGATCATAAAATTCTCAATTCTTCTTACGTTCCTTGAATTAAGAAGTTTGTTTTCAATTATTAATATATATATATATATATATATATTATTAGCTAGGCGTATTACTACCCGTTCTAGCCATACGCTTATGCAAAATTACGCTAATGTTTATAGTGATGATGGATGGAGGTTATATTACGAGGAAATATACCCACTTTTTCATGGAGGGAGGTGTAAAACCATTTTGTAAAGCCACTTTCCGTACACCCGACCGAGATTCGAACCTTGATTCCCCGTCATAGGCAATCTAGTCCATTGCGAGAATGACACTTTAAACCATGTAGCCATTGAAGTGGCTGAACTTGATATTCTTTGGTTAAGTTCTCTCCTCAGGACCCGACATTCGTGGGTTCAAACCCAGCTAGATAATGGATTTTTCTTGCGCGATAAAAATCCGTAGCACAACTTCCTTTGGAAGGAAAGTAGAGCGTCGATCCCATGTCAATTTTGGCATGTGAAAGAACCCCAAAAAGTATTGAAAATACCTTTCACGGAAAAATTGGTAGGCCATTTCGTTCTAGCTCATAGAAATTCTCGTTTGTTGATATAGTCAATCGGTTCACGTTAAATATCTCAAATAAATGAAAAAAATATGATAAAGCTAGTTTATCTCTGGAAACCTCGTCCTATTTAATCGATTACTCGGTATAAATTTACAAACATTTGATATCGTGAACTATGATGTTATTTCAGTTCGAGTTGGCGTGGACATTTCAACTAAGGAACAACACATATATAGCCGAGATATTCAGTGCTAATGGACGCCAATATTAAAATATTCAGTGGGGTAATTTTAGTGGGAGACCAGCTTTCAGCTAACGATGAAAAATACATCGCCATCCATCAATGCCAGCGGCGAATGTCATTTTTGGATGTGGTGGGAGTAGTTTTTTTTTGTTCTATTCTCTTTTCCTCTTTGTTTTATTTCTGTTTTACCCATAGACTGAACTTTTCATCTGAAATATCCGTGAGTGGAGAAGAGTGACACATACAGAATAACAATAATATTAGAAGGACCAATCATGAGTAGCGGCTTCTCTTTTTGGTTTTTTATGCTCCTAGATGGTTTTATACACACAAGTTTTCTTTAAGAAGATACCCGATCTCATTTCTCAGGTCAATTTAAAAAAAAATATAAGTAAAACTTTTTAGAAAATATGAAAATATTATTTTTTGGAACGGGGGAGGGGGGGCGCGACAAAACTGATAACATTCTACTATTTAATAATATTTTATATGTTTTAATTATATCTATCAAAACCAACAGCTGCAGATCGCATGACCTGACATATTAATTGTGAAAGTGGATATAATAGCTTTTCTAGCGGTAAGATATGGCTAATTCCAATAGAAATTGGACTGAACGTTAAATTTTGGGTTCCCAAACTTTTTGGACCAAAATAACCCTTACACTAGAAAAAAATATATGCTGTAGCCTTCATAAAATATTTTAGACTAATATTATAAATGTTAAATAGTGGCACTTAAATTTTACAAGCATAAAAGTATAAATCTCATCTTCATTTATTTGAGGTATTTAACGTACTCTTTCTGAACTGAACGGTTGTATCAGCATATGACTTATAAATTAGCTTAAATCTAGAACACACTACAGCCAGCCTCCAGCCGTTTATTGATCACTATGAAAGAGTAAACCCACATTTCACCAATGATAAGTGTTTCGGACATACCAAGAATCGAGCTCGGGATCCTTAGCTAAGTAGATAAACACACTAGCGACTGAGCTAAGATGTCAAATTGTCATACATAAATTACAAAATAAACGGAAAATAAATACATGTTCTACCAGTGCCTTTGGCAAATGTATTTTATTCAGCTTTGAAAAAATTGGTGAACCTAATTACTGATGCTATTTTATAATGTAAGAACAATTAAAGACCATTCTAAAACTTCCTCACGATGCCTGGGATAGCTATAGCACAATTTAAAAAAATGCTGCGCTAGATTTTCACAATGGAATGTCCTATAGGGTATGAACATTTGATCATATTTTTTAGAATCATATCTTACTAACCCATTCGGGTTATACGCCTTTAATTTATCATTTAGACCTACTCAGCCTCGTGAGGAAAAATGAGAAGCTATTTGAATAGATAAGTAGTGGCTCTGGTCTAGAAAACTAAGATTAACGGCCTGAGGGTTCGTTTGTGCTAACCAACTTTTGACTTAATGCCAATGCTCTACAACTGATCTCTCCAAGGATCGTTAATTGGAGTGTTAAACCAAAGGTTCCTTGTTAGATTCCTGTGTCCAGGTGTCATTTTTCAATGTATTCGAATATGACTCAGTTACGGCTGATCTCCGTAATTATAATCATTCATCCCCCAAGCTTCGCATTTTATATATAGGTCCACCCAATTGTCTATAATTGCTTCCATCCATTTTGATTAGCTTGTAACTTAAAATGTATTAGTACTATTGGCAGCCTAAAGCCACAACCAAGTTTCCAGTGGCTGTGGTATTAATGATAGCTCTTAGTAGCCAATGATATCCACACGTCCATCACAAACTGTGTCTTAAAATGTGAGTGAAGAATGACTCTGAGCATGGTATGATCCCTAGGTAGAGCATTGGTGCACTGAACCAAAGTCTCAGGTTCAATTTCCATGTAAAGGTGTAATTTATTTAATTTATTTGAGCATTACCTCCAAATTAGACCATTAATAACCATGATTTTGAGAGTAATAATTAAAAAGGGTGCGTTGTAAAGTCAGTTAAACCACAGTTCTGTTTTCATTGGAAGGGCTGTTAAGAAAATACAAACAATTTTTTTTGTGGCCAATATAAAAATACAAACTGTTCAACATTACAATATTTTACTATTCTATTAGTGTTATTTTATAGGAAAACTGCAGATACTTTGATTTGACGTATGCTATCGTGATAGAAGATCTAGTAACATTTAAAGCTGTCTGATAAGGTTCTTCTTGTGAAATTGTCCTATATCTCTCCTTATTTTAAATAAATAAAGCCAGGGCCGGACTTGAAACTGTGGAGGCTCCAGGGATGTAAAAAATTGAAGGGTCAAAAGTTTAGCAAATGACTTTTTCGACTTTTATAGTGGATCACTCTCGGGTAAGAAGGAATTGCCGTTCATGGAGAGATTATAGTTGAAATCCCGCTTGAGTCAATTAAGTGGGTTTCCCTCCATCCCCCCCTAAATGATTTCCCACTCTCCCTACGCACAGGTGAGGTTACATTTACTTTAAAATACTACTTTCCCCATAGCTGTTCTATTAACATTATTAATGTATGCACTGTATATTGACCAAAATGGGTACTAAGACGTAGTGAAATAAATGGTACTGTGCACCACACAGACGTTCTTTCTCTTTTATTTTAAGGTGATTGGCCCTTTTAATTTGGCGTGGAAATGCAGAGCTATAGGAACAAACGGTTATCTTCAAGAGTTTTTATGGTTTGGCAATTTTCTTTTAAGAAACTGTTTGTTCAAGAATAGAAGCATGTTGATTAAGCTATAATTTTCACATACACACCACCTTTATCATTTTAACACGGATCAAATATCCATAGTTTTGACATTTCATAATAGAAAACTTCCGGCTGCATAACACAAAATAAGAAAATGTACCACCTAATAAACATTGATACATTATCTTAGAAGGGCGTTGAAAATATAACTATACAAAATTTCACTCGTTCTCGGTAAAACTGACATTTCAAAATGTATGATTTTTCTACGAGACCTGTCCGGTAGCTAGTGCCATTTACATTTTATTTTATTCATCTGTTCTTGTTGGCGCGGGAGGTTACTTTGGTCAGTTGTGAAGCCACGTTCCGCCCTTCAATCTCCCGCCCACCATACCAAGAAATATGTTTTAAACTTGCACTCGACAGGGCCAAGGACCTTGAAATGATCACGTTTATTCTGTCACTCAATGGACGCCAATTGAAATGATATGAATTTATTGTGATATAATGGCCCCGTGATAGGGAGCCAATTGAAGTGCTACGGATTGTTTGTGAGATAATTGGTATTTATAGCCCCATGATCGAGCGCCAATTATTACGATACATAATTATTATACCCCACGATTGGGCACCAATCGAAGTGCTACGGATTGTTTATGAGATAATTGGTATTTATATCCCCGTGATCGAGCGCCAATTATTGTGATATTTCTTACACTTATGAAATAAATAAGACCTTTTAATTTGCACACGATTTATTTAGATCATGGCACTGATTTATTACAACGTTCTGTAGATTTATGCCGCCAGCACTGAATATTACTGTGTTTGATTACAAAGTTCTTGTGTATTGCTGTCTACTGTAATGGATTCATACGCACAAGTGGATTATATATGACCCACCCCTTTCCTCTTGGACCCCTTGTCACCAGTGTCAAAACCAACTAATAGAAAGACTCCTGGGAATACGATTTTTTGAATGCTAGCTTCCTATTGGGTAGAGGGAGCTAACGTCACTTGCTTTCTGGTAAACACTACGGAGTTGATTTTTGAACGAAAAAAATAAGTTCTAATGGTAGAATCCTTTGACATTATTTTTGAAAAGCGCGTGATTCTCCATGGCTGAAGTCGTCCAAAACAGTATCATTATATACTTAATATTGAAACATTTGGTAAAAAACTATTAATATTTGTGAAACGAAATAAAATACACTGTTGCAGAAAAATTCCATCAAAGATCCCCAATAAAATAATATACACTGTTAAAAACATTGAGAATAGAGGAACATCTCTGTCCACCAAATACCATAACAATCAATTTCAGATTTAAAACACATGAATAAAAAAAAACTATGTTTACTTATAGCTCAGAAACTATTGGTTTTATAAAACTATTTATCAAATTAAAGATTTATATATTTAATAGTATTATTTCTTTAAAACAAAAATTATTTCGTGTCTTAAAAAAGAGTTATGAAGATATGATAAAATTGGAAATTTAAAAAAAGTAGCTGATGATTCTAATTGTTGATTAGTTGATTGCTCTGTACTGACATGTACTGTATTTAGTAATATTGTTGGATATTAAGAGCCTATCTTACGTATATACATATTATTTTAGCATTGCGTTTAACTACTCGTTCGGGTTATACGCTTATGTACTAAATACACCAATGGGTTTAAGGATTAGGAAGGCTATATTTAAAGGTAGTGTACTCGCATTGGCGTGGAGGGAGGGTGGAGAGCAATTTAGGAAAAACCATCCTCAGTACATCCGACAGAGATTCAAACCTCAATATCTTCCCGTTATCGGCAGTATAGTCTACTGCTAGAGTATTGCATTAAGCCACGTGACCACAGAAGCGAGTCAATATATAGTTAACTAGGATATTATTATTATTAGCACCGCGTCTTACTACCCGTTCGGGTTATACGCACTTACGCTAATGTGTAATGGTAGGGTGATTGTGAGATGAAATGGAGGACCTACAGTTTAACGTGGAATCCGAACCACGGTGGAGGCCTGGCATTCCTCACATTCACAAGTTGTGATTAATACACATCTTGTCAGAGGTGAAAGAAGGGTTTGGCAATCAGATAAATCCTTGCCGGGACCGAGGATTGAACCCGGACCCCCAGCACAGAAGTCAGACACCTTACCCCTAGACCACCAGGTCACCTTTAACTAGGATATTAGAATACAAGAATACAAGAATAGGCTTGAACCAGAAGTCGCATCGGAGGGTAATTTTTCTGCATTTTATAATTGACAACAGTGAGTTTTTTTTTTTTTTTTTTTTTTTTGTCAACCGCATTTCACTACCTATTCGGATTATAAACATATGTACAAATTACTCTTATGTGTTAAGGATTAGGACGGTAAATATATTTTTTAAGGAAATGTAGCCACACTTGCAAGAAGGGATAGTGGAACAGCATTTAAGAAAAAAAAAATTCCCTACACCCAATTGGGATTCTAAGACCTATCTACCTGTCATTGGCAGTCCAGTCTATTGTAAGAATGACGCTTTATACCAGGGGTCACCAAACTATCGATCGCGAGCTACCACTAGATCGAGGGGATACTTTCGGTAGCTCGCACAGAAACCAAGATTTTGCACTTTCTGAAGTAACTTTTAGATTAAGAGTATTGCCTCAAAATTTAGATACATATGTGTCTTCTCTTTTAGGATTATTATTATCTAGTTCTAGTTATTTTTTATAGCACCATTTCTTACTACCCGTTTGGTTTGTACTCCAATGTACTAATTTCTCTAATAATTTAAGGGATTAGGGAGGTTATATTTATAGGAAGTGTACCAGCATTTTCATAGAGGGAGAGTGGAAAACTATTTTGGAATAAATCTCAGTACACCCGACAGAGATTCTTACCTCGATCTTTCTGTCATCGGCAGTCTAATATACTGCGAAAGTAGCGCCTTAGACCATGCGGACACCGAAGCGGGTCAGAGAGTGCTCTCGCGTTGTACTCCAAGTGAAGGAGTTGTTCTGCTAGCCTGTGTGTGTCATCATTTTCAGCTAAGGGTGATAAAAAACTAATGTAGAAGTAGACTTAAGCTACTGATTAACATTTCCAAAAATGTAATGAAATGTGAGTGAAAAATGTTCACTATAAATTTTAAAAAATTATGAAAGGGTTGCCAGCTGCACAACGTGATTAAAAATATATATTATACTATAACATTATTTTAATAAATGAATATATAATCTTTTTTTAGTATTAAAAACCGCATTTTAATACAAAATGTACTAACATTTTTACCTTATTTCCGTTAGAATAACGAATCCAAATCATAGAGCCTACCTTCGATCGCATAAAGCTGTGATGAAAAATCTTCTGTACATGTTACAATAACAGCCAATAGGTGATACGTGCAACTTTTTAATCCGGGTAGCTCATGAAATAATTTGACAAATTGAAAGTAGCATCAAGACTTGATGTGTTTGGTGACCCCTGCTTTATACCATTCGACCACCGAAGTCGGTGGCACGATATTGTTTTTAACAACCGTGGGTTTATAATCCTGATTGTATAATTACTTTTCGCAAAGTTGGTTTTATAATAACCATTTTAGGAATATAAAATCCTCGTTCTTGGAGCATTCCCAAACTAGGTCAGATGTGGCTTAATATCTTATCTTGGGTACTTTACTTAGTGTAGGCTTAAACATAAATAATACGTAATACATGCTCATATAAATCCATACATATGTATTTTTAAATACACATGTAGGCATTAATAGTCTTATGTTACATACAATATATACAAAACAAAAATATAAAAGACTAGAAACAAACAAAACAAAAATATAATAAGACTAGAAAATAATACATAGACTCGTGTTTTTTAATATTAGATTTTATATATCAGCAAAGAGTTAATAAGCAGGTAAAAATGGTTTAGTACTCGTAAGTTTTTAAATAATTGCATTAAATTTTACTTTTTTTTAATGATCTACTTATATGCTCAGCCCTGTCATCACAGCAAAAGTTAATATCACACGTTGTAATAATTATGGGGTCATTAAATAACTAGAATATATTTTAATTAAAACTAATAATGTAAGACAACAGTTGCACGCTCTTTTACATAATGTAATTAAGTTAACGAGTAGGCGATGATACCGTATTTGGTGTTACACAGAGGTTCTTCCTAATATACCCCTTGTACATGAAACATAAATTATCATCGGGGATGTGTGTGTGTGTGTGTGTATGTGTGTGCTATCTATAACACAATAACATATCAATTACTGTATAATTAAAACACTTATAGAAAAAGTGTATTAGTTCCAGCACACAATGGCGGAGAGCAGCATATTGTTTAAGGTGGGGTGTAGCAAGAAAAGCATGAAATATTCACAAAAAAAACTTTTAATGGCCAAAACAAAAAAAATAAGCTTCAGTAGATACATTTTCTACTAATAGTAATCTCATTTCCTGCTTCGATGGCCGCATACGCTCTACTCTAATTGGGCCCCTACACGACCAGTCAGATTGTCAGTATTAATTATTACTTTATTAATACTGACAATCTGACTGATCGTGTAGGGTCCCTATTAGACTACACTACCAATGACTGGGAGGTCAGAATTCAAATCCCAGTCGGGTGTACTGATAGTGGTTTTTAAATCTTGTTTTCCACTTTTCCTTCACGCAAATGCGTTTATACTTACTCCAAATCCAACCTTACTCATACCTAACTCATTAACGAAATTAGAAGATATTCGTATAACCTGAACAGGTGAGCGCGGTGTTAATAATAATAGTTTCATCAATAAATTTGAAGGTTTAAAGAGTTGAATGGCACATATACTAGGACGATATTCTGAATAGCTAAATTAGTAGAGTATTTCGTGTTCTAACCAGCATGACCAGGCATCAAACACTTGTCCGGATGTAATTTATTTAAAGCTACATTCATCCATGTTGTTTGATGCTCCCGCTTAGGGGACGGCCAAACTGAGCGAGCGTGTGAACGACTAAAATATAAAATAGAACACATTGGTTGTAATGAGAGGTGGCCAGATTGGAACGAGCGAGCGACTGAGCGCGCGCGCTTGAAAGATAGAACTGGTACTATTTTTCAAGCAAGCGCGTTCAACCCGGTAGAGTCTAGTTTACAGGCGCTAGGCAATATTATTATATGTTAGTTCATTGAGTGCTAGGAAATATTCTCATTTTGACATTTTTATTACTATCGATAGGTTTAGCACACTTGCTACTAACGGCCTAATTTAATTGGTAAGATCATAAACCAGACCTATATATATATATATATATATATATATATATATAAAACTGTTATGTTAAAATACTTCAATATTATCAAAGTAGGCCTTTACAAATAAGAATCACCATTAGCGTGGAGAGAGGATGAGGAAACCCCAACAATAAATCACTTGTTAAAAACTACCCTCAGTTCACTGAGCCAAGAGATTCGGAGTCTCCTCGTCAACAACTATTGAGAGCTATCTGCTAATCACGCGCTCGCTTGCTCGCTCTCAGGCTCGCCAGTCTGGCCACCCAGTCGCTTGCGCGCTCGCTCGCACGCTTGTCAGTCTGGCCGAACCCTTTTACACTAAAGCACTGGACTGAGTGAGACAAGATAAACTCATTCGCTAGGCCAGACATGTGAAAACACTCACCCAAGGATTGAAATATAACAAGTTTTGGTTTAGTGGCTATAACAAGCTATCAGGTCAGCCGCTTCTGTGGCCGCATGGTCTAAGGTGCTAATATCGCAATATCCTTAACTGCTGAAGATGGGGAGATCAGGGTCCGATCCCGGTCGGGTGCACTTACATTGTTTTTTCCAAATTGTTTTCCACTCTCCTTTCACGCAAACATGGGTGGACTTCCTCAAAATTAAACCTAACTTAAACATATTAGTGTAATTAGTATATAGGCGTATGATTCTAATGGGTAGTAAGATGCGGTGCTAAAAAAAAGGTACTTTAAACATCCAAGCAGTTTTTTTTTAATTTTCCAAAAAGTCAATGAAACAAAAAAAAGCGTGTGAAGATACTATTATTTGTAGGTATATTTTTATTTTTGTCATACTCATGTTTATTGCTGATAAATTCGACAACTTAAATTATATGAACTTCCATTAGATAACTTCAACAAATATCTATTGACTACTTCTTCCTGGTGTGTATCGATAGAATACTCATGTGACTACTTCAACAAAAGTGTATCGAAACTTATTAGGCTACTTCAATAGGCTTGTAATGACAATCATATTGTCCTTGTGGATGATAAGAAGCGTTGTAGGGAAAAATAAATGGTACGGAACACCGCACAGACTTTCTCTCTCTTTCTATAAACTCCTAAGATTTCTGAACGGAATAATGTACATTGTATCATCACCACTCCACATAAGAACACGCATAAAATAATATACAATGATATAGAATCAATGAGAAAAGAGGCGCATCTTTGTCCACCTAAGAACATTTCAAACAGTTTAATGTGTTCCACAAGGGTCAACACTTCGTATTAAAATTTCTATTTCTGGTTAAAATTTTAACATTTTATAAGGTGTTGCAGATCTTCAAGTCATCGCATTGATATTTAATTATTCATTTATACATTTTGACCAATAAAAAATGTAAATATTGACTATTGAGTCTAAAATGGAGATAAATCATTGCTATGCAAACATTTCTCCTAAGAGATTTAAGGAAAAATAACATACTTTTTTAGATACTTATATTTAATTACTCTATGGCATTGGAGAATTATTGCGTTAAGACTTAAGTAATATATGTTTACAACTAAAGCTCACAAAATTGTATTAATATATTTGCAAATATCTCAGAAACTTCTGCTTTTATAAAAATATATGTCAAATAAAAGTTTTTTTATTTCTGATTGTCCTACAATTTTGCAATGATAAGTTGTTTAGTTTCTCCAATAGTTGTGGAGATACGGAAATTAACGCTTCTGTAAAGTACCCTAAAAATCATTTTCATAGGAAAATGAAAATAGCCAGTTTATTTATAATCTTAATCAACGCCTAGATACGAATTTTAATCAAAATCGTTTTAGTAGATTTTGAGAAAACCAAATTTTTCTCTTTTCGCCCTTCAGTAAACTACCCTTAATTTTAAGTTTTTATAGACACACAGACAGACGGCATTGCAAAGACTATTTTTTAGGGTTCGGGGGGTCATGAGACGTCGACATCCATCAACATTTCAGGTTAGTTTTTTTTTACGGTCGCAATACTTAAACTTTAATGTCCAAAAAGTTAAAAAAAATTCATATAATATCGTATAGATTGAAAGTTATTGATTTTATAAAAATATGTTTCGGATAAAATATCTGTATTATAAATATATATACATATTTGTAATGCTAAGTAATTTCATATCTCAAATAGTTTCGGAGTTATTTAAAAAAATGTTAATTGACGCATCAGACCGGAGCCCTTAAAGCCATTTTTCCGAAATATTGAGGGTAGCCATTATGTTTGGAATATTTATTAATGTTTATAAATGAAATTTAAACAAAATCGTTAGAGCCGATTTTGAGAAAATCGACTTTTTCTCTTTTTGCCCTTCAGTAAACTACCCTTAATTTTAAGTTTTAATAGACACACAGACAGACGGCATTGCAAAGACTATTTTTAAGGGTTCGGGGGGTCATGAGACGTAGAAATCCATCAAAATTTCAGGTTAGTTTTTTTTACGATCGCAATACTTAAGCTTTAATGTCCAAAAAGCTAAAAATATATATATAATTGCGTATAGAATGAAAATTATTGATTTTATAAAAATATGTTTCGAATAAAATATTTGTATTATAAATATATATACATATTTGTAATGCTAAGTAATTTCATATCTCAAATAGTTTCGGAGCTATTATAAAAAATGTTAATTTACACATCAGACCGGAGCCCTTAAAGCGATTTTGCCGAAATACTGAGAGTAGCCATTTTGTTTGGAATATTTATTAATGTTCATAAATGAAATTTAATCAAAATCGTTAGAGCCGATTTTGAGAAAATCAACTTTTCTCTTTTTTCCCTTCAGTAAACTACCCTTAATTTTAGGGGTAGATATCCAATTCCAAAAACCCCTCGGGGCAACCCTATGAAAACCCTAGATATCAAGTTTCAGCTCAATCGGTAAAATAGTTTAGGCTCTAGTTGGAGGTACAGACAGACAGACAGACAGACGGAAATTCAAAAACCACTTTTTCGGATTCAGGAAGTCATGAAACGTCAAAATTCATCAAAATCTCGAATTCGATTTTTTTTTACGATCACCATACTTTCTCTACCTGTAAGATAGAGAGAAAGTAAAAGTTAACTAATATAATATGTAAATATAACTTTTACTTCCCTGGAACTTGAACTACGTCACGCAATGCTTACAAAAAATTTTTTCAAGTGATCGGTATCTCTACTGGTTTGATGCCATCATCCTCCATTTCTTCTTATCTTGTCTTATCTCTTCATCTCTACATACCTATTACAGCCCACATCCTTAATTATCTGCTTCACACACTCTAATATTTGCCTTCCTCTCTAATTTTTCACTTCCGTTGTAACCTTAATTATAAAAATTAACCAAATCTTTATACATCAAAATGTGCCCCACCTTCCTATCTCTTCCTTTTATAAGATTTTCCGTATATTTATTTCATTCCCTATCTTAATACAGCCTCGTGGTATATTGGACAGAACCTCTTGTTGCTAATTTACAGGTCCCGGGATCGATTCCCAGCTGGTACCGGGGGATTTTTCTAAAGGGGAATAATCCCCTTGGTCCGCAGGGTTTGCTTGGTTATGCTAAGTTAGGTTAGGTTGGCTCCACCTCTTCATATTCACTATCATCTCATTTCATCGGGACATGAAAAAAGCCTCCACGAAAAAGATGTACGATTGTAGGCCTACATTCAATCGTCCCCTGGAAAAAAGGTGCATTAGTACTGCTAATCTTTCTACAAATTGAGTTACAGATTGGTCTAAGTCAGACACGCCACTATTATTATTCCCTATTTTTTTTTTAGAATCTAATCTTTTGTACGTTAATTAGTTCGCCTAGTTTTTTGCATCCTTCTGCAGACCCATATTTTAAATTTATATTCTATTTCACTTCTTTCTGGCTTTCCCAGCGTCCAAGCTTCGCTTACATAAAGGGCAGAGCTCCAAACATACCATTTTAAAAAAATATCTCAGTCTATGATCAACATTTGATAATAGGAGACTTCTTTTCTTGGAGAAAGCTCTTTTCGCTTGTACTATTCTGCTTTTCATATCCTCTTTGTTTCACCCATCTGTCGTAATTTTACTCCATACATAAAAAAATTGACTTATTACCTCTACTCTATCTGGCCCAATTTTGATATTTAATGAATTGTTATTGTTATCTTTGCAATTCTTCATAACATTTGCCTTTATTGGATTTATCTACAACCCAAATTTCTCTCCCAATAGTGTATTCATTCGAGTCAGTATTTAATCAACATCTCCTTTTTCCGTCAAACGAACAATATCAGCAATTTATTAACATTGTTCTTTTTTCAATCAAAAGAACAATCTCAGAAAATATTAACATCACTATTCTTCTCATTGAATTGTTATTCCTGACCCAAACTTGTATTTTATTTCCTTCATTACCTCCTCAACATACAAGTTAAATAGATGAGGTGATAAACTGTGGTTTTATCTCCCCCCTTTTTAGTTACTGATTGTCTCTTTTTACTATACACTTTTATTATAACCACCTGATTTTTGTAGAGATTATAAATAATTCTTCTGTCTTGGTATTTCAGCTTTCTCTTCCTTTAAGTTTTAACCATCTTCTCCTTCTTTACATTATCAAAAGTTTTTCCCAAATCCACAGATGCTATAGCTATATATTTATTTTTCTTGATCCGGCCTTCTATTATTTGTCATAGGCCAAAATTACTTATCTTGTATTTCTACTTTTTATTAAACAAAATGTATCTTCTCTTCTACTTTACCTTCCATTCTTCTGTATATTATTCGAGTAAATACTTTAGATGCGTGAGATGCCCAGCTAATTGTACGATAGTCCTCACAATTGTTAGTTCTTGCTTTCTTCATAAGTGTGAAGATGATACTTTTATAAAAATCTGATGGTATTTTTCCTGTCTCGTATATTTTATATATTGATTTTAACCATTGTTTTATTCTTTCTCCCCCAATGTATTGGAGCAATTCTGAAGGAATCTCGTCCATCCCTAATGCCTTGTTTGACTTTTAATCTTTCAAAAAACTATCAAATTCTGGCTTTAAAACTGAATTCCCTTTATCCTCAATATCAAGAAATTTATTTTCTTCCAAAACACCCCACCAGACAATTCCTACTAATCATAGAATCATTTATCCAATATCCATATATTTCTGACCTAAATGTTATAAATATTTGAAAAGAAACTTTCTGATTACATTGACTAATACAGGTTATCACACAGTCTAAGGCAAGGGTTTCACCTGGCGGCCCGTGGGTCATATATAACCCACAATGCCTTTTTTGTGGCCCACGAAGTTTTTGGAAAAGTAATCTTCTGTTGTAAAATTGATATTTTTAGCCGAGAAATGGTATGTTTGGACTTGCGTGGGGAAAATACATGAAAGCTCCAACGAGACCAATTCAGTAGTAAATTAATTGTGCTCTATTTTAATAATATCTTGTGTATCCCGTGAGTCCTATTTCCTTCCACCCCTTAGCTGATTAATAAATGGCCATCACTAGACACGTGGACTTCAATTGTGACCTTGGAAACACTTTAAGCTGAAACCCCTAGTCTAAGGCATTGCTATCGCAGTAGATTCTATTCACTGTGACGAGAAGGTTGAAGCTCAGAACTCAGCCGGGGACACTGGGACTGGCTTTCCCACATAATTGATCACTGCAGTTTTCACATTCTCTCTTCACGATGATTATGGTGCATTTCTTCTGTCATGCTCCACAACCCCACTCCTAAGAAAAAGTCGTTAATAACTTTGGTGAGGTTTTTTTTTATCGCGTCTAACTATCGGTTCGGGTATATCTATTACACTCGTGGGAGTAAGGATGAGGAAGGTAGAATTTAAGGTGAAAGGAAGCAAATATACAACCACATTTGCGTGGAAAATAATTTAGGGAAAAACCACCCTCGGTACACCTAACCGGATTTAACCCCGATCACCATGTCATTGGTAGTCTACTCTATTGTTAGAGTGACGCCTAAGACCATGCGGCCACCGAATAGGTCTACAATCATTGTTCTTAACAACAAAAAGCAGTCCATATACTGCCATGTCTAGACTAGTAAAGCGACCGAAGCCGGAGACGGTAACAAATAGGTTTTAAAACAGGCACAAGCTTTCTCCCTCTCCTGACACCCCTCCCCCAACCACACCTTCTATACCCCCTTCGTAATCGCAGCTCATCTATCTAAACTATTCACAGTTTGCAGCCACACATAAATCTCTCCCCTTCTTTCTCCCGCTCTCTCTCCCCTTGGGTTCTTTCACAGAACCTGTGCGAGAGAGAAAGAGAAAGAGACAGGTCTTGCGAACAAATGGACGCCATAACCATAAATTACGAACAAGCACGTGTGTGACGTCACAAAAGAGAGGGCAAGTGCAGCCCATGACCCACCGTAAGAGCCACGTGTTGATCGGTGGTTTCACTCCACGTGGTTGACAGTAGTCAAATTGGGCCCATGGGGTGTATCGTCTTTCAAGGGCGGTGTAGATGTTTTCTTACTTTGCAATGACTAAAGTCAAGGTACATTTATTGTTAAATTTGTTTCTACATTCTAAGACAAATTTAGCTAAATGTTTTCTATAAATTATCCAATTTCTCATTGAATATATAATATCTTTTTTTTTAACTTATCACCGCGTCTTACTGCCTGTTCAGGTTATACGTCTTAATAATAATTAATCTAATGAGGTAGGGATGAGGAAGGAAGCATTTCAGAGATAATCTACCAACATTTGAGTGGAAGAAGAGTGATAAGAAGGTGGCCTGGTGGTCTAGGGGCTGAGTGTCAGACCTCTGTGCTGGGGTACAGGGTTTAATCCTCGGTCCCGGCACTATTTATCTGATTGCCAAACCCTTCCTTCACCTCTGACAAGTCGTGTATTAATCACAACTTGTGAATGTGTAAAGTGCCAGGCCTACACCGTGGTTCGGATTCCACGTTAAACTTAAGTCCTCCATTTCATCTCACAAATCACCCTACCATTGCACATTAGCGTAAGTGCGTATAATCCGAACGGTTAGTAAGATAATAATAATATAATAATAATAATAATAATAATAATAATAATAAAAAAAGTGAGAACACATTTAGGAAAAACACCCTCAATGGACCTGACCGAGATTTGAACTCTGATATACCCGTCATCAGGAGTCCAGTTTAGCCTTAGACCTTACGTCTATTCTAAGCATATTATGATTTAGGCCTCATTAGCCATTATATTGATGAGAAGTGTGAACACCAAAAAAACATAGTGCTAATGTGTATTTATTTTAAATTTATTATTAAAATATTAACCTAGCACATCAAAACGTATTAATCTCTAATAAATTATAAAACAATAATTTATAAATAATAAAAATAGTAACAATAATAATAAAAATAATAATAATAGCCTCATATTAATATTTGATGACAGTAATAGTTTTTTCTGGCAAATAATTTAGATCTATCCTAAAATATTAATGTGTAGACTCAAATTGATTATTGAAATTTATTTTAAGGCATTTATTGAATTACTTTTTATTACTTTTTTTGGTTGTTTGTAAACTCGTAAGCGATCCTAATTTCGAATTATTTGCCATCAGAGGGCAACTTATACCTATAAAAAAAAGTGGTATCCTATTTATTTTAAAATAAAAGTTTATACACTCCTCATCAACTGTTTGACTCTCCGAACATCCTGTGGGGGGGGGGATCAGCACATTTGCCTGGTATTTGAACTCTGATCTGCCCGTCATCATTAGTCCAGTCTAATGTGAGACTGATGCCTTAAACCATCCAGCTACCAAAAAAAAAAATCGCTTTGACGATAGTAGATGGGACATACTTTAATAACTGTTTTATTTTTGCAACCCTATTTGAATGATAGTAAAAGTAAAGTTTGGGTATTGTATATTTTATTTTGAGTGTGATTTATTTTTAAAGATATTAGTGTTAATTATGGAGCCATCAGAATTAGTTTTTCAAACATACATTAAAGTTAGAATAGTTGAGATCAAAAGAAGAAATTAACTCTTCTCTAATCGTAGAAAAAAATTGAGATGAGGAGTAGACTGATTACATTATAATCTGTATTTTTATTAATAGAACTACAAAAGTTTTTTCACAAAATTTCCTGCGAGACTTTCCCGAAATTTCAATCTATTAAAATAGTTATATTAATATCACCATAGCCAACCTTATGTATGAATTTAGATAGTTTCGAAATAATATTTACCAAATACAGTGCTTTTTACACTGTTGCCATATTTGTTTTATCCTACTTTCTTATATGATCAAATCTATTGTCAGGGATCGGAGATTTTGATCGTTAATTAACTTTGTTTCAACCCAAAGTTTTCTTGATCTAGGATTGAGATTGACTATCGGGTGATTGAAGAATCAACGTGATATTTGTGCAACTTACCCAATGTGTCTATATTACCTAATAATACAAAATAGAAGCCACTTAAGATATATCTGAACGTCCTTTGAAAATTTATAAATAGACACATAAATTAATTTTAGTACAATGAACACAATTGGTCAATGTCCTTTAATATGTTTTTTTAATCTGTACAATAGAAAATTACTTTATAACCAAAAAGGAACTAGCTTTAGTTGAGGTTACTTTAACTAAAACAACAAACGTAATAAAAACATCTGTTTCAAATATTTTGAACCTTTTATTTATACACCTAGTGATTTTAAGACTTTTTTTGAAAGAATTCGGTTACTCAAATAATACAAACAACAAATTATAAGATGAACTTATCAAATACGCAAACTTAGATTTTGGAAGGAATTATAATGTATAAAAATAAATATTTGATGATGGGCTTAATTTGGATTAAATCAAATCTTTGTTTATCATTAAGAAAGAATAATACTTGCTATCAGGAATTAGGAATTCAAAGTCATATCCGCACTTACAAAAGTACACCACCTATCCTAATATTGAGCTAGTTCTATTCAGTCCACCTCATTACACCTGTCTCTTACGGTTCATTCTAATGCTATCCTCCCGTCTAGGTCATCCCAATGGTCTCTTCCCATTGGGTTTGCCGGTCAATACCTTGAACACTGTTCTAGAATCTCCCATACGCACTGCATGCCCTTTCCACCCTAATCTATAAGACTTGATTATCCTAACAATGTATTATGATGAGTACAGAGAATGTAACTCACCATTATGTAACCTCTTACAGTCCCCAATAGCCTCATCCCTTTTTAGATCAAAAATATTCCTAAGCACCTTGTTTTCAAACACACTAATTTTCTTTTTGTCATGTAAGGTAAGAAACCAGACCACGTTTTATACCAATAGAGAAAAACCGGAAACATTATTGTTTTGTAGATTCTTAGTTTTACATTCCTTGAGAAAAGGCGAGATGTCAACAACTTACTGACCAAGTGATGCCATGCATTTTCCGACTCTATTATTTTCCTAATTTACACTCAAATAGTGTTGTTGCGTGTTAAAATTGTTTCTAAATATTTAAGCTCATTAACCATGTCAAATGATATGTTGCTCGAATTTTACGGGCGTGCTACGAAAAAGAGCAATTTGGTTCACCCCCCCTTTTGTGTTATTTACAGAATTTGAAAATAAATGGCAACTAAAAATCTTAATTTAAACAATTTTCCTTCATAACGGTTTTAATTTAGCTTTGTTTATTTTGATAAATTGCGCATTAAGTATTATTTCATACAATTTGGCAACTGTTTTTGTCCAAAACATCTACAATTCCCGTTTCAAAAGACTAAACCTATTTCAAATCATGTGTGTGCAGCAAAATGTCCTTTCAATGTTCACCTTGGAGTAGTCATCATATCTTGACTCAACAAGTGAATCCTAAATTAATATGACTGTCATTGAGCTGTCTCTTTGTTTAATACCTTTAACTTCCTTATGATTTACAATGTTAAGTCATCATTAAGCTAGTATAAGATACTTTATAGTAAAAAATATATATATGTATAATAAAACTATTATTTTAAAAAATAACAGCTACTCGTTTTGAACCAAACCACAAGATCCTTTTTTTTAATATTAAAATTTAAAAAAAGTCAACAGTCCACCATAAACAAATTACCAACTAAAATACAGTATTCAGATTTGTGGTGTCAAGCACTCCACAGATATACATTTTAAACAAAATTGTTATAGCCACTTTCATAGAATTTTGAATTTTCGAAAATACTTCATCAGTAAACAGTCGTTTAACCATTTTTACCCAAAAAACTAGTATAGAGTGCTATTTGGAAGATAAACTGCATTCTTAGTAGAGTCTATCTGTTTTAAGCAAAATTGTCGGAAACATTTTCAAAAAATTTAGAATAAAAAAAACTTCCCGAGGAATAGTCTTTTAAAATATGAATATTAAATTTGAACATAATCCATATAACCGTTTTGGATACGTGGCCAAGAAGAGACAGACATAGTGAAAGACAAATCAACTTTTTTTGGGTGTTCGGACACCCATAAAAGTCAAGATTTAGGCCTATCATAATCTCAAGATCGATATTTTTTACGATCACTATACTTTCTCTTGATACAAAATACTAAAAATGTGGAAAATGTGGAAAATGGGTAAAAAGTTGCCTCTAAGACGGAGATGTGTGCAGACATTAGTATTCTCCACCGTAGGAAGAAACATAAACTTTGAAAAGAGGATGAAAAGAATAATCCTCTGATCTCTCACGGTATTCACTTTACAATGGGATTTACCTCGCAACGTGTTCCGCGTCGGAAAACGAGAACTCGTGACGGGAAAGGCCTCCCTCCGTAAGCCCCGGGAATACTTGAATTTACATGAGGAGCCTTTTAATCTTCTTGCAGACAATGTTATCTTGTGGGGAATAAATTTGATCCATCCCAAAACGCCCACTTTAATAAGTTTAATTAAACTTCAACTGAATAACATAATATTATATATATTCATAATAATTTAGTAAGGAGGGATAATATAAATAGTTAATGATTGAAAGAACGTCTAAATAATCTCAAGAGGTTTAATAGACCTCTTGAGATTATTTAGACGTTCTTTCAATCATTAACTATTTAATCATTAACTATTTAATCATTAACTATCAAGAGGTTTAATAGACCTCTTGAGATTATTTAGACGTTCTTTCAATCATTAACTATGAGTAACATAAGTTAAAGCTGTATTTAAAAACATACTATTAATTAATATCTAGAGATTATAACAATTTAATAAAAACTAACAAAATCTAATGTGAACCAATTAGTGAAAAAAATAAATGTGAACCGATTAGTGGAAAAATAAGACAATTTATACATTTTAAGGTTAAAGGATATTTGCTACCTGTGACGTAGTGAAAAACCTACATCAAATTTCCCATTTTGATATATTTTCGTTTTATTCGGCGATTTTTAAAGGGCGGTGTTAAAAAACAACAAAAAAGCATCGATACCAAAACCATAAGCTAGTCTAATAAACAATTCTATTAATTGTCTTACTTTGTCACATTTTTATCTCTTAACTTTTTTTTGTAAATTGCTTTTTTAAATCGTTTACAGATCAGCTTATTTGATTTATTCATGAAAATGTCCAGTAAAAATCTTATTGACAAGATGTAGACTAAACAAGTCCATAAAAGCATGTTTAACTAAAATTGTAAACTAGCAAAAAAAAATTTCCGTTGTAAATAAATGTTTTTCAGACACCAATAGTAGAATGAGTGTTTATTTTATTCAGTGGAATAGGGGAAGTGCTATCAGCAGACAATCAAGAGGCCTCGCAGGGTGAGCTACTAATTTTATCCCCTCTCTATATTTCGTGCATTGGTGTCCAAGTGTGATAACTGTCCGGTATATACGTAACTCTACACGTAGAAGGTAACATTTAAAAGAATTGTACAACAATTATTGTAATCTCAAAGAGGATATCTTTTATCTTCGAAGTACAACCACGAACCGCAATACAATTTATTGGTGTGGGTACCACGTCTTACTAACCGTCCTATCTATCTAAACACCTAGCCTACGCGTGAAAAGTAAAATTTTAAAATATGTAGAGGAATTTTCAAAGAGGAAGAGTGGTAAACCATTTAGGTAGAGGGGTTCGACAATATATTCTGAAACTATTTCTTTTAATATTTAAAGATGCTTGTTCTGCTTTCACGTATTCATAGGTCAAGTCATGTGATTTTAATCTGTCATTTTTGATAAAAATGATCAATACCTATAAAATAACACTAATAAAATAATGTAAGCTATCAATGATGGCAGCAACATTTTTTTTCATCTTTTCTAAAAATTTCTTCCCAACAAAATACTACAGTGGCTGTGCTTTTTCCTTGAATTAAGGTAGTATAGATAGGACATGTGGACCTAATACAGGTTTTACGCAAAATAAAGTTAATCTCCAATTCTATTATTTGAAAAACAATTGTTTCAAAAACTAGCGATGGGGCAAAGCCTTTATCTATCAAATCTGAATCTTGATTACAAATCTTAACCTTTCTTTCGAATCTTGAATTCAAATTTGAATCTTCAAATCTTTAAAAATGTACAGTTTTAAAGCGAAAACGTTTAAAATTTAAATCTAAAAAAAGTTGCTTGGACCCTAATGTGGAGTGAGAATGACAAAATGCTATTTTTTAATAATTATATTATTATTATTATTATTATTATTATCATTGCGTCATACTACCCGTTTGAGTTGTACGCACTTACGCTAATGTGTAATGATAGGGTGATTGTGAGATGAAATGGAGGACCTACAGTTTAACGTGGAATCCGAACCACGGTGGAGGCCTGGCATTCCACACATTCACAAGTTGTGATTAATATATCAGAGGTGAAGGAAGGGTTTGGCAATCAAATAAATCTGTGCCGAGACCGAGGATTGAACCCCGGACCCTTTAGCACAGAAGTCCGACACCTTACCCCTAGACTGCCAGGTCACCAAATTTAATAATTATAAGAATACAACTTTTTCCTCTCTCAATTATTTTTTATTTGGTTACCTTACAAACCTCACAATTCTTAATTCATGTTATCATTGTCATAATTCTTAAAATTGTCATATCCGGTCAAGGGTTCCATAAATTGTATTCGAGATATATTTTAGATCTTTACGAATCTCGAATACTAGAGGAATCTAAGATTCAAACAGTTATTTATTTAAAATAATATATATATATTTTTTCCGTGCTACTCTTTAACACGATAGCGACCCTTGAAAAGTTCTCCTCAGTCCAAACCAGCTCGGAGCATGTAAACAGCCTCGTGGAATAATGCATGCGGCTTGTCAGCGACAGACACGAGGAATGACCGGGCGGAATCTCTGGCACGTATTGTTGTGTCCGGCCCAGGCCGCTGCCGCGCGCCAACGGTTTTTGTGTTGCTCGCCCCCGATAACAATGGCGCCACTGACAGCACTTGCTGTGTCCGGCACCGGTAGCTCGTTCAATAACGAAGGGCAGATTAAATGTCCCGGCTTATTTCTTCTTTGGTTATCAGGACAAACGGCCATTTTAAGCGGATCAATTGATGTCCATACATATATTTTTTTTAACAATGACTTTGTATCCTTTCAGGTCCTACGCATTTTTCTAATTACGCTAGTGTGTTAGAGATGAGGAAATGCGAATTTAGAGAAAGTTATACCGCATTTGTATGGAAGAAGCGTGGAAAACCATTCCAAAAGAAACCTAAGTTTATCCTTCCGGGATTCAAACCCTTATCTCCTCGTCATTGATAGTCAAGTATATTATAAGAATGACAATCTAGACTTGAGCTTCGCATTTTAGTTCACGGTACACTTTAAAAAAACTTTTATTTTTGACACACTGTTGTGTTTTGGATACGCACCGCGGCAGCAGAAAATGAATTACACACCCAATCCAACGATTGTAAATCAGAATTAGGAAAAGATAAAATAATATTTTCCTAAAGTAGCTTCGAATGTTCCGATATTAATTTTTTTTTTCCTTGCCCGCTTCTTTACCATTTGGAAATATTTTTTTTCAAACCATTAGTAATTTCTTTAAAAAGAAACCAGTCATTAAAAAAAATTGGCTATGAGACAATGTAGCATGGCAATAATTGGTGAGTAAAAGCAAGAAAATTTTAACAATATGTAATATAATGAAAAGATAATCTACTAATATAATTGGAATAGATATATTCCATAAAATGGTGAAGAATAGAAAATGTTTTTATGTTACACTAGCTTTCTTACTGATCTATCTTTGGATCTACTATAGAAATGTATATATTTTTAATTACTCTTTGGATTTGGCGATCGAGTTATTCAGAAAAATAATGAATTATAAATTAAATAGGCGAATTCAGACAAAACCTTTAAAAAATATAAATTTGATTTAATTTAACTAGTTTAATCCCGGTAAAAAATCAAGAAAAACGAACAATTTATTTTATAAGCATAAGTATGTTGTTTTATAATTATGTTGTCATAATAAACTGAAAAAAAAATTAGCCATAGCTCAAAAAACTATAGTTATTAATAATAATATTAAAGTTGATAGATATTAATACAAAAACTTAAGTTTATAAAAGAACCAAATGTATAAATGGTATTTGCAATAAGTAAGTATTACGTTAATAGACCCCCTATAAGTACATATTGATTCATGCAGAGCTATGTTGATTAAGACAAAAATATGAAAACAATTTAATGAAACTAAAAATTAAAATAACAATGTAACATTTTAAAATATGTATTATGAAGTTTCATGTGGATTAACTCCTCACAATAAATGAGATAGATAATTAAATTAAAATTTACTTAAACGTACAACGCAAATGTAGTTTTTGGAAAAATATTCAAGAAACTTGTGAAATGAACCAGGTTAATAATAATATATTTAAGTTTGGAGAATTTGTGTGTTGAATCAAATTATCAAAATATAATTAATTAAATAAAAGTTATTAATTCCTTATGGATTTTTTGTTGATCCCATTTCCTTAATTTAAAGATGACTAGAATAGGTCATCACGGTCTTTAATTGACAATTTGATTACATGTTTCGGCGTTACACCATCAACAGGACTTAGGAAAACCAATGGGAGACTATCAAATGAGGTTAAATTAGGTTAAGAAAGAAAAAATTAGTGAACAGTAATATTGAAAAAGAGATTTAAAAGTTTATAAATAGAAAATACATTTAGACTATCAAGCTTACCTTAAAATATTTGAAACATATTGTTCCTATCGATTACATTTGCAATAGAGGAATGTGAGAAAATGTTTACGGTTATATAAACATATTATGGAATGATCCAGAAATAACCAACAAAAGAAAATAATTTTGTTAAGATATAGGTGTTATCGCTATTGTGTTAAAGTGAACTATCAGGGTAAATAGATAGATATAGAGTTTAAATTAAATATATAACGTAAAGATTATGATTAATTTGAAAGAATAGTACAAAGGGAGAATGGTATTATGTTCTAATCTTCTTGACACTGGCTCGAGCAGGTCCTTACTACGCTGGAAGGCGCGCAGGAATTTCGGAGTTAGGATTATTTTTAAGTGTGACTTGTTGAAGTTGTTTTCTCGATAGTATTAATGAGGAGTAGATTCTCGAAATTGGTTTGCTCATTGAGGCTAGTCTTATTGTAAAGGATGGTGGTTTGAATATGGAGGTTTTCAGCTATAGTCATTTTGACACCTTTAGAAATTGTATGAAGAATTATTATTATTATTATTATTAGCACCGCGTCTTACTACCCGTTCGGGTTATACGCACTTACGCTAATGTGTAATGATAGGGTGATTGTGAGATGAAATGGAGGACCTACAGTTTAACGTGGAATACGAACCACGGTGGAGGCCTGGCATTCCTCACATTCACAAGTTGTGATTAATACACATCTTGTCAGAGGTGAAGGAAGGGTTTGGCAATCAGATAAATCTGTGCCGGGACCGAGGATTGAACCTCAGACCCCAAGCACAGAAGTCTGACACCTTACCCTTAGACCACCAGGTCACCCAGTGGGTGAAGAAGTTTCATGCATTTAATCATGGGTGTTGGTTGGTGACTTGAGTGTTTGAAATGTTTAACAAATTTGGATGAGGTTCTATCGTATTTAAAGTCACTTATGTGCTCAGTATAACGTTTAGAATGTTACCACCCTGTATTTTCCGATGTATACAGCACTGCATTCACAAGTGGTATTTACAAATTAACTTGTGAATGCAATGCTTGAATATGTGTCATGAGTATTGCAACAATTGAACAGAAACCTTATAATATAGAAACAAAATCTTGGTCAAATTGCACAATGCACATGAAAAAAATTCAAGCACTTCAAGTTATTATATGAATAATATTAAACTAAATGTATCTACTTAATCAATAATTTATCTATTTTGGCAAAAAAAAAAAATTCATCATAAAAACTGAAAAAAGAATGTACATTATCTCAGTGTTCCAAAAACTGTTTTAAGTTCATAGTACACTGATAAATGTTTAATTTTTTTTTTGCGGCACACTCTTTGTTTTGGATACCCGCTGTGGCAGAAAAAAAGTGGATTAATTACCCAGTATAGCAGTTGTACAGTAAATCAGAATTAGTAAAGTATATGCTAGTTTTTTTCTCTGGGAAGCTTCAAATGTTCCAAGATCAAGGTTGAAGTTAATTTATGTGATTGTTACTTTAATATTTGGAAATATTTCGTTCAAACCGTAAGTAATTTGGGTAGACACACAACTTCATCTTCACGCGAAAGCTATTATATTTGTAGAATGTATTAAAAATATCAGTAACTACGAGTAAAAAGAAATGTGTATGATGCATGGCCGCCGCTCCAACTCCATTAACCTGTAGTAGGTCTACTACTTGATTGATTTTAATGCCAACTCTTTGAACTAGTTTTGTGCCATCTGGATAAAGGTACACAACTCTTAATTAATGGTACAAAACGATACAACACTAGTACAAAACTTTAACATTAAAAAAAAATCTAGATTAAAAATTGGTAGGTTAATGGAAGTCTCCGCCAGTACCAATTTCATTCGTATTCTTATTTAACAGAGATGCGTGGTGCTATGGGCTGTGGACTCACTACACACCTAATTCACCGTCGTGGTACGCAAGCCTTCCGCGGCACACTGTTGGCAAAACACTGCCTCACCTCACGTTCCCAACCCTCCCACCTTAAGTTGAATGAATTAAAAGATAGAAAGGACATAGAGACAAAGACAAAATACCGCATCAGAATAGTCAGTCTAACATCCTATTCAAGAGGAAAAGGACTAATCATCAGTCATTACTCAAAAGTAGGCACATTCAATCTCAGAATTCAACCTCATTCATGTAAAGGCCACACACCTTTTACCAACAGGCTCCATCAATTCATCCCTGAATGTAGAGCTAATAGCACAGGAAAAAAAAAATCAATGCCTAAGATCCATTTATCAGCGGGAAAGTAAGCGATATGACATCTGTTTGACGGTTCAAAGTTATTAAACACAAGAAGGTTCCTAATAACATCACAATGTTCAATTAGCGAATCTCACGATGTGGCCTCAGATATAGATACGACCTCTTCTCGTCAGATAATAACGAGGGGTTGAATAGGTCACTCGTGCTGGATACGAAATGGTCTATCTTCTCATATTTCGAAAGAGTCGGATTGGAAGATCTTGATATTGGTTTTTTTTTTTTTTTTTTCGAGTTTAATATCGTGATGGAAAGTTGATTTGAGCCCGAGATTGTAAGGAAGTTTAGTGAAGTAAATAAATGTACTGTGCGTATCGAAAATTTGTACACTACACTATCAGAATATATATTTCTCTACACGTCGTACTACCCATCTAGGCTATACTTTGATACCATGATTTGTGGAGGGTAAAACTATTTGATTTGGTTTTAAAAAATTAAATGTAGTTTGATTTATAAAATGTATTTTTTTTTTTTTGTTTAAGGTCGTAATAAATTAGCATAAATTTAAGTAGTCTATAGTAGAGCAAGGTGTAGAAAAATTACTGCTAAAATTCTTCTTCTCTATTTTTAGATGTAGTATGCCTTTAGTCATAATAATCTGCTATAGTAGGCAGTTCAATTATTTATTTTTTTACTTCTTTTGCAAATGTTTTTGGTTGAGGGGGATGAGTTCCCTTAGACTTAGGGTAGTTTTAATGGTTATTTGAATATTTTTTTTGCACCAAGTCTTACTACTTCTTCGCGTTATACTCAGTTAGAATACTAAGAAGAGAACTATCATAGTCCAATTGGTACTTTTTACTTTCTTCTTACAGGTAGAGAAAGTATTGTGATCTTCAAAAAAAAAATCGAGTTCGAGATTTTGATGAATCTAGACGTTTCATGACACCCCGAATCCGAAAAAGTGGTTTTTGAATTTCCGTCTGTCTGTACCTCCGACTAGAGCCTAAAATATTTTACGGATCGGGCTAAAACTTGGTATATAGCGTTTTCATAGGGTTGCCCCAAGAATTTTTTGGAATTGGATATCCAACCCTAAAATTAAAGGTAGTTTACTGAAGAGCAAAAAGAGAAAACGTCGATTTTCTCAAAATAGGCTCAAACGATTTTGATTAAATTTCATTTCTAAACATTTTTAAATATTTTAAACTCTCAATATTTCGGCAAAATGACTTTAAGGGCTCCGGTCTGATGCGTAATTTTTTTTTTTTTATCAAATCTCCGTAAATATTTGCGATACGAAATTACTTATCATTGTAAATACACATTGTAATACACATTTTATTCGAAATATATTTTTATAAAATCAATAACTTTCAATCTTTACGCCAATATATATATTTTAACTTTTCGAACAATAAAGATTGAGTATTGCGACCGTAAAAATTAAATATAACCCAAAATGTTGATGGATGTCGACGTCTCATGACCCCCGGAACTCTAAAAATGGTCTTTGCAATATTATCTGTCTTTGTGTCTTTTAGACCCCAAAATTAAGAGTGTTTAGTAAAAAGCGAAAAAAGAACAAATTGATTTTCTCAAATTCAGCTCTAACGATTTTAGTTAAAATTCGTATCTAAGCATTGATTAAGATTATAAATACACTGGCTATTTTCATTTTCCCATGAAAATGAATTTAGGGTTCCTCGCAGAAGCGGAAATTTTCGTATATCCGCAACTATTCGATATACTAAATATATTATCAATGCAAAATTGTAGTACTATTAAGAATTAAAAAACTTTTATATGAAATATATTTTTATAAAACCAACCGTTTCTGAGATATTGGCAAATATATTAATACAATTTTGTGAGTTTAGTTGTAAAGAGATACTACTTAAGTTTAAACGCAATAATTCTCTAATGACATAGAGTAATAAAAAAGTAAATCTCTCAAAAATGTATGTTCTCTTTTTTTTCAACCTCTTAGGGGAAATGTTTGTACAGCAATGATCTATCTCTCTTATTTTAGATTCAATAGCCAATATTTACCTATTTTATTGGTCAAAATTGATAAATGAGCAATTTAATAGCAATGCAATAACCATAATATTTGCAACCCCTAATAAAATGTCGACAATTTTAAACCGGAAGTCAACATTTTAATACGAAGTGTTGACCCTTAGGGACCCGATATTATACAATGATTTAATTTATTGAAGGGGGTGCGCGCCTCCATGCCCCATTTCTGGATCCACCCCTGGTACAGCAATGATCCATTTCTATCATTTTAGACTTAATAGTCAATAATTACCTATTTTATTGGTCAAAATTTATAAAAGATAAATTTAGTAGCAATGCGATAATCAAAAGATGTGCATCCCCTAATAAAATGCTGAAAAATTTAACCGGAAGTCAAAATTTTAATACGAAGTGTTGACCCTTGGGGACCCAATATTGATATTTTTTATTAGTTCAAATATACTAATGAAGACGTAAATAAAAAAAATAGAATTATAAAATTTAAAACCATGAGTCAAAAAAGTTTTACGTATGTACAGCACAATTTGTTCTCGGGTTCGCTAGTGTATATTATATTACGAATTTTGAATAAATATACACATTTTTAAACAATAGAGCGAGAAAGTCCGTGCAGAGTTCCGTACCGTTTCTTTTTTTCTGGAATCTCAGACGGCAAAGGAAAATAACGGTGACGTATAATACTGATAAAAAAAAGACCTATAGTTTTGATTAAGATATTTCACTCTTAGTTTAAACTATCTTGACAAAATTCGTATTTAAAGGGATGAGAGTTCATTTGTTTGGACACATTCATATTTTATTTTATTTCTCGTAAATAGGCCCAGTTTTAATTTTCTACAATGAGGTTTAAATAGGTTTAGATTGTCAATTTAATGTGACGCCTCACGAAATTTCAATTTAACTGGCAATTCAAATTTAATTACAGTAATGATGTATGGATGAGAAGAATCAAATTCACTGGAACTGTACGTGAATTTGCGGGGTGGGAGATAAAAAACTATTTAGGAAACACCCATCCGTTATTCGAAACTAGACTGTCCTTTAAGAGGGAAATACACGGGTCACTTTAGTTGAACAATGCTGTTTATTCAACAAAATTTAAATAATTAAATTGAAAAGTGAATGTTTACACATTTTAATTAAACTGAGCAAATTAGTTCCCCTGAAAGTGACATCTAAGCTTAGATAATAATTAATATAATGTGGTAGGGATAAAGAATGAAGAATTCTAGAGATTATCTACCCGAATTTTTTTTAAGAAGGAGAGTAGTAAACCATTTAGGAAAACTATCCTAAGTAGATCCGACCGGGATTCGACTCGAGATTGGCGCCTTAGACAATTCGGCCACTGAAGCGGGTCCTTATCTAGTTAGCTAGTTGATACAGCTATAGTGAGGATTAATTTGTCTACATAATTGGCTTCAACCATAAAGCAACATGCTCTGTTTACAAATGATACATTGACGCATCTGAAGAAAAAAAACTTTCAATGCTCAAGATGCGAATTTAGACGTGTTCAATTTGACTGAATCATCCTGAATGAACAAGAGCATTGAACAAAAGTAGAAACTCTGTCAACTTCTTTCAATGTTCAATTTTGTTTACCACTTTGATTGGCTGAAAATTTACACTGTTCACTTTGTCAACTATGTAATTAACTTGCGTCAGTGGCCACATGGTCTAACGCACTACTCTCATAGTAGACTTGACTTACGATGACGGTAAGATCTCGATGTTTGAATCTTGGTCGGGTGAACTGAGATTTTATTTCTTAAAAGGGTGTTCCACTCTCCTTCCATGCAAATGCAGGTATACTTCCACTAAATATAGCCTTTCTGATGTCTAGAACAATTAGCGTAATTCGTACACAGACTATAACCTGAACGGGTAGTAAGACGTGGTGCTAAAATAAAAAATAGCTGTGTAATTCCACCCTTACCATCAAACTAGAAAAGACAAGCCCGCCGTGTTTACGTGTCCAAAGATGCGGGCAATATTATAGAATAAATCATGTATTATTTTATTCTTTTAATGCATGCACAGTATAACTTTATTACAATCAGACACATAAGTTATATCAGTAGTTCATCTTGCAGCTTGAGCTAAGAGTCCCGTGGTCAATTACTAGCAAGGTCGTAAAGTTTATGCTCTTTGTTAGTGAAGTTTGACTATTAGTTCTTTTAGTGATTAATTAACGATCATTAGTTTGGTTATTGTATCTGATCTAAATTAAAGGCATTTTTAATTCAAATTTAATATCTCAGTTCTTTTTCCGACAAGAAAAATTGGCCTGGAATCCCCTGGATACATATTTTAAAAATAAAGTTTAGTCATCTTACGTTAGTTATCGTTCGATTGAGTTGTGGCTCATTGCCTGACCTTACTGTGAGGTGTAAGATAGGATTTAATGGAGGAAAGTTATGAATGAATGTCAATTACTGAATACTGGCTCACTGACTGAACTTTCTGTGAGGTGTAAGAAAGGATTTAATAGAGGAAAGTGATGAAGGCATGTCATTTACTGGATCACTAACTAAGCTTGCTGTGAGGTGTAAGATGAAAATTATGAAACCCATGTTTAGAGAATTGTCATATGGTATTTAGCTACATATAAAACAACATTTTTGTCGAAATCGTGAAAGCAATATTTTCAGTGTCATAATATGCTAATTTTTATATACTTATTTTTATGAGAAATTGTATTTTGCTTTACTATATAGGCTTGTAACACGAACAAATAATTATATTTCACCACTCAATCTCTAACCTTTAAATAAATATAGGTAATAATGTTATATAATGAAAGTGTGGAGCGATAAAAAAAATCATAAAAGTGGTGTCATTCATGGGCTTTAAATGTACTAACATCAATTATTCTACTTGCACCACCAAACCTATCTGATTAACGATTGTAAATAATACTTGAGTGCCCTCGGAGATAATTAACCAGGATAAGCTATTTACCATCATGTCTAATAAGTAAACATTGTGACACACATTCATTCATCATTATGATTTATAATTAATAGTTGTATTCGATTCTCGCCAGCATTCATAGAACACGTTTAACTATAATGACACCTGATATATACAAACCTATTTGTGTTTGTTCTCTTTTACGTTGGTAGACGATAAATTCTGATAGAATTTCTCTAAATTACGTTACCTACTGGAATTTACTATCAAAGTAAAGTATATAATGTAATATACAGTATTTAATAATGTAATATAAAGTATTTAACTTTGGCTTTCTACTACTGCGAGTGATATTTTATTTTGTGAAATAAGCCAAGAAATTTTGAAGAACTATATCCCTTTGCTTTTTATCATAGATCTCCAAATAGAATCGATTATAATTGATTGACTTTTAACAAAGATAAAATACCCACTAGTTTAAAAAATATTGATAGCATTCTATAAAATACATTTAATTTTGATTTAAATTAAATATTCTCACAACGAAATTATGAGTGGAGCAATCCAGAGATTAGAGCAACCAAAATAACATATCTTAATTGAAAAATTATATTTGCTATGCATCACGTCTCACTAATTATTTTGGATTGTCACATATTTACACTAATGAGGGCAGTGATGAGTAAGGTAAAATTTTAAATTAAGTGTATCCTCATTCGTGTAGAAGAAGATTGGGAAATCATTTAGGAAAGCAACCTTCGAAATAGCATGACAATCTCGCGATCCAAACTAGACAGTGGATTTTTAGCTCCTTTAAAGTTAAATTTTAGGTGCCTAAAATAGGCTCTTTAAATGCGATAACCTGGATTTATAAAACACAAAATAGGTACTAGAACAAATTAGGCAAGAGTTGAAAATTTAAAGAAAACACTGAACTCCATCTAAATCTGCTTTAATTCAAACGAAACCTGAAACTTAAAAAGAAGGCTTCCAATAAAACTTTGGACTGAAAAAAAAAAACGTAAAATAATTTAATTTGAAACAATGGCCCTGCGTTAATGGAAATGAACAAACAATTATTTTAGATTGAACAACAGAAGAGAAAATGTCACTATTTACTTTATTACAGTTTGCTTTTCTTCCTATGTTTAATTTTAAAGCATCCAAGCATAGCCGAAACTATATAAGTGTGCATTCATAGCAACAATAATTTTCTAAATTTAATATAGTTAAATTTGCTTTCAGCTTTTTTTTTTGGTAAGATTTATTCCTAAGTCTTGATTATACCCTCTCTAAGGTAGGAGAGGTACAAGTGACAGCAGAAGGTGCTTTATTGCAAACATTGATTGTAAGTAACTGGTGTCAATCTATTAGGAAATAATTATTGACAATATAGTACTACTAAGTAAATAATAATTATTTCCAAATGGACATATATTAATTACGTTCAGCCAATGTTTGCAATAAATAACATTCTGCTAGCTGTCACCACCTCTTCTACCATAGACGGGGTATGAATACAGTACGTTTGGCTTGGATATATAATTGTCACCCATGCCTTTTTTTCTCTAAACAGACTAATGTTAGACTTACTGTTCAAGAGAGGCTAAAATAAACACCAATGTTTAAATATATATTTGCAGGCACTTCAAAATCTATTTATTTAAGCTTAATTATCGATGAAACAGTTAGCATACAACTTCTGTACAGATATATAATCATTAAATTAAAGGGTTTATACCCAAAATTTACCGTTTACTACCAAGAATAACGATTTGACAAGTCTTTATATTTTTTATTCTTCCTTTACATGCATTTTTCTACCGATTTTCAATAGAAGTAGTTTATTCGGCAATTTAACCGAGGTGCTTTCTTACCTCATGGCCTTTATCAAACAGATTAATTATAAACTATAAGCAATATTATAATTATTCTTGATTAGTTTAACTTGGTTGTAGTCTTGGAAAGTAAAAATGAGGATTTAGATTTTGGATTTGGTTGGTATTCACATGACTATAAAAAACTTACGACTTATAACGTTTCTGTGAAATGGGCTAACGATTTATTTTATTAACTCACTTTTTAAATCATAGCTCTAGGTAGTTAATTAATTTGTAGTTTTTTTTAAGTGGGATATTGATAGTGAGATAAATCTTTGAGAATGCACCCTCAAAGTGTGTCTTCCCAGTAGATATGTGCAGAACTGCTGAATGCTGTGAATAGTTTCAAAGTTTTTATTATTATATATTAGCACCGCGTCTTACTACCTTTGGGTTATACGCACTTACGCTAATGTGTAATGGTAGGGTGATAGTGATATGAAATGGAGGCCTACAGTTTAACGTGAATCCGAACCACGGTGGAGGCCTGGCATTCCTCACATTCACAAGACTTAGTTCAAAGTTATTCGATTGACTGAAACGAGCTGTTCGTTTATCTAGTTCAGTAATATTCAACCTTTTTTATTCATGTACACCTAGATATAGTTTTTCCTCAACTTTGTACCCCCAAAGTTTTTGATGCATTATGCAAGTTATACATATTTTATAATATACACATATTAGAAAGGGATATAAAGAAAAAGTGGACCCTTAAACTGAACCTAGCTATTCAGTGTTTATCATGAATTAATATATATAAATTGTACGTACTTCCTAAGATATCTTTGCAGACCCTGGGTTGAAGACCTCTGAATTTCAATAGCTAATTCATTCGAGAACTAAAACTTTTAGTCCAGCCATTCGTGGATTTTCTCACAAATTTTAGGATGTCAAAGACAACTATGGAAATTAAGTATGTAGGAAAAGACCACAAGAGCGGCCAAGAAATAGATGGGATGACCATATAAAAAAGTGTGCAAGTGAGAGGAGAAAAATGGAATCAATTAAAGGAGAAATAATGGTGGAAGGATAAAGGAAGAATGATGCATTTTACTAAACTGACCCAGCCACAGTAGGAAACAGTTGATGATAATGATGATTCATGGACAACAATTTGTAGTTCAGTCGTTTGAGAACTGCTGCCTGTTGTTCAGTAGTTCACCAGTTCATTACTTGAACCTATGCTAGCTATATTGTTATATAATAACTATACATATGAGTTTAAAGGGGTTAAGGAAAAGATTTCAAACAACCAATTTTCTTTCAACCCGCCCAAACCTGCCAAAGTAGCATAACTCATGGGAGGAGCTTTGCTCCTATTTTTTGTCACTCAATTGCTGTGATCAAGATTGGCTAAATAATAACATTTGCTTACTGTCGCGTCATCTACTAGTTTCCTTCTAACCAGATCACTTTAAGAAGGTGAAGTAGTTCGACTAGTTGTAAGAATCGTTAAATTTGAACTATTATCTCATGAACTACACTTTTATACCTCCAAGTTCAGATTACTCTAGCCACCACTGATATGTTTATGTTGATTGGTTTTATGTATCCCTGAATCTCTTGATAAATATTTCACAACAAGTGATTGTAAGTATGCTTCTTTCTGTTCTAGCAAATGGTTCGTTCCAACCGGGCATGGAGCCGAAGAGGCAGCGCACTGCCTACACCCGCCATCAAATCTTGGAACTAGAGAAAGAGTTCCATTATAACAGGTACCTGACCAGGAGGAGGCGGATAGAGATCGCTCACACCCTGGTGCTTTCAGAGCGTCAGATCAAGATCTGGTTCCAGAACCGCAGGATGAAGTGGAAGAAAGACAACAAACTCCCCAACACGAAGAATGTCCGCAGGAAGACAAACCCCGCAGGCGTGACGACAACGAATCCTTCGGGGGCGTCTAAAAGTTCAAAAAGCTCACGTTCCAAATCGAATAACAATAACGAGAGGCGAAGGAATTCCGGGAATGGGGGTGGAGGGCCGAACGTTGATCCTTGCGGGACGCCGGTCCACCAACAGCAGAACCATCCTCACCACCTTTCTCAGCATCATCTCACAGTGTTACCACAACCACCGATCAACAGATCCCCTCCGGACTTACTCGAACACCCGGTGACGCTATCGAATAACGGGTTGCACGGTTTGAGCGCCCCTACGACTCACGTCCTTAGTCAGCTGACGCCGTTGACGCCCACGCCACAGACTTGCGGTCCGACAATATCCGCGGCGGCGATCAAATCAGACTATGGGCTGACTTTGACGACACTTTAGAACCTTCAATTGTTTTGTTATTTTGCGCGATTATGTGTGTTTTAAAGTGGATAATATCATGGTGGAAACTTTGTGTCGCTCAAAAACAAAAATTGAAATTGTTGTTTTACATGGTTCTTCGTGGAGATCTAAAGATTTTTTTTTTAAAAAAGAAATATTTTCAAAAACGGAAAAACCGGCCTTTTAATATTTAACAGTAATTGTTTTTGTTAGATATGCATATATGAGGACGATATATTTTATTTAAAAACCTTAAACAATCTAGAGTGCCATATCACTTAGCCATAGCATTTGGGCCTTAATTTAATAGTTACTTTTTTTTAAATAAAGGGCAGTAACGTTCTAAGCTTTTAATCAAAAAAAGTTTATTAAATCGATAACCTGTTCGGGCTATCCGCAATTAACTAAATTAATGGGGTAAGGATGAGGAAGGTATGAGAGTAAATTGCCCGCATTTAAGCGGAGTAAGAGTGAGGAGATCATTGAGGAATAGTCACTTCTGTAGGCCGGGATATAGACCCCGACCTCCCCACCTTCGACAAACTAGATTAGATTATCCGGACACTTTCATTTGCCAACCGAGCCATGTCTACTTTCAATAAACAATATAAAACATTTGTCATCAAATTCCTTTCTTTGTTTGATCAAACAAAAGTATCCACTTTTAAACTATTACTTTATATATATGTTTGAATTTTTAAAATATATTTTTCTTATTTATACACTATTTTGAAACAATTTAAGTAACTCTTGGGATTTAAATGTATATGTAATAGGTTTTTAATTCGACGAATAATTGGACCATGTAAAATACAATGAATAACTGACCAAAACTTTCAAGCGTGGGAAAGATTCCTATTACGTTTTTCAATAAACAAATATTTTTAATACAAAGTGATAGATTTAGAAAAGACCCAAGAATGATGATGATGATAATGATAATAACACTAGTAATAATACATATGAGTCATTAGATTATTATGAAGGATGTTCTTCGAGAAATGGAAGAAGACTCAAAACAAAACTGACAAGTAATTACACATGTCCGCATACCACGACGGCGTAGATTTCTTTCAGTTTGTTTTTTTGTTTGTTTTGTTTTCTCATCCGTTGTAATGAAGGTCGTCTGTTCTAGTTGAGAGGATGGTAAAATTACCTTTATATCTGTGTTAATTTGCCGCCGGGTAGGTATATATCATCAACTACATTAACATGCAACTCTTAGAACAATAGAATTGAACAGTGTTTTTAATTGTGACAACTCCAACAGTCGTTTAGTTTAAGTTTTGTTCAAACAAAGAAGACGAAGGATTATATCCTAAAAATAAAAGAGGTTGTAATCTTTATTAAAAAAATAAATCTACTTTCACTGTTTTGCCTATTACGATATGTTTTTTCAAAGAATGAACGTGCTGGATAAGTTATAAACTCGAGTATCTAAAGAATTTTTATAGTATGGCCAACATTTTTCAAAGTTTGGGAATAGTTTTTATTTCACCACTAACTCTAATCATACAATTACTTTGAATATTTTAGTAAATCTATGCAAGTGAAACAATTTAATATCAAATAATTATAATTTGTGAAAAAAGTTAGTTTAAATTTTGTCAGTAAATTAAAAAATACATTAATATATAGTTAATTATAAAAATGAAATTTGCACTATTTAGAATAGTGTATTGAGTTATTAAATAAATAACAAAGCTTTTTTTCTATAAAATATCTTGTTGCCTTTTTAAAAAAACTAATCCTTGAATTATTTAAATTTAATAATACATATAAGACAAATGATATAAATAAATTTAGTAATGTTTCAAATCAAGGTTTTTTAAAAACGTTTCAAACTTTGTCAATATCACATTAGTTACACGCTGGGTAGATTGATCATTTTATAAAATATAAGTAATCAATTTATTGTTTCATGATATGAATAGGCCTATAATATGCTTGAATCATTTAAATATGTAATTACAAACATATGTGTATGTTAATTTTATATATAATTTGATTAGTCCATTTCTGGTAATTTTATTGAAATTACGAAGAAAGGTTTGACCTATTTTAAAACAAACAATAATTTTAAAGGTTATTGGTCCAGAATTTTTGGCAAAAATATAAGCTTCAAATGAAATCCCGATTTTCATCCGTACAATCATTCTTTGTCCACACCAACACGAAAAATACGTTAGCAAAACTTAACATAAATTGCGCATTCGCTACACAATTCATTATTAATCATATAGGCCTACTTTCATTGGGTTAATAGTACGTTCATTCTTAAAACTGTGTTGTATTTTGATCCAAAATTAAAGTGCTTTGTGAAATATTAACTATTGTTTTTATACTTAAAAGAAATGAAGTCAAATTTCCCTTAACGAAGAGGAAAAAGATGTGTGTGCCATGCGTGTGCTTAGAATGAATTCAACGTGTATTTATTTCATTACATTCACGTCCTGGTTACTTTTATTTGTGTGCGTTTGTAGCTTTATTGTTTTAAGACTTTCTATGAAATCGACGTATGTTTTTTGAGCTCACGAATGAATCAAATGCGAATGTTGTTAGTCCATTTTGCAAGTGTTCGTGATGAATGATACCGGTATTATGTGCTTTAAGTTACTTTTATATTTTATTTTGTTTTCCGTTGATCAAAACGCCATGTGCCACATTAGTTTCATAAGTGATATATTTTGTTTGTTTTTAATGTCATCCTAGTAACTATAAAAAAAAGTGTTTTATGTTTGTCCAAAAAAGTATTTTATTGTAAGAAAAATGTATCAAGTTTGAAGAATTTCAGTTTTGTTTGATTTTTGTATACGATTTTTAGAATGTCCAAGAAGATTTTGTGGAAAAATTTCTAAGATATTTTTCTGGTCTAAATTTGAATGGAGGACATTGTAAATGATTGATAAATATATTTCAGTAAACTATGAGCTTGATATAAAACAAATTAAATCTATTTATTTTTAATTTAGAACCTTTATTCAAATAATTTTTACTTTAACCTTGATTTATTTAAGGAATATAAGACAGAAACAACTAGGTTTTATTATATTGTAGTAGAATGAATTAATGAGAGTTCACTTGGACCTAGTATAGATCGATTAATTTATACATTAATTTTAATTCACTCAAAACCTTCAAAAACTAACTTTTATGAATACGAGTCAAAAAAGGGCCTTGAGCTATTCGATCAACTTTTATATTTTTCACATCTTTCATTTTAAATATTGAAAACCCCAAACATAAATTTTTAATATAGTAAGTAATGAGGACTTGCATAATAGAATTATGATAATATTACTAAGGTAAACTTTACAGTTTATAAATAAACTACATACATTATACCAACCTATAGGAATTGTATTAATTCGAAGTGAACTTACAAACAATAATTCTAGCACAAAGCACCCAGTCTCACTGCCATAAATTCATCACTATGAAAGTAGAAGACCCAAATTAATAAATCAATAAATTTATTGGCCAAACTGGATATCGAACTAGGAAACTTTAACACAATGTTCAGACGAACCACCGTCTGAAATCAGGGTGGACTCTTTAGGGATGTTTTTCTTAACTTTAATTATTATACTTTCTATTCGTAAATTAATGTAAATTTCCTTTAAGTCAAAATTTAAAAAACCTGATTCCTTAGATAAGATACAGTCCAATTTTCATAGAAAAGGCTTTATCTGACATCTGTAAAAGTTTAGTAATACTTTCACGTATTCATTCATTAAATAATAAGATCTGCAAACGTAATTTTTATATATTTATATATATATATTTTTAAATATATTTATATATAAGTGGTTTTGCGGGTGTGTTTGCCAGGTTAAACAGAGCATTTTGAAATCACTTTTGATAAGTTCGCATTCATTCCTCCCACTTGACCAATTATACATAGACTCTGCTTCACATTTTTAACATGTGAATGTGTTTTCGTTGACCCTGGCTAATGAGTGTTCTACTGAGTGATTAGAACACCACAATTACACTTCGTTAGTGCTAAAAGGTCTTACCTTGATGGACTATCTTATAAGATGTGCCACAGTGGAACAATTCAGGTTAAACTTTCTACCTTTCAGGTTAAACGAAGGATAAAATTTAACTAGCACTGGTTACCTAACGACACTCCACGACATGTGACTGCCATCGATACCTATAACATAAAACATATATATATATATATGTGTGTGTGTGTTAGAGTAATTAGACCAAACGGGAAGTAAACCGCAATTTTAAATACAATATATAGTACTAATTACTCTAATGTGTTAGGGGTTAGAATGATATATTTAGAGGAAGTGTAGCCGTATTTGCGTGAAAGGAGAGTGAAAAGCCACGCTTAGTACACCCGACTGGGATCGAACTCCAATCTCCCGTCATCAGATAGTCCACATTATTTCGAGAGTGACGCATTAGACCATATGGCCACCAAAACGGGTAATATATAATATTATAGTCAATTGTTAATATTGCTGATCGCAGACAAATATGGATTTCTTTTTCTAAAAGTTTCTTTCTTCCAAAATACTATTTAGTTCAGTTTTTATAAGAGATTATGAAGAATTTTTACTCGCAAAATTATTAAAGATATACCTTAATTAACTATTGATGACTACCTCAAAAGTAGGAAAATAGGTTTATATTAACAAACTATAATCTTGACTGACAGCTACACAAAATGTAAACACGGTTTAGAAGAAAAAATATAACTAAAAACAAATTAGCTGTGAAAATTTTGAGTACAAAAAAGTCTTGCAAATCGTATGGTTATGGAAATGGATGGATATGTTACTTGTTAAAGTCCGAAACTGGTAAATCTTAGAATTTACCGGTATATTCTAGCTTTAACAATATCTGTTATTAAAAGTCCAACATATCTTAGAACATGTTTACATTTTGATTTTAACCATCTCTAGATTCAGGTGGGAGAGAGGATCCCCAGTTCTAGCTTTGATCAGCACTCAAAAGTAAAACAATAACCTTAACCTAACCTAACCTAACCTAACCTAACTTAACCTAACCTAGCCAAGCCTAATATAACCCAACCTAAGGTTTGGATAAGGTTAGATTAGGTTTGGTTGTTGGTTTACTTTTGAGTGCTGGTAAAAGCTAGAACTGGGAATCTTTCTCTCCCACCTGATTCTAGATATGTTTAAAACTCATGTTCTAAGATATTTTGGGAATTTTAATAACAGATATTAGTAAATGATAGGAATATACCAGTAAAATGTAATATTTACTGGTCTTCGGACTTTTACAGTAACAGATACATAAGAGTAGATCTGGTAGTATTTGCTGTCACTCACCTACACTCCTACCGTAGATGAGATATAGATTTGTAACTCAATTTTTCGAAAGGTAATTTTCCTTTCAGACATTTGACTTAAGGCCTACAGTCATAGCTTACCTCTATAACTACGAACTAGTGACACTGCTATTGTGGTTTGAGCAGTTTATTGCCGCCGCTAAATGTTTCAGAGTACTCTTTTGGGCCATAAAACTTAACCCCCAACCCCTGCCTCTCTCTCACTCCCCAGACAAAGTCTTCAGAATGTCTTCAAGTTGAGGACACGCCTGCCTACATTCAAAGAAGACACTTCTTGGCTTATTGTTGAGACTTTCATGGGAAATTGTTCGGAAGATGAGAACTTTGTGGTCGTTTTCTATACTTACGACTTATTCAACATCCCTAGAGGATGACCCTGTGTCCCGGTATTTGGGTTAAGTGTGCCAAAGATTGTGTTGGGATATTATTTAATGAGAAGCAATTTGTTCTCTGTTAACACACTTTTCTTTTAAAATAACTATTCTCCGAGATTTTCTCTAATATGATCATTGCTAATTCTTTTAATGATCTTTGGTACGCTCAATAATTTTGAAAAAAGTGTTTTATATCTATAAAAATAACAAGAAAGAACTCAACAATTCAAAATTCCTTTAACATCCTTAAGGTGGGAGTTTAGGTCACGTGAATCAAAGGCAGTATTGTCTCAGTTTTTAGATTAATTTTTTTTAGTCAAAATAAATAAATTATTGTTCCAATTGACACATAGAGTTTAATTTTCTTCACATAGTGACCTAAATAGTTCTTGAATATCTATCAAGAGTAAAGAGTGCCCTCGAATCTAAAAACTTTTTCTCTTTATTTAAATGTTTCTAATCTAATGCCACTGTGCTTATTATGACGGATATTCGACAGCTTTTAAAATCACAATGTGTAGAAAATTAACCTTTGTTTCTACTGGGGAAATATATTTTATTTATTTTGGTAAAAATGTTTTGTTATAAAAACTGATAAAACACTGTCCTTAACTCGCTTGGTCTTCACTCCCACCGTAAAAAAAATATCATATAAGAAGATGGTGTACTTGTGACGATAACTGTAAAAATAAAAGAAATGGAGAAATAATCCAAATGGAATAATAATAATAATAATAATTATTATTATTAATTTATATTTACTGGCAAGTTGTGTGTGTGTTTGGATCAATAGTTTATTCCTGCTAACTGAATACCATGTGTAACATCCTAGTGTTATTTCGTAGGTGATATTTGTATCACTATTATTTCGCTCCATAAAAAGGCTACCAAAAGATTAATCTAGTGTATAAGGAAGAGGAAGATTGTCCAGCCTTGTTTCAAACCTCGATATCCTCATCACTATCAAGCCAGTGTTTTACAAGATTGAAGCCTTAAAACGTTTGTCATTGAATACAGTTTAATATCGTGGACAAATTGTCATGGCAAGAGGAGCTTTGCCAAACTTAATCTTTAATAATTATGTTCTCTTCTATTTAACAAACACCCGCCTCGGTGGCGTAGTTGACTAACGCGCTAGTCGTGTTGAGCTCGACCGCCGAGGACGGGGAGATCGAGGTTCGAATCTCGGTCGGGTGAACTGGGGGTGGTTTTTCCTAAATGGTTTTCCACTCTACCTCCACGCAAATGCGGGTTCACTTCCTCTATATTCAACCTTCCCAATTCCTAATCCATTAGCGTAATTAGTATTAAGCGTATAACCCGAACGGGTAGTAAGACGCGGTGCTAAATAAAATAAATAAATAATATTTAACAAACCATACAGAGGTTTTGTACTAAACAACTCACATTGGAAGTGTTTTTCCATTTATGAATTTACAATCATATCTTTTTAAAAGAAAATCTAGTCCCACGTCTTACTACCCGTTCGAATTACACGTACAAGTTGTTTATTGAGCTATTGAGTTTGGGATGAGTAAAGGTGTATTTAGAGAAAGTGTGTCCTCATTTTTGAGGAAGTACATCGTAAAATAATTTAGGCATATCACCTAAAATTCAACCGACCAAAAATCGAACCCTGATCTTCCCATTAATGGCAGTCCAGTTTATTGCGAGAGTAACTCCTTAGACTATTCAACCACGGAAGTGATTGTATTTCTTATTTATGAGAACATATTACAAGGACAGTTTAAATTATTTTCGTTTATCCAGTCAGCATTCCAAAATATTAGCCTGAAAGTATAAACGGTTGTATATGTGCGTCAAATTTGATCCAATTTTGTACATTATATCAAACGCTTAGGTTAATTATAAGGTGCCCAAAAATATGTAGGATAATAGGCATACACTATTTTTTACTTTGGAATAGGAAATCATCCAAAATGTTGGAGGGAAGCCAACTAAATCGACCTCATTTGATTTGAAAATTATACAAAAAAAATAAATAGGAAAACTAAAGACGCCGACTTTGTCAACAGAACTTTGAAAGGAACTCTCGTGAGAACACTTGTCCTCCCAACCCCGCATCTTGGAGTTGACCTCAAGAAGAGTCACTAATTGCCCTTCCCGCCCTGCAATTTAGAGCTTGTTTAACCCTGTCGGGCCTCTGGGGACAACCCTTCCGATGAACGGTCAGCAACCCCTCAACGAGTCGCCGACAGAAATGTGTCAAACATGTCCCTTCCATTGGGGGTGGAGGCAAACAAATGTCTTCGAGAAATAACTTCGGGGGAAGGAATATCTTAGTCGAGTGTAACACAGAGTCGGGGAAAAATTCTCATCAATAGGGATGTAGCATCGAATTTAAAGTATTGATAATTTATTCATTTCAATAAAAAGGGATAGTTAAAGTTGAATAGCCAAATGGTTTAAGGCGTCACTCTCGTGTTATACCAGCCTACTGATGACAGGCAGATAGAGGAGGTTCGAGGCCTGGTAGGGTCTACTGGAGGGTGGTTTTTCCTAAATTGTTTTTCTTTTCACTCTCTTGCAAAGAAAATGCGGATAGATTACCTGTTAAAATGCTTCCTTCCTCGTCCTTACGAAATTAAAGTAATTATCGAATATGCGTATAAATTGAGCAGGTAATAAGACGAGGGGATAAAAAAAATTAAACTATCGATAACATATTTGAAGTAAAAGAAAAGTAGTGCTTATTAACTAATTTCAAGTATTGGGGTAAATATATATATATATATATCCATGCCCGTACCAAAAATAAAATATTGATTCAAGTAGGTTTCGGTATCCAAAGAAATATCAGGAAGCTCTCTATCTGAATATTATGGTTTTTAATGGGGTGGGCAAGAAACTGTGAATAGGTATATAGGTTTGTATAATATGTTTGAATCATAATGAAATCGGTACTATGTCGTATATTGTGGGTCAATAAAAAATATATCTGCTTGGAATCTTGATTCCTCAAATCCCTCGAATCCTATGAGATTTGAGAGATTCAAGATTCGTAAAAATCTCAATAAAGTGCGTCCAGTACCATTATGAATACCTTTCTTTACCTACCGATATTATTATTATTATTATTTATTAGGTGTTCTGTATTACGACAGGTCCATTCATTTTGTCAGGAAACTTAGACCGCCAATGCAACCTGTCCTCTGTCTCTTCCTTGAGCTCTCAGAATTTTCTTATTTCCTTCAAATAATCCAATATTTGAATTCTCCTTCTTCCTTAGCTCCTCTTTCCCTCAACCTTTCCTTCTATGACTTCGTGCTGAAGACAGATCCTTCTAAGAATGTGTCTGATCCAGTTTACTTTACACCGTAGAATCAACATCCAAAATTGTTATATTCTCACGCACTCTTCTTAGGACTTCTTCATTTGTCCCCCTGATATTCTCAATTTTTCTCCAGCACCACATTTCAAAGTTCTCCAAGAATTTCTTTTCCATCTTCATAAGAGTCCAAATTTCTGTTCTATACAAACCAAATGTAGTATTTCATCAGTTTCTTCCTTAGTTCCAAACTCAACTTGTTGGTCAGCAGTAAACTCTTCTTGTTGAAAGCTTCCTTGGAAATGGCGATCATTGACCTAATTTCCTTGGTTCAGTAGGGCATCCTTTGGCAGCAATCTTCACAGGTACTTGAACTGCTCTATGTTTTTCAACTCCAGGTTTCCAATTTTAACTATCAGTGGCTGTTCATTTATTGAAATCACCATTACTTTTGACCTCTCAATGTTGATCTCCATGCCATATATTCTCCCTAACTCCACCAGCCAGTCTATCATTTCCTGCAACTCTTCTCTATTTATGGCCAGCAATGCTAGATCATCTGTGTGTTTTAATGTGTTGATGAAGTGTCTTCCTATCATTTTAGTCAATTTGTAAAAGAAATTAAACTTATATAGATTTTGTAATTGGGAGAGAAACGAAATCACAAAAAAGAACAAAATTCTATTAATATGAATAATTGACTTTAAAAAATCGGGCTCTTTTGGTTGCTTATGACGTAATAAGACATGCCAAACAAAATAGCATAGGTCAGTGGCGACAAGTCTTGAACAATATTATTTTAGATTACATTTAAATTATTTTGTTTACTACTAAATTTGTGAATTTTTAAAGATTTGAGGATTAAAAATTGTATTCGAGATTCGAAAAAATGTAAATTAAGATTTGGATTCAAGAAATATAAGATTCGACCCATTTCAACTAAAAGCAATAATGTTGTAATCCCCAAAATTGTAGTCTATTATTGGGTCTATTTGTGAATTCATCCCTTTTCTGAACGATACAGCAGAAATTTTATATCAAGCTTTCATAATGTGAGCTATAAAAAAAAGGAAATTATTAGGACAAAACTATATAACTAAATGATATTTTCTTTCGATGACAATCTAATACTGGGCTATAAGTACACATATTAGTAAAAGTATTGAGTAAAAAATTATAGGTTACAAAAGAAAAAAAACACATTCTTAGTAGGAATCCCACTTTTAAACAGCAGTGGAACAATTAATACAAAGCTTAGACCCTAATTAAATTTATATATATTATACTTAGATTCATTCAAACACAAGATAATAAAATTGAAATAAAGTATTTATGTTTTCCACTTAAAAAATGCTAAATTATAACTTAAAAAAGATAGTTTGATCATTTTGCCCGCCAGATGCATTCTGAAAAAGCTAGACCTTGTGAGGGGAAAACGCTAATTTGTCGACATTGGACTGAGCCCTTTTCCCCCTTCCCCCTACACACACATACTTACTCGTTATACACGTTAACATATGCCTCCTTGAGTCTAGAGTATAGCGTTCTGCGCATCGATGCCGTATAATTGGGGAACATTCAATATCATGCTCCGATCGGGGAAGATAGTCTATTTTTGTTCGAAGGTTATCGCTCAGAAATTTTAAATGTTGCAACTAAAAAGAAATGGAAAAAGTTTAATTTAATTTTAAAATTTACCTTGTTTATATAACTTATATAATATTTGCATAACTTATAATTTTTTGTATGTATAATGAGGTTTTTAAGTAGGAGGGTACGTGCCCTTGTGCCCTTTAGGACAAGCCGCCACTGAATAGCACTGCAGATATACCCCGATTTGGGTTGGAAAGACGATGTCGTTTTAAAAGCATTGATAATATCTATCAAAAATGATAGCTGCAGATAATATGACTTGATGTATGAATATATAAAAATGCTTTTAGTGGCTTTTGTAACTACCAGATACTCTTCTGCCTACCAAAATTAGGGTATAGGTTACATCGCATGAAAAAAACAACACACCAAACAAAGATACACGGTCCCGGCACAGATTTATCTGATTGCCAAACCCTTCCTTCACCTCTGACAAGACGTGTATTAATCACAACTTGTGAATGTGAGGAATGCCAGGCCTCCACCGTGGTTCGGATTCCACGTTAAACTGTAGGTCCTCCATTTCATCTCACAATCACCCTACCATTACACATTAGCGTAAGTGCGTATAACCCGAACGGGTAGTAAGACGCGGTGCTAATAATAATAATAATAATAACAAAGATACAAATGATAAGTAAATTAAAACTCGTACCATTGGTCACGCGGACAAAGGCGTTCATGTAATCTGGCCTTGTTATAAGCTTATAGAGATGTCAGGCCTTAAATTTACTGGTCCTAGGTGTAATAAGCTGTGTTTTTTTTTTTTTTTTTTGCTAAATGGTTTCCCACTCTCCCTGCACGTAAAATAGGGTTCCCTTCCTCTAAATTATAACTTCCTCATTCCTACGTTACTAGTGTAAATATTTGGATATCCCGGATGAGACAGTAGAGCTTGAAGAACTGATAACAAAACTAGGAAGAAAGAATTGCTTACATATCGATTAATTGTCCAGTTTAAAATTAATTTCAAGTAGTTTTCGGTGAAATTATTACTTTATAGTTAAAGACAGCTTCCTTCCCGACCAAACACAGTCTAATTTTCGTGAAAAAGGACTTTTATATAATACAAACCTATTTTTTCGTGGTTTAAATAGATAAAATGTTGATATTTTATTAGAGTTATTTAATAGGCATTGAAACTATATATGAGAAGTGACGGCTTCAGATCACATGACTTGACGTATGAATACGTTACAGTAGACCTAGTAGATTTTTTAGTTGTGATAAAGAAAGCCCTTCCTATAAAATTCGGACCTTACATAATGCTCATCCCAGCCAAGCGGTGTTGAAGCACGGCTCGCCATTCCAACCCTCAACCCTCCAATCCGCCTTTCTCTCCACGTCCACCCCTATTTGGAGGGGTGGAGAGTGAAGCACATGTTCATGTATGAAGCTGGGCTGGAAACTCTTGAGGGGGGTTGGATAGGGGCGTAAAGGGAGGCGGTGGGGTGAAGAGAAGCGGGAGAGACCCGCCATGCTTGTTCGAGGTAGAATGGAATGTTTCAAGCTAGCCTGAACGCTTACCGTCAACTTTCAAGGGGCATTTATTTCATTTTATTAAAACGAAGTTTGTCGTTTTAATAAACTATATCAAATTTTTCATTAATATTTACATTCTAGGCATTTTTTTATTTTACCAAAACGAAGCTTATCGTTTGAGTAAAACATAAGTTATAACATAGTTTCAGTAATGTTTCAGTTTTACGTAGGTTTTAATTTTACTAAAACGAAGCTTGTCGTTTGAGTAAAACACATTAAATATCTTAAATTGTATTTTAGTTTTAGGCATTTTTTTATTTTATTAAAACTATGCATGTCGTTTGAGTAAAACATATCAAATATCTTCATTAATATTTTGGTTTTAGGCAATTTTTTATTTTATTAAAAGGAAGTTTGTAGTTTGAGTAAACTTATTTCAAATATCTACATTAATATTTTAGTTTTATTTCAGAAATCTTTATAAGTGTAGCCTACTTTTTGTCGTGTATGAACCTTGTCCTTTATCCCTTTCAGGCTATATGATTATTTTGCCCTTGTGGGGTGGGGTAGGAAAGTATAATGGATAGGAAATGTACCCGAATTTTTACAGAGATAGTGGGAAACCATTTAGTAAATACCAGCCTCAGTAACCTAGCCAGAGTTATAACTAGAAAATAAGTCTATTTCGAGAGTGACACCCTTGACCATTCGACCACCGGTGCGGGTAAATGTGCAGTATTATGTAAATCTGTTTTCAAATATGTTTACAACTTATAAACTAATTTAAACTAAGACAACACGACCAACAGAGAGCACAGTACGTTAAAAATTTCTCGATGTTATTTTAATGTCAGCTAAATGTATAAAATATTTATAAATTACTGTCTATTAATTAAATATGGGCCTTATCTTACAAATTCGACAATATAAATATAAAACAACAAAAAATAAGAATTTGAAACATTTAGAATTTATTTTTACGAATAAAATGTAGTTTAATGTTTATGAGCTAATAAAACAAACTATTTTTCCCTTTTGCTAAGAAATTTAAGGATTAGTTCTTATTAAATTACATACTATGATTTTATTTTGTAGATAAAATCAACAGCAATTTATTTACATACCTGTTCATCCATTTATTTCGATAAATTAATATTTGATAAAAACTATAAAAATGGAAAGATTAGCTAACTAATTATACATAAAGCTCATAATTATTTTTTATTGGTACCTCCTACTACCCAACCAAACTAAAAGCAATCTCCTAATGAATACATCTGAGTAACGAATTTGTAGGCTATTATATTGACTTTAATAATTAAATACATTTTATAATCACTATTATTTACAAAGTATTCCGTTTATAACAAACTAATCACTAGAAATTGTGTGATAATATTCAAAATAAAATATCCATCCACAATGCGTTAAACTTCATTTCGTATCCACGAACTTCATCAGCTCTTCGGAGAATATTGTACTGCTAGCCAAGGCCATACCCAGAATTAGATCTCATAGGAAGTGGCTTGAAGAGGTAGTAATATAAGTAGTAGAAATAGTAGTACCCCGACTACTTGAGGCGAAAATAAAATATATTGTGTATTTATTTAAAAACCCTTTTAAGTTTATTTTATGTTAGCTAAGGGCAGGGTTTAAGTAAGGTAAGTTATTTTAAACGATATGTATATAACTTTAGCACAGCCTCTTACTACCTCTTAGGATTATACGCCTATTTAATGATTTTATTGTAGTGTTGTAATTAGATTAAAGTATAAGGAAAATCCCTCAAATATGGTAAATTTAAAATTTATCTTGGATTCGTGTATACAAATTCAAATACGAATATTATCATATTATTAATAAAAAACATAACATCAGTTAATTTAAGATATAATAATTGTATATGTAATCAATAACACGAAAAATTGTATGATAATCATATTCAATTACACGATTTTGTAGGGAGAATTTCAGAAAGAATGCAGTTCGATGAACTTAAACTTAGTATTATGACATTTACTCGTATTCTAGTGCTAACAGAACTGTTAGAAGTGGAGTTTGTAGCTTATTTAGGTAGGTTTACTAACCTTCTCCTAACCATTATCTTAACATACCTACTTACTCAAAACATTATATGCGTAAAGTTATAAACAAATTAAATATTATTTTGTGCCTTAATATAACTTTGTTTTTCAGATTGTTAATGCAATATTTTTTATAAAATGATAAATTAATATTGTTGTAATTTTTTTATAGCTTCGTCCACAGTTTAATTCGCAATTCTCGCTTGTATATAATTTATACCCACCTGGTTATTATCATTGCAGATATGTATACCTCAGTTTTAGCTTTTGTGGTGCTGACTGACAGCTCACAGCTGACTTCTGACGGCTTTGAAAAGCTACCAGACCAAATTATGTATCCCTACGCCGAACCATATGATCTGCAAAAACCATGTCTTTATCAGTTGTCACTTCTGACAGTCAAAATTTAGGTATATACCTAACTGTTGACTGTCAGAAGTCAGCTGTGAGCTGTCAGTCAGCACCACAGAAGATAAAACTGAGGTATACAATACATTCACGCAAGGCTATAACCAAACAAAACGAGCCCATGCACAAATATTACATTTTTATAAGCATCACACGGAGCTAAGAGTCGAGGCCAGCTTCCCTGATCAGAAGTCAAAGTCACCACGGGTTTCGGAGGCCCGTTACCAAGGTTACCATCACATACTTGAAAAAAACAAAACAATAAAACAACTCCCTGCTTGTAATAAGAAAGACCGTTCGCTCCTTGGTCTGGTTTCACAGAAGGGGTCCCTCGGAGTATAGGAAACACGAGGGGCCTAGCACATGCATGTGTACGTGACATGATTATAATTACAGAGCTTCCACTATTCCAAAACCTTCCTTATCAACCTCACTGTCACCCTGTCACTCACGTTCCGGCCAGGCTGGTCTACACCTATAGTCGATTCACCACTGGAGTGGTAGTAACCGAGAAGCACATTGGTTGAAAGCAAGGGCATAGAAATCTCATTTTCCTTGGGGTCGGGGGTGGGGGTGGGGGGGAGGATCCGCTAACAAATTCTAAGGGGGTCCAGACCCCACGATCTTGCCCTTTCTTTCAAACTTTTGTCGCGATACTCTCTCGCGAACCTCTTTTATGATATTGTTAATTAAATAATGTATATATTAACATATTTTACAAGTTTTATTTTCACATATTAAGATGCTACATTCAAGAAATTGCCACAATAGCACCCGCGTTTCTTCATCGTGTCTTTCTATTAGAACACCTCGTTAACAAGTGCAGCAAATTATTAATACCTCCCACCAGTTTCATGGCTATAACATATTTTTGATACCGAGAGCTGCTGAACTCTTGCGAGGACAAGCAAAACTACTTTTTAAAAAGAAATCAAAATAAATACAGTTTGCAAATGAAATATGTTGCTCTCTTTCTCGCACTCACACCGCGAGGTTTTTTTCTTTAATAATTACTAGGGCTAGAAGCAAGCCAACTGAATGTTCCTAACCCCGTAGTCTTTGCACGTGTACGGAAGTGAATCAACAACAGTACAGTGTGACTAAATTAATTTGACACAAACTGAATTTAATTACACCAAAAAGCTATGCAACAAAGCAGGATCATTACACTTTCCATAGTTAACAAATAATGTTTTGAGTAAGTAGGTATGTTGAGATAATGGGTGGGGGAAGGTTAGTAAACCTACCTAAATAAGCTACAAACTCCACTTCTAACAGTTCTGTTAGTTAAGCTGCTCTTTTCTTAGGGTGATTCCTCAAGTAGGATCTTACAGGGCACAACAAAAATGTTTTTCTAATTTTCTCGGACCCCATTTACTCAGCTAATTCCAAGAAACGTACTTTGTTTTCCAATACCATATGGATCTACATCCATTATTGTTTCCAGTCTGTGGCCTGGGTCCAGTTTTTATTCAAGCCATATAGTTTCCACTACCAGTTTTCTAGGCCTGTCATAGCTAAACATGTCTTATAATATAACTTAAGACTAGGAAAGACACAACATCCAATATCCAGCCGTTAATTTATCAATGTAAAAGGGTAAACTCATATTTTGATCAATGATACATTTTCTGTCATGCTGGGAATCTATCACGGGACCCTTAACTCAGTAGGTAGGCAGGCTACCGACTGAGATAAGGTATTGGACACCATAAATGAATGTACGAGGAAAAGAAAACTGTTTTGAAATGTTGACTCGGCTAATTTTATAATCAGAAGTTTTACAAAGTGTATCTTGAAGGTGAATATTAAAATATTCACAAGCTAATATTTGGTTGATGACACAATTAAAACTGTAGTAAGAGTAAAAATCTTAAATATCAAGTTTTTGTATGTATTTGTGGACCCTCTTTTAAGGTTGGATGGAAGGTGATGCGAGAAAAAGCAAGGTTTTTTTTTGCAGTTTTTATGGCAAAATATTTTTTCTACCAGAATAAATAATTCTCCAGTGAAACATAGAGTTTAATTATTGTCTTCATATATTGATATCAATATTTCTTGAATATCCATCAATGGCGTCGTGGAATTTAATGACAACTTTTTCTATTCATTTAAAAAGTTTATCATCTAATGCCGCTCTGCTCATGACAGGTATTCAACAACTGTTGATATCACCATGTTAAGAAAATTAAACTCTAGGTTTCTACTGAATCAATATTCTATTTATTTTAGATAATAAAATGTTTTTCCAAAAAAATTGTAAAAACACTGGCCTTTTATCGCGTTCCCTTCTATCCCACCTTAAGGGGGCTTCCAACAAATTCCAGGTGGATCCGGACCCCCTAGATCCTTATATTTCTACACCTGAGGCTTAAAGTTTTTATAACCTAAAGGGAAATAATAATGATTTGCCTAGTAGTACTACATTATCAATAAAAAGTGTTAGTAGACACTTGTAAAGATCCTTCACTAGGGACTACTGTAGGCCTATAATGTGCTTTTCTCATAGTTTATTGAAAGAACAAAATATATTAATAAAACTACTACTTTTTTCTTTCACGGTTGTGGAGAAAATATAGCAACTTGTATCTTCTTATAACTGGCCACCAAAATAAATAGATGAAGGATACAAGGGAAAAAGGGGAAGATCCAGTTTTCTCTCAAATTGAATTAGTGCTTCCATTTGTTAGACAATCATGAAACCTTTATAATGCACTTTAGATTATGGTTAACAGAGGTCTCTGTCATATTTTAAATAATTTAGAAAAATATTGGCTGGGATCCCTATGGGGTTTGAGATATAAAATTTACTGCCCTGGAAAATTTATTTAGTATGATTTTTCTCCCTTTTCTCCCTGTCTTCTGCAGATGTGCTTTTATAACTTATAAAAAGATCCATACAAAACATAAGTTTTAAAATAAAACGCTTTAAATTTCTTGTTAACAGATGCGCATAAATACAAGTGAACACCTTTTGTATGTTATCATCAAAGGCCTTTGTTACTTTTAATTCGCCATCTTAATTTGCGAGGGGAGCACAACCTTTTAGAAACTCTCGTCTATAAATAAAATTTGAAGTGAACCACAAACGTTGCTTTAACAAAAAAAAATATATATATATATATATATTCAAATGATTATTTTTGTTAGTTCTTGTTTCAATAATGTAAAAACTTGTAAAAGGAAAAACATAGTTAAAACCCAAGAGATTTTTGTGAAAGTTTTGACTTCCAAAAGGAACAACAACTCTACATATGGTTTGGAAGATCATATAGTTTAGCGAATGGATACATGAAAGTAGATTTGGTAGCTTGTGATAGCTGTCAGGGGCCAACACTCTGGCGGTGATTTTAGATAGGCCTACTTAGCTGAGAGTACCCCCTGCTGTTATGTTACACTGTAGAAGAGAAAACTGCAGAAAGAACGAGAAAGGAATATCAGTAGTATGATTGTTAAAAAAAAGCTACTGGAACTTCTTTAGTATATTCATACGTCAAATCATGTAATCTACAGTTGTCAAGCTTTATAATATAATAATAATAATACCTATAAAAATACCAATAATTTAATAGTACGTTTCATGGAGTGTTGATAGGATAAGCAGAGTTTTTTTTAGCACCGCGTCTTACTACCCATTCGGGATATACACTTATATACTAATTACACTAATAGTTTTAGGGATTAGTTAGGTTATATTCATAGGAAGTATACCCTCATTTGCTTGAAGAGAGAGTGGAAAACCATTTAAAAAAACCCTCTCAGTACGTCCAACCAAGATTCAAACCTCGATCTCCCCGTCACTGGTAGTCTAGTCAACTAAGAGAGACCCGCCTCGGTGGCGTAGTTGGCTAACGCGCTAGTCGTGTTGAGCCCGACTGCCGAGGACGGGGAGATCGAGGTTCGAATCTCGGTCGGGTGAACTGGGGGTGGTTTTTCCTAAATGGTTTTCCACTCTCCCTCCACGCAAATGCGGGTTCACTTCCTCTATTCAACCTTCCCAATTCCTAATCCATTAGCGTAATTAGTACTTAAGCGTATAACCCGAACGGGTAGTAAGACGCGGTGCTAAATTAAATTAAATTAAAAACTAAGAGAGAAGCGCTTTAAACCATGTGGACACCGAAGCGGGTCAGAGGTTGTTAAAACTGGTCCTGTGATGATACGTTCTCTATCTCTTGGTTACCAACTTTACTAATCATACATACCTCACACCTCAGGTGAAAATATATTTCCGTTGATACCTGATCAACGAATGCCTTGTTTGTGTTGGAAGCACACCAAGGTTTATTTTAAACCAACTACGCTTGACCTGGCAACACTACAAGACACGCCACTGTGTAATATGCTATTAGTGTTAAACACAAATAAATATACCTGTATTTTCTAAAATGTCCTTTCTACCACGTTTTTACTGTACTTTACTGTAAGGATGTTACTTTCCTAAATTAAAGCTATAAAAAATGTACAAGTTTTAGATCTACACATCAATTTGTGGTATCTGACGAGAACTTTACAAACACAGTGTAAAATTTTGTTTATCACCAAGTCCTACTACCTCTTCAGGTTACACGCATATATGATCGTTGCACTAATGTGGTAGGGATGAAGAAGGTAGCATTTTATGAAGTAATATACCCGCATTTGTGTGAAAAGAGAGTGTGAAACCATTTAGGAATAATCACCCTCAGTAGATACGACCGGGTTTCAAACCCTGTTCTCCCCGTCATCAGAATGCCAGTCTAACATGAGAATGACGCCTTAGATCATTCGTCCACTGAAGCAAGCTAGGTGTAATATCAACTAACGTCTTTGAATTTATTTGAACCTATAATAGCGTAACTGGCATTAAACACTTGAGGTGCGGTTGTAGGGGACGCGAGAAAGAGTAGGTGTTTTTACAGTTTTTTCAGAAAAACATGTATTTGGCTAAAATATTGCTCCTATATAAATATATAGTCTGATTTTATTCACATGGTTATATCAAAAGTTCTTAAGTAACTGTAAAGGTTGTCCTGATAGTTAATGACAACACTTTATCGTCATTTAAAAAGTATATCATCTAATGGTGCTGCTACGCTTATGACATACATTCAAGAACTGTTGATATCATCGTGTGAAGAAAATTATACTCTATGTTTCTACTGGAGCAATATTTTATTTGTTTTTGCCAAACAAATTTTTTTTATAAAAATTTCAAAAACACTTCCTTTAGCTCGCGTTTCCTACATCCCCAAATTTACTTACCAAGATCGTGTCGTGGAATCGTTTAGTGCAAGCAGAGCTTGTTTTGACTAGAGCTAGGCCGATGCCGATAACCGATCCGATTTATCAGCCAATTTTAGCACAATCAGCTTAGGATAAACTGTTTTTTATCATGCATATATTTTACGCCAATAATTCAAAATCTATAAATATATTTTAAATTCGCAAGTCATTAAAATAAAATTCATGGTATGGACAAAAATATTTTAATAGAGTTTCTTGCATATAAACACAAATTCTTTAACTCTAAATTATATATTTATTTTATAATAAACAGTAAAACCAACATTCTAAGCAAAATAAACCATTCAATTTTATTTACCTCAAGGTTTATTTATAATTATGAAATACTTGATAAATATATTAGAGATAAAGATTTCCTCAAGAAACAAACTTAAAAACTGTCAAAAACGATATTAGGTGGGCCAGTGTGATTTTATTTGCTGTGGATTTATAAAAATTTAAAAATACATAATATTATGGCTATAAGTAACGTAGTTCTAATGGATACAAGTTGTATACCAACCTAATATTAAATATTACCTATATCTTTCAGTACGGGCTGAGGCCCACATATATATACGCACAGCAATTTGCTTTCTATTTAAATACTTTTTGTTTTGGATTTGAGTTATTTATATTTTATATACTCCCTATTTTTTTCCGTTGACTGAATTTACTAAACTATGTAATATTGGCACCGGCAATATCTGAAAAAGGGATTATCAACCCAGACCTAGTTTAAATCATACTTAAATTATGTTATCCCACTCAAGGTTTCCAATTTTTACCAATAATTAATATGCTCTGCTCTACCTGATAATGTATTTTCGTTGAAAACTAATGAGAGTTGACTGATGAGAACATATTTTAGAAATAGTTGGAATTAGCTCTGCTTACCCTGTCATCACTCCACGCCACGCCACTGTGAACCATAGAGCTAAGAATTGCATTAATTTGGAACAAAGACAAGATCACATACAAAAGGTTAACTATTTCAGAATATTGCACCTGATATAGAACGATAGGGTTTCTTAGTTAAGAAATTTACCGCGGTAACAACTCGGCTAAGAAAGCTGGGTCATCTTTTAAGCTAACTATTTTTTATCATAGATTTATTTCTTAAAATATAATTTTTATCAAAAATACAAAGAGCATATTAATAATAATAATATACATATTTATTCTAATTTGCTTAGTTCGAATTGCTTATCAGATTTATTTTAATGCTAACCATAGGACCTATTATTATTAATTTATGATTATATATTTTGGTTTACTGACTAATTAGCTTCTCTGTGTTGTATAATTAGTTTTTTTGTGTACTCATTTAGACTTTCCACACATAGGAAAATAGGTCAAAATATTTTATGAGTCATTTCGATGACTTTTCTTTTTCAGCACTTTATTAGTTACAAGGTCAACTCCATAAAAAAAACTATATTCATTCATAGTTCTGGATTCAATACAGTGATAATTATATTTGTTTGCTTTCATACACTATCAAGGTCTATAGTTTATAATTAGGCTGATATGTACCGCCAATAAAAAATAACTCGTTCAACAAGAAATAAAACCTCAGTCCCCCATCTTACGAAGCTTGGAACAGACACACTCGAATCCAATTAGGGCTATCATAGCACATGGAACCAACGCCTTTAAACTTATATAAAGGTTTGATAATGACCATAGAAAACCAGATATAATTTTAGTAGCTGAGCCGCCGCTCCAATTACTAGTTTCTTGTTTGGAAAAGAAACCTGCTGTCCTGATGAATTCGGGTGACACATTACCACTTCTACACTCTCTTCCTTAGACCAGGAGGGAATAAGATCCTAGCTCGGGCCTAGATAAATATTACGGCTGACAGAGCTGCATTGAGAATTTAAATATAAAATGGAATGACAAATAAAATATACGTCATTATTATGTTCTCACAGAGTCTTACTGCATTTCAGGTTAGTATTATAGAAGTAATATACATGTATTTGAGTGGAAAGAGAGTGGGAAGCCATTTAGGAAAAACCGCAATCAGTAGACACGATTGGGACTCGAACTCCGATCTCCCCAACTTAAGCAGACCATTCCAATATGAGAGTGCCGCCTTAGTCTTACACCAATCGGTCACTGATATTTATTAATTTAAAAAAATCTTAGATCTACATAATAGTTTATAAAAATTAAGACATTAAAATTATATAGAAATATTCTACTCTCCAATAAAACCAAACATAATGAGATAAATGTGGTTATTTAATAACTTTCATAATTTATTTAAAATCAGATGTAAATTTAGTCGATCTTAAAATTACTCATAAGCTACCCTCAGTACAACCAGCCAGGATTCGAACCCCGATCTCATTGTAATCGGCAGCCTAGTATAACACAAGAGTGACGCATTCGACCATGCGGACACCGAAGCAGGTTTTTTTAGTTGATACGTGGTAGGAATACTTGATCTAAAAATGTATCTCAAAATTTTATGTGTCTCAAAGACTCGCTAAATTGTGTAGACCTATCACGATTTTCAGGCTTTACCTTATGTCATATATTATAGTCATTTATATATAAGACAGTAACTCATTTATTAATGTAAAATAAATAAATATTAGGCTATATTAATTTTTCATATTCCTTATGCTGTCGATAAAACCTATTTTTATCAAATAAATTAGGGCCCTTAATTTACATCCTAATAGAATAAAACTGTTAAATTCAATATAAGCGTACTATTTTGACAAATTTAGACGGTATAAATATAATATTGATTAATTAACCAAAAATCTTTGTATTGTTAATATTGGAATTATCTCTCAACGAATAGGCCCTATCAATATAGGGCGGGTTGATTTATATATTAATTTCTATGCTATATATTTTGTGTATAATTTAAAAGAAAAATTAAGTTATGTAGGACTATTATAACAATAAGAAGAGTGGGCCCGTTATGTTAATATTTGGGGAAATTTTCCATGAAATTAATAATATGGTTGTCTTTTAACTTAAGTTTCAAACAATTTCCTTGAATAAGGAAAAAAAAATATATTTTTTTCCGACACCTAAGCTCATTCAGCAGCGTAATGAGTTAAAGGTCTCAGGATAGATTCCTGGCATGGCCAAAAAATGTATAATTGTTGAAATTTGAGTTTCCTCTTTCAAAGTGAAGAATTAACGGGGTGGGGGGCTAAATGTTGTGTCTGTTCTAGATTTAAGTTAGTTAATAAGTCGTGTGCTGATAAATAAATTAATAAATAAATGAAAAAAATCTTAGATTTATACCAAGCTAAAGATAATTTGATGTGAAAATTACAATTTGAATAATTTCAACTTTAATATAAACTTATTTGTGAGTAGAACCAATGTTATAAGCCTACGCTACGGCTCCGAATTTCTTCACCGGCATCTCTTAGGTTTTTTTTTACACACCTAGTAGTAGGAGAAAAAGGGAGGAGTGAGGTTTGGAAATCAGTAGGAAAAAGATGAAGGTCATCATAATAACGAGGACGATGTATTTTACTTCTTCTCCTTCCGTCCTGTCGTGATAACTATCGATATAATTCTCTAAACGTCTGTCCGGGTGTATTGATAATACGACGTGTGCCCGCTTCGATGTGTCTGTGAGTAACCATGACGAAGAAGGAGACATGTGATATGATGGGCCCACCCGGCTGGTCACATTCTACAAGAAGTCCCCCCCCCCCCCTTCCCTTCGCCCTTAGCCACTCTTCCTTACCCGACCTCACAGCCACAAACCTGAACTTGCTACCTCCACTCCTTACAGTTTCAACCTCACCTTAAAAAAAGAACATCGAAACATCGACAAAGTTGAATAATGTGTAACAGAGGAAACGGAGACAATCAAACCTACAGTTGAATCGTTTTTGCAAGCATATAATATATCTGTCATGGATTATTTTCATGTGTTCATACACCAAGCAATGTGTATGTCAGCTGAAGGTTTTGAGAGACGGCGCCGTAATTTGACATTTGTAAGAAAACTATAATTAGTTATAATCAGTTTTGGCATGTTCATCGCACTTCAAACCCCTCCCTTTATAGGGGTCTTAGGTGAACCCTTTTCAATAAATAAATATACATCACGTAAACATAATGTATGTATTAAAAAAGAAACATTATTATTATACGCACTTACGCTAATATGTAATGGTACGGTGATTTTGACATGAAATGGAGGACCTACAGTTTAACGTGGAATCCGAACCACGGTGTAGGTCTCCACACATTCACAAGTTGTGACTAATACACGTCTTATCAGAGGTGAAGGAAGGGTTTGGTAATCAGATAAATCTGTACCAGGACCGAGGATTGAACCCCGGACCACCAGCACTGAAGTCTGACACCTTACCCCTAGACCACCAGGTCACTTAAAAAAAATTGTTATTAAATAGGTTTACATGAAACCCCAATAAAAACAAAATTGGTTTATAGTAGTACAATTATTGACATAGAAAATAACTTTAAAGGCTAAAGTGACCAAAACAAGTAATATGTTTCTTAAAAATAAATGTAAAATAAGGTACAGTAAGGTCTACCTAAAAAAAACGAACACATTTATTGGTGTGTAAAAACATGAAAACACATCTACAATTACAATCAATTATAAATTATCTATTTATTTATTTGAGGTATTTAACGTGCACTTTCTGAACCGACTGATTCTATCAGTATACGAGAATTTCTATGAGAGCGCTCGAAAGATCCTATCAATTTTGCCTGGAAAGATATTTTCATATACCTCCCAGGGTTCTTTTTCGTGACATAATTGAAATGGGACCGACAGTTTTACTTCCCCTCCGAAGGAAGTTATGCTACGGATTTTTATCGCTCAAGATAAAGCCATTGACCTCGGCTGGATTGGAACCCACAAAAATCGGGTCCTGGGACGAACACTTTACGTCAAGACCATCGAAGTCGACCTCTTAAAGATCTCTAATGTACTAATTACTAAGATTATTCAACTATAGGTATATTAGTATTTTAATAAAGTGAGTGTCTGATGTTTCTGTTACACATCATACAGCTTTGTCAGCGTTTTCAGTTAAATATGTTTAGAAGTAACGTTGAAACAATGGATTTAGATACATAGGGCCAGTCTCATAGTCAGATTTAGTACGCCTAAAGTACGAGTCGATACTAAATACCTAGACCTAAATGGAATGGGCAAGTTTCGCACATGAAATTGACCCATTCCATTCAATTTCAGGTAGGTGACGTCTTGTATTTAGTATAGCGCCGCACTTGAGGCGTACTAAATCTGACTATGAAACTGGCCCATAGTCCTACATTATTTAGTACGAGCGTTATTACATAAGTTACTCAGTCCTTAACCTAAATATTGAATTGAAAACAAGACAACCCTGTATACAAATAGTCGGCCTTAAATATATATTCGTCAGCACCACCCGGAATCAAATCAGAAGCATCCGCTTCCGTGGCCGAATGGTCTAAGACGTCATTAGTGTTAGACTGATATCCCCACCTTCATCAGGCCAAAGTTCGAATTCTGGTCGGGACTATTGAAGGTTGATTTTTACTAGATGGTTTCCCACTCTTCTTCCACGCAAGTGTGGGTTTAATTCCTCCAAAATATTTCCTTCCGCATCCCTATCTCATTAGAGTAATTATCATAGGCGTAACCTGAACAGGTAGTAAGACACGATGATAAAAAATAACTAGAATTTTCCAGTCTTGTAAGCCTATACCACTCCTACTACTTAGCCATCAACACACGCCATAGTCCCAGTGATCTAATGCATAAGACGCATACTGTACCAGTCTCCTTTGACCTAAAGGGTCGGGGCTATAATCCTGAGAATATTTTACACAAGGTCCGCGTGTATATTGGTGCATTTCCCCAAAGCCATCCCCAACCCCATTAAAGTCGATAATACTCCTTGAGTTCAACGAACTTCAAAATTGGATTTGATAATTTTTTTAAAAAAAGCTACTTATTAATATGTGAGTGAATCTAATCGTTGGGAAAGTGAGCCAAGGGTGTACATATCGTCTTGTTTGGCTTGCCGGTGACAGATTTTAGGGTTATAATCCCGGCCGAATGTACTGGGGATGTGTTTTTACTGAATGGTTTCCACTCTCCACCCACGCAAGCTCAAGTGTATTGCCTGTAAATATATTTATCTTCCTTAGCCCTTCATCACTAGTGAAAATATATGGATACCCCGGTCGGTTATTAATACGTGGTGCACCAAAAGAAACGAAGAGAAAATGAACAACAAGACCAGTTAAAACTGGATTTTTGGCCTGCGTGTCCACCAGTGCAAGTCTGTGTTTTACATTATCAACAAACTAAAATGTTCCCCAACATTTCGGGGGATGCATCCAATCCTCTCAACGACTTGCCTTGTTAATAAGGGGTACTAGTAGTAAGGGAGGGGGGTGAAGGAGGGATGGGATGTCTCAGTCAATACTCAGCAGCAAGAGGGAGAGAAACAAGCGTCAATTAAACCGGCAGTATCAGGAGAACATAATTACAGAGAGACATAGCGTCACCGTTACAAGGATTGTTTCCCCATGTAGTCGCCGGATAATTAAACATACCACGTCGAGACTAACGTCTGGGAACAAGAGCGAGCTATGTTGCAGGGGATACTCCCTTGTTAGAGGGAAGATTAGGGTGGGGGTGTAGGGAACGTGAGTTAAAGGCAATATTTTTGCAGTTTTATACCAAAATGGTTGTTTTTTTGCCAAAATAAATTAAATATTGCTCCAGTAGAAGTAAAGAGTTTAATTTTCTTCATGTGGTGATATCAATAATTGCTGAATATCTGTGACGAGAATAGCAGCATTAGATAAGAAACTTTTTAAATGAAGATAAAAACTTTTCGTTACATTTCAGTACACCCTAGACAGATATGAAAATATTGAGCCCTCTACCAATTGAGATTAGATCTCTAAGTCTTACTATTATTATTTTACTATTACTATAACAGATAAGTAAAATAAATATAATTAAAATAGATATTTCTCAGGCAGTTACCATTCCAAGTTTGTTAGGAATAGTTAGTAAAATGGTATATGCAAATAGAAAATATATTTGATTTTCAATATTAAATAAAGTTAATAAAGGATTTAAATTCTCCCCCTCCCCCACCCCCCACGTCTTTGCCATGTAGCTCGAGCTTTAGATGGTTTTAGGTATGTATGGTCCCATTCAACTTGAACTATCGTGACTACAATGTACTAGTAAAATCATCTAACATCAATAAACAGACCCAATTAACTTATATACCCTTGTTACTCACTAGATAGCACTCACTCCCGAAGTCACAAGAAGTAGTCAGGGTAGTAAGGCTAAAACAAGAGAGAGAGAGAGAGAGATGCACTGACAAGGAGAGTAAAAGATGGGCAGTGGGTGGCGCTCATCTGGACCTACTCCTCCCTCTACATCCTCTTCCCCATCTCCTCACTCCGGTCTCAAATTAACCGTGTCACTCAAGAACGCACTTCATTGTCACAGCCACGTCTCCAAACCAGTGTGCCCGACGAAACAGACTCGGCGCAAGTTCTGCCACAGAGCATAATGGAACTCACCAGACCGATGCTACCAACGTGAATGGTGAACAACTAATCATAAAAGACTCATTCGATTCAATTATTGACATCCACAGAAAATTGTTGGTCCAATCCTTATCTCAGAGGAGTGATGATGGGAAACTAGTCAAGTGATGTCTTGATGATCAATCTAATTCCTTACATCCACAAAAAGCCAATTTGTAAAGTACAAAATGATATGTACATTTCTTCTCATCCTGTGCCAATATCTTTATCCCTACATACTTATCACAGCCCACATCCTCAATTATCTGTTTAACATGTTCTACTCTTTATCTTCCTTTAAAAAATTTCCCTTGCACTGTATCTTCCACAGACAAATTAACCAAGCCTTTATGCCTCAAAATGTCCCCCATCTTCCTATTTTTCCACAAACATCTTTCATTCCCTATTATTTATAGAACCTGATAAATTCGTACTTTATCAGTACACCTAATTGTTATCATTATTCTGTATCACCAAATTTCAAATACTTCTATTTTACTTCTTTCTGGATTTTCCAGCGTCCAAGCTTCCCTTCCATAAAGTGTTGTGATTCAAACTTTCAACATTAAAATTTTATTTATCAGTTCAAGCTATATCTTGATAGTCAGTTAATTTTTCACATCAACATTTTTTTTTCAAACTACAAGATATGGTGGTAGGCTAATAATGGGATACCTTGATAATCAATTATATTCCTGAAATCCACGAAAAAAAACAGTTTTTCATATTAAAATAAATCTATTTCTTGAAAGATAAAAAGGCAATTTAATCAAATGAAGTCTTTAAAGTCAGTTTAATTCCTAAGGTTTAGAGAAAACAATTTTTAAACTGCTTATAACCAAGCTAGTTATTAACCTTGATAATAATCAGCTCATTTCCAGATCTCCGCACAAAATTTATGTGCCTGTTATAATATTGTTTTCAAGTATAACAATGTTGTTTACTTTAATTACTTACTTTCATGGGCTAAAGTTATGCCAATTATAATACTTTTTTGTTAGGTAATTATGAGATTATTTTATCTTTAGCTAAGCAACAGGCTTTCACAGAACCCATTTATGTTAATTATCTCTAGTTCTATTGCCCACTTTCCGAAACTAAAATGCGAACAATTTTTTATAATTTTTAGAAACTGTCAGTGGCTGGCTGCTAGCTATAAGATGCTTTGGTTTTATTTTGATTAGTTATTTTTACCAACACTATATGGTAACAGTACTACTACTAGCAATAGATGGTGGGAAGTTTACTTACGTACTCAATGACGTTAGGAGCTCAAAGGTTTATTGCCACACTTACAAAAAATACGTCCTCTATCCCTATTTTGAGCTAGTTTTATCTAGTCCACCTCATTACACCTTATCCTTTTAGGTAAATTCTAATTTTATCCTCCCATCTACATCTAGGTCTTCCCAATGATCTCTTCCGATTGGGTCTACCAGTCAATACCCTGAACATGGTTCTAGATTCTTCTATTCGTGCTCCAGGTCTTACCTACTGTAATCTGAGAGATTTGATTATCCTTACATTGCCTTGTGATGAGTACATGGTATGTAACTCATAATTGTGTAACCTCCTCCGTTCCCCAGTATCTTCATACCTATTTGGACCAGATCTCTTCCTAAGCAACTTGTTTTCTAACACCCAAATTTATTTTCGTCATGTATTGTAAGTGACCCTGTTTTGCAAACATAGAGCACTCACTATTGTTTAAACGATTGTTTTTGTAAGTGTATTGAGTGTTTCTTGTTGTTAGTTTTTTTACGATGGGAGCTCATCACCCCAATGGCCAACCCTCGACCTGAAGTATTACCCCTATTGGAGGTTCACGAATGCTTAATCAATATATTCATAGCTACCCTTCATATATGAAGGCCGTAGTATCCTCTATCTGCAACCCGAGGACGCGATGTACCATGGATGAAGCGATCCACGAAACTAAAGTTTACAAGAAAACTGGTTTTTGTTAAGTCTTGTTTCCTTATTATTGTCTTGTTCTTTGGGTGGTTAATTCATCCTATTAAAGAAAAAATAATTCTCTATTATTGTTGCGTAAACACAGTTATACAAATTTCAAATTTTAAACCATTTTAAGATAATCCATACAAAGTGTCTAAGAAGATTAGAAAGTTTATTATTTTAGTTTTTTTTTTATGTTCAGTCCTGAAAAGTTGCGTTTGTTGGACGCAGATATGAAAGCTCCCATATTCTTCAGGGACGGACAACTCCTTGAAATGCCTTATCCCCGAAAACACCTGTCAGCAACTGATTACCGGTTCGTTAGAACTTGGCACTTGCCTCCAAACGCAGCTGCGTCCATCCAAGATTTTGACAGCTTAGATATTTGTCGACAGCTCGTCGGAATAAATTACTCAATTCCCAGTCAGAAGTAAATATACTTGCTTACTGGGATTGAGGACCTCAAAATAACAAACACAGAGGTGGTTTACTATTATAAGAACTGGCTATTCCAATCTCAAATAAGCAATCGTTATTTAATTATCTCTCAAAACTTATGTAAAGTCATTTACGCTTTCTGAATCAATTATTAGTTGTATTTTTTTTATCATTAGTGTTTGTTCTATTATTATTTTAGGTATTTAGCGTGCATTTTCTCAACCGACATATTATATCAGCCCATGACTTATAAACTAGCTTAAATCTATAACAAACACAACACCCAGCACCCCGGCCGTTTATTCATCACTGTGAAAGGGAAAATCCACATTACATCAGTGATATTTTTTAGGCCATAGCGGGAATCTGACAGAATACTTTCTACTCAGTGGGCATACATGCCACGTACTGAACTAAGGCGTCGGACTTATTTATTATACTACACCGATAAAGTGGTATGTACGTTATTTGTAAATAAATTAATATATTCTACCATGGTAGCGTTCTGGAAGTAATAAGCATATAAAAATTACGTACAAACTTTTTTGCTGTCATTTTTATGACATTTAACTTTATTACTAGTATTATTTTATAGGTATTGATATTCTAACTATATAAGAATTTATAGTTTTATATTTCATTACTTGGCGTATAAACGTTTTAAAATTGTTTTAGTAACTTTTATAACAGAAATAAAATGTCCTTCCTATCTAAATCAGAGTGTACTTTTATCATTAAATTTTAAAGTTACATATTGTGGCACTTACCCTATGGATACATTTAAGTTTAATCTATTTTGGTTTGCCAGTGAGGAGGTCTGTAGTCGAATCCTGGCTAGATATACGGAGGTGTTCTATCATAAATGAATTACCTCTCTCCCTTCAAAATGCGTTCCTTTTGACATTTGGGCTGGTGCTAGCTTTGGATTATCTTATAGTTTATTCAAACACTAAATAATAACACATAAACATTTTAAACGAAATTAATAAAATAGTGATAGTAACAATGTAAACCATTTATAATTTAATTTTGTATTGTAACAATTTTCAATCTCAACGTTTGATATTGAAAAACGATATTTATTACCAAAACATGTCTTAATGAAGTTTGTTTTTTGTTGTTGTAAAAGTGCGGCCTATTTTCTGATCTTTACAGTATTATTATTTATTAATAATAAAAAATGTATTTGAGCAGTAATTTGATTTTCAATTATTTTTAAACTTATCGAATTATTGAGATTTTATTTTAGCTTTAGAGATGAGATCGAGGTATTTTTGAGTCTTGCACATACCTATTAAAACTGCATGAATACTGCAACTAGCTTACCTTCTCTGCTTTCCCACCTTAATTTTAAATACAATATCCACGGGAACAAAAATAAATGCACTTTTGTAATTCCTAGCACTTGCCAGATAAGCAAAGAAAGAAGGAAGCTTAAAACGATTGTCAACTGTCCGGATTATTGCCCCACTTATGTGATATTGGTTCCGACAAGGTTTTGACACAAAGATAGCAAATTTCAAATATTGTAACCATAATGGAGCCAACCACTTTCATGTCTTTAAATAGATTTTTACTAATGTATTTACCCGTATCGGTGGTCACGTGGACTTAATGTCAGGATCATCTGATTAGGTTTAGCGGTGAGGCTGAGATTCGAATTATGGTCTGGTATAGAATGCTTGGGGTATTATTTTTCCTAAATAATTTCCCTCTTTACATCCAAGCTAAAGCGGGAAAAATTCATTTAAGCTCTATACCATTCTCATCACTACCCCGTGAACGCAGTGAAATGTGGCTAGCCCGGACGAGTAGTAAAACGCGCTAGCAAAAAAAAAAAAAAATGCATGGTACAGCACATAGACTTTCTAGATACTCTACCTAATAAATGGTACGAAACTATCTCAAAAATGTTCTCATAATGTGTTTTATAGGTTGGAAAAAAACTTTTAAAAATAGGTTTTCAATTATCTACACTTAAGTTTTACATATAAAAACAAACATTTCATCTTGTTAATCACAATAAACATGTTTTATATATTAATTTTAAACCAAATGGTTCAAATATTTTTAACCAATTTTAAAACATAAGTTTTTTTAAATTTTGTTTTTAATTTGTAACTATGAACGATGAAAAGATAGCCTACAACACCCATGCTTCCGACCGTTGTTAATTAATGACTATAAAAGTGGAAGAACCCACATTTCAGCAAAGGTTATTTCTCAGGACAATCCATGAATCGAGCTTGGGACCCTTAACTCACTAGGTTGACACGCTACCAACTCAAGTTAAGGTATCGGACGCCAGTCATTTTAATCCTGCCCATCTTCCCCTAAAATAATATAATTTAATATCACGAAAGTTTCTCCATTGCATCCTCGCAGATACCATCTTCATACTGACATATTATCAGCTAAAGTACAACTACAACTTCACGTCAGCATTAACGCGTACAGTTGTAATCCAAAGGCTCCTCCTTTCTCCCTCATGTAGCAACAAGCAAGGCGCAGCTTCCCAAAAACACATCTCATCAGTATTCCCGGCGGGACCATGGGATGCTGGGAGGAGAAAAGGGGGATGGACGGGTGTGAGGGGGTGGAATTGAAAACCAGGCAGGCAAGACTCCCCGAGCTCAGCTCATCACCAGGGGGTGGACTGACAGGTGAGGTGGTGTAAGGGGGATATCAACCCTCGTGTGTGTGTGTGAGAGGCAGGGAACATTTAGCTGATACAGAGTCTACGTTTACAGGAGAACTACCAAACTAGCTTTAAAGTCAAACTAGATGACTTATTAATAGATACTTTAATAAATATACTATTGGATTCCGTTAAGTAAAAAAAGTTGTATTTTGGCAGAATTAAGTTGGTAAATAAAATATTTCATTTAGGTTAGAATTGTTTTATAAAAATCAACTATAAATCTAATGATATTGTACAAAAAAAAAATAGAAAAAATATGGAGCTAGAATGGTCTTTTATCAAACAAATCAAAGATAATTTTTAAAATATACAGAGTGGCACGCGGGAACAGATGATTTTGAATAATTCATTTCATGGCCATAGTTTAAGTTGGCAGGATTGTGATGACGTCATTATGTTCCCCAGCCAATGCCGTTTAGTTACCATGGAGCAGTGGTCAGGTGTGCATCGAGCGTTTGCAGTAAAAGCATTTTACACAAACAATACTTGTTATGAAGGTGCACGACGAGAATTTCGACATCACTTTCAACTTCGGCGTCACGATCCGGTTCCGTCATCTCACGCTGTCAAGATATGGGCTTCGGACTTTGAAACAACAGGTTCAGTATTGAAAAAGAAGCATCTAGGGCCAAGAAATAATGTTCCTGAGGAGTCCATAGCGTTCTGCACGGCCGTTAGGTTTGTCTCGCCGCACTTTAGGCAGAACATTATTCTCAAATTTAAAGCTACATCCGTACAAGATTCAGGTAGTCCAGGATTTAAAAGCCTGTGATTTCAATAGGAGAATTGTTTTTTCTGAACAATTTTTAGCAAAACGAAACGAAAATTTTCTGGAAAATCTTTGGATTTCTAATGAATCCCACTTTCATCTAAATGGTTATGTTAACAAACAGAACTTTTGGTACTGGGCTGCGGAGAATCCTCGCCTTTTACACCAGGAACCGTTACACAGTGAAAAAGTGACAGTATGGTGTGCAGTGTCATCGAAATAATTATCGGGCCATATTTTTTTTAGGGTGACACTGACCGTGCGGTGACTGTAACTTCAGAACGCTACGTCAAAATGGTTCAAACGTTTCTTACCGATGATCTAGAGAACCATCCAGTGAACGAGTCCACATGGTTTCAGCAGGATGGAGCCACAGCTCATACTGCAAGAATCTCAATCGCCGCTTTACGAGACCTTTTTGGAAATCGCCTCATGACAAGGAACGGCGATATTATTTGGCCTGCGAGATCACCATATCGTTTGGTGGGTGATTTCTTTTCACGGGGACTTTTAAAAATGTGAAAGTTTGTTATCTTCCTCAAAATACTAATGAACTGAAGGCTAGGATTCGTGAAGAGTTTGAAGGGATTACCATTGATATGTTGCAGTGAGTTACGAGGAACTTGCGTTCACGAATGCAGGAATTCATAAGAAGGGAAGGTGGTCATCTCAATGATGTTATCTTTAATAAACGACTTTTATGTAAAGTAAGTGATAAATGGCATAGTTGTAGCATTTAGATAGCCATGTTTGTAGGGAAATTATTATTATTATTATTATTATTATTATTATTATTAGCACCGCGTCTTACTACCCGTTCGGGTAATACGCACTTACGCTAATGTGCAATGGTAGGGTGATTGTGAGATGAAATGGAGGACCTACAGTTTAACGTGGAATCCGAACCACGGTAGAGGCCTGGCATTCCTCACATTCACAAGTTGTGATTAATACACGCCTTGTCAGAGGTGAAGGAAGGGTTTGGAAATCAGATAAATCTGTGCCGGGACCGAGGATTGAACCCCGGACCCTCAGCACAGAAGTCTGACACCACCTTACCCCTAGACCACCAGGTCACTTTGTAGGGAAATTAAAATGATTTAAAGTTGCACTACACAGTTATTAAAATCGCCCGTTCCCACGCACCATCCTGTATTATTCAGTTCACATGAACCTTGTTTTTTTTTTTTTTTTAATATTTCAATACTAGCCTTTGGTCACAATATGGCTGTTTATAATAGCTGGTTCAAACATTTATTTAATCAATATTAGTTGGTTGTGGTAAATACATTTCTCAGACTGAGGGAACATTTTTGTTATTGATATGCTGTTACCGTTCACTCGAATTTAAATCAACAAAAATGAACATAGGTCGCTTTTAAAAGGCCAAGAAGTTAATTTAGAAAGAATTATTTAATTATATTTTTATTTCTTGGGTGTAGACTATTATTAATTTAAATATGCCATTATGAACTTTAAATATGTTTTGATGCCCAATTTAAATATTCTAAGTAAGGGCTCGTGAAAAAAACCTCTTGAAAAATGTTCGGTGTTTCTGTTTATCAAATATATTTTGTCTCTCAAACATTTTATAGACTTGAGTCATTCAAATAAGTACTACACCTTCATACTAGTGTTGAATAAGATATTTGTGGATTTTATTTTATTTATTTGAGATATCTAACGTGCAATTTCTGAGCTGACTTATTATATCAAAACACTAAATATAAACTATAGGGCATTCATGGTTGTAAGGTTGGTATCTCACAACTAGTAGAAGGTTTTTTATTGCAAACAAACTAGAATATATTAATAAAACTTATGTTTTACGTTTCGGGGTTGTGGCAAGGAGAGATATTATAGTACATGAAATAATTAACTAAAATTTAGTCACACTTGTATCTTGTTATAACTGGCCACTGGCCACCAAAATAAATACATGTTTTTATAACTTAGAGAGACATACAAAATCAGTTCAAAATAAAAGTTTATATTTTATAAACAGTGCAAGAACACAGCCGTCTTGACAGTTTGTATGACGTCATAAACAGAATTTGTTTCGCCATCTATATTTCAGGAAAACACGCCGCATTTTAAGAAGCTCTCGTTTGAAGAGCATTTTTAAAGTGAACCATTGATATCATTACACAAAAAATATAAATATCCTAGTGGTTATTTTCATAAGCTATGGTTTCAATAATGTAAAAACTGTTAATAATTTAAAACAAATTGTTTATTTGTGTGAGTGTTCTGAATACCAAAAGTAACAACACATCAATATATGTTCTTGCAGATCATAATGGTTTGCAGAAATGATATATGGTAGCTTTTCCTAGTTGTCAGAAACCATCTCTTATTATTTGGGCTATTTAGCGTGAACTTTATGTACCCATTGATTATAGCTGCACGTGAATTAACTCTAAAAACATAAAATCAATTTTCCCGGCCGTTAATTCATAAATAGAAAAGGGGAAACTTAATCTTAAATATATATTTTTTGGACATTCTAAGTATCGATTCGTGGTCCCGAGTTATTTAAGCAAATGCACTACAGTCTGAACTAAAGTTTCGGACATTTCTAATTAAAAATCTAGTAGTAAGATTGGTACCAATTAGAAGTAAATATTTATATATATTCCTAATATATGTTCAAGGATTCACTCAATTCTATTTATATCCCTGAACAGAATATTAAAAAGAAATATTTTCATGGCATATATGCACAGAGGTTGACAATCATACACCATGAGTGATAATTAGTGGTAATTTAATTCCTAACGGAGTTCCAGGGCAAATCTATTGATTGTGTTATCTTCTAAAATATATCCACTTCATGTCATGCCCTCGACGTAAAAAAAAGCTCCTATCACTACTGTTTAATGAACCAACCACCACCCTCTGTTCTCAATAATACCTCCCCGCAACCCTTCTACCCCTTTCAAACCATAGCGACTGACCAGCGGCGAGTGACAGTCGTGTAAGCCAAACTAGTCAGCGGTATCAACACCTCTTAGCCCTGTAATTACTGCGCATCCACTCGATCCTCCCATCTCGTCTACTCTCCCCGCTTTCATTTCACCACAAGCGCACAACGCCGGGAGATTAAAGGATTGGGTCGTGATGTAGCGCCCCCCATAACATCGAGAGAGAAGTAAAACAATAGGAGAATTCTTTTTCAAAACGTAGGTAGAGTAATATTTTTGTAACTAGTACCTACGTGGACAGTAGAACATGCTACCTTAATTAAAAAAAAAATTACAAGTACAGTACATCATGTTAAGGGTTTGACATGGTAGAGCAGACGTTTAGAAATACCACATTGTTTAAGAAGTAGTTTGATATTTTTTATTATATTTTTAAACAAGATGTAAGCAAATTTTTTTTTTCAGGTTTATAGCTGATTAAAAAGTTAAAATTTTGTGTTTGAAGTTGTTGAAGTTGTATTTCTGAGATCAAAATAAAAGGTTTGAAACCTTAATCTATTCTTCCTCTATTAAATAAAGTTATTTTTTTATATGGTCATAATGGAAAACTTAAAAATAATGTGGGATTGTCTTACATGGTTATATGTAAGTCAGCACACATTTTAAAAACATTTTAAACTTTTTAACTGATAAGAACTTTAGCCTATGTTTTGGTGAAAATAATATTAAAAATATCAAACCACTTCCTAAATAATCTGGGATTTCTAAACGTCTACAATGATTCCCACTGCTCTTCTACTTGGCATAATTAGGAATTATGTAATGTTATTATCTTTACTACAGTCTTAACATTTCTCTTTGGAGTTCAAGTTTAAATATAACCTATTATTTGGATTTGAAGTTGATAATTTTCCTTGGTAATCAAGCCACACAGCAAACAAGTTAATACTATATTCAATAGTAGATTAACCCGCCTCGGTGTCGTAGTTGGCTAACGCGCCAGTCGTGTTGAGGTCGACCTCGAGGACAGGGAGATCGAGGTTCGAATCTCGGTCGGGTGAACTGGGGGTGGTTTTTCATAAATGGTTTTCCACTCTCCCTCCATGCAAATGCGGGTCCACTTCCTCTAAATTCAACCCTCCCAATTCCTAATCCATTAGCGTAATTAGTACTTAAGCGTATAACCCGAACGGGTAGTAAGACGCGGTGCTAAAAAAAAAAGTAGATTACATATTATTCATAATTAATAAATTGTTTCACGTGGCTTACGACATTATTCTCGCAATTTATATGTTAGAATTAAAAGAATACACACTAAGTACTTGATCGATTGCTTATAATCTTAAATTCAAATCACTTGAGATGAACTATTAAATAAAAAACCGTTAAGTGGTCGCCATATTGAAACGATAATCCAGATCAGAAAACTATGTACAAATATTGTTAGACCTAGGCTTAAAAGAACGTCCTTTTCAAACTTCATTGAAATTTGTAAGATACATTTTAAAGTTGCATTTGAAAGCTATCGATTGATAGTGTCATGTAACCATTATTTGGACATACTTACAGATGAAATGTCAATTGGTCAAATTAAAACAGAACATTGCTACGTTTGATAAAAAAATTCTGTTAATTTATTAATTATATTGTTTTTTTAATTAGCATGTTAAGGGCAAGGGGTTATTAACAATTTTGCCTAATGGGATGGTTATAAGAAAGGAGAGTGAGAATAAATCTAATAGCACACTTCCTCCTGGAGAGAGGTTTGAAATAATGGCTTGTCATGGAATGTTGCAAAAGTAGAGACCTTGTTAAAACTCTACTTGTAATGTTCTCATCACTCAGTGAGACATTCATTGACCAGGTATCGTCATCAATCCACTTACCACTTAAGGTCGATGGTTCTGACGGTAGGCTATGTATAATTGGTCAAATGGGGGCTGAGTGAGTTGGAACATATAACGGTTACAGTCTTAACAAGCTCTGCTCAACCTGTAAACATTCCATGACACGCCACTGCCGAGCTCGAGTCTTGACTCTACTAGCTCATAGCCAAAGACACGCCATTCGAACAGGCAGGCGCTAAGCTGATCCACCCGATAAGGTTGTCAAAGGATCCTAAGGTAAGTGCACGTAGCTATTCCAATCAACGCGCCATCACCACAAACTTCGCGTTGAATCAGTTGAAGATTGTAAAGGAAGAGGGTAAAAAAAGAGTGGGCGTGGTCCCGTCCTAGTAATTAACAGCGTTTGTCACTAGACAATCGTCTGCCTGATGATGGGTTTGATGATCGCCTTGGCGGCGGTCTCTTCCAAAACAGGGTTTAAGGGTATCTCAACGGTCATCTAATATAATACATCATGGACCACCCTTGGTGGCGTGGTGGGTCTTGTTTCCTGTATATTCAGAAAGTGTGAATCTGTTAACTGTTATCATCCCTCAGTAGAACACTCATTGGTTCAGATATCCACGCAAATACATTTCAATATGAGGAGTGTAGAGTGGAACCTATTAATCATTGGTCAAATAGGGACCAGAGGGAGTGAGAACATATCATAGGTACATATTCTTTAATTTCAAAAATGACACCTGGTCAAGGGAATTGAACCCGGGACATTTTGGCTTAGTACACCAAAGCTCTAACCACTGAGTTATCCAGGAATCGTCCCGTGCCCGACGTCATTCTTCAGTTATATTTTAAGGAATAGTCTGTGTTGGACGTGCGGAAATCTACGGATACTAATGAGTGATCAATTAAGATCACGAACTACTAGATAACGCAGCTACCATAGACTTAGTAATTGGCTTTATGCTGCCAATAGTACAATTATAATTGTACGAGTGCGCATATCATGGTGGATTATATTGCTAAGCTATTATATCTGTTAATTACGGTTATAGCCACATCTAAATATAATATTATTTAAATTTAAAAAGAACACATGGACAAGGAAATCGAACCCAGAAACTTTTAGCTTAGTACGCCAATGATCTAACCACTGAGCTATCCAGGTGTCACCCATCCTCAGGGTCATTCTTCACTCATATTTTAAGGCAGAATCCGTGATGGACATGTGGTTATAACCATAGTTAACCAGTATAATAGCGTAACTATTTAACCCATCACTTCATAGGTACAGTTTTAACCAGATTTCCTTGCCTTGCAAACACATCTTAACATGCCACTGACTACCATAGTCAAGAAAACACTATGTTATGATGAAGTTTGTATGCATAAGCTAAGGCTTGCGAACCTTTTAGAGAGTGCGTGCCCAATATATCAATATTTTTAAAGACATTATTTCGTGTCCCTATCGGAATTTTGAGATTAGAAGAAAAATAATTTATTCATCGTCAGTAATAATAGTTAAGTTATTAATTATATTGATGTACAAAATACTTTATAAATATTATATGATTGTAAAAAATATCAGAGTGATAGAAAAAACCTATTTATTTTTACGTGTATGGGTTTTACTCATAAATACATACATTCATAAAAATTACATGCAGACAGAGATTTTAATCGTAACACATTTGTAAAGATTATATACCCGATAGCTCAGGTGGTATCTTGGTTTGTATGTAAATCTAAATAACCAGGGTTCATATATCCGTTCAAGTGTAATTTTCTTAATTTAACTAAAATAATAAAAATAAAATCATGGAAAATTACTATAAAGGAGTGCTAGAAATAATATTACAATATTTATTTAAATGATGAAGTTTAATTAACATTTAAACACTATCTTACTAATATTATAAATGCGAAAATTTGTTTGTTTGAATGTTTAGATGTTTATTACTCAATCAGGCAAACTGCTGAACAGATTTGAATGAAACTTTATACGTAGGTAGAATATGTTCTGCAATAACATATATAACAATTCCCAACCTTTGGTTTTACATTAATTTTACAATACTAATGTTTAAACTTTTTGTATATAAGAGATATAAGAGATCTGTTGTGATTTTATTTATACGAGTAAATATGAATGTGATTATAAATATAATGTTAAAGTAAAGATACCATAGTACGGAAATATTATTTACAGCTAGAGCTGAGAAAAACGCATAGATATTTGAAAAAAAAAAGTTTGATTTATGACCAAAACAATTTAGCTAAAAAATTAAAAGATGATATCAATTATTGCGGGCGAAGCGATGATGGGTAGAAGCTAGTAGAATAATATTGTTGTTATAGAGGAAACATTGGCAACCTAGAAATTCCACTGAGCTGAGGTAAATTTCATGATAACTTTATATGTAAACCCAGTTCGGTGGCCACATGGTCTAAAGGCGACAATCTTGCATTAGACTAGACTGCCGATAACGGGTAGATCGAGGTTCGAATCGCGATCAAGTGTACTGAGCGTGGTTTTTCCTAAATGTTTTTCCACTCTCCCTCCACGCATATGTGGATACACTTCCTCTAAATGTAACCTTACTAATACCTGAAACTATTAACGTAACTAGTACATAAGCATACAACCCAAACGGGTAGTAAGACGTGGTGCTAAATAATAAAATAAAGACACATTTATATGTGTGAATATCTAAGAGCCTTGGTGGTTCGTGACCCTCCACACACGGGAATTGCAGAGGTTGCATTCCTCTCAGTCTTCTCATAGTGTCATAGGTGTTGTTCTTTCTTTATCTCTCTCTCTCTCTATCTATATTTATTGTGTAAAATATTAAATATTCACTTTCCAAGCACGAAGATATATCATGAGGACAATATTTACCTTTCGTTTCCTAAATATCGTAATTATATAGATTTTTTTAGCACCATGTCTCACTACCCATTGGGGAAACCATTCAAGGAAAATATCCTCAGTACACCCGACCGGTATCAAACTCCCATCTACACGTCATCAACAGTCTAGTCTATTGTGATAATAGCACCTTAGAACACGTGGCCACCGACATGGGTTGTATTCATTTGATTAATACATTCTTATAGGTATTATCTGAGATAAAAATGGTTATCTAGTTCCATATTTGGATACAAGAGAAAATTGCATAGTGAATAGCTTCGCATCACCATACATATTAAGAATAATCAAGGTGCGCAGGTTGAGGGAAGGTTGGGTGATGACTGTTGGCAGGACTGGTGTATACAGTTTTATTTGGGAAAACTGAAGAGATAATACCTCTTGGTAGGACAAGACATCTAGTGGGAAAATGATGCTAAAATATAATTAAGGCCATTCGACCACCAACATTTATTGCCCAATAGTTCTTTTTTTAGCATCGCGTCTTACCAACCATTAGGGTTATATGCTTATATACTAATTACGCTAATTGTTTTAGAGAATAGGATGGTTATGTTTCAAGTAAGTGAACCACATTTGCGTGGAGAGAGAGTGGAAAACTATTTTAAAAAATCACTCTCAGTACACTCAAACGAAATTCGAACCTCTATCTCCCCGTTATTTGCAATCTAGTCTACCGCGAGAGTAGTGCCTTAGACCATGCGGCCACCGAAGCAGGTTGCACAATTTTGACATTTATGTGTAGCTCTAAGTTATAGGTGGTAATTTAATGATTTCCAATAATTGCTGTTCATGAGTTATATGGGGTCAAACTTGTTATTTTATACATTTACGTCAGATTTTATGTAAAAGTAGTAAGTGTATGGGGCTGAAACTTAGTATAACTGGACATTTGAGGTGTACAGAATGAAATATTTACAGTGGTAATAATAATATCAAAATTATAAATATTTCAATTAAATATTAATATTAATAATACATACTAATTTTTGTAATATTAATAATATTACAATTATAATATTAATAATATTAAAATAATAATAATATAAATATTTTATTATGTACACCTCATATGATTTGTTGTTCTAAATTTCAGCCCCAGACATTAATTACTTGCGTATAACCCGAACGGGTAGTAAGATGTGGTGCTAATAATAATAATAGTAATAATAATAATCCATTAATTACTTAACCTTAACAATGGTACGCAAAAAGCATAAAATAGCAAGTTTTACCTTCTAGAACCCGTGAGTAGTAATGATTTTAAATCATTGAGTCACTTCTTATAGATTAAACATACACACTTGTTAGAGTTGTCCAATAAGATTTCGAGGTTAGAATTACCTTAAAAGTGATTGGATATTACAGTGAGTAATGGATAGATATTTTTACGGGCTAAAAGGCACAAGAAGAGAAGAGTTTAGTACCCTAATTCCCACTCTATAAATATCCTTCCCATAAACCGCTAATGACAATATCTACTTACCATGCATGCTCTCAGCTTGTGTAGACGACGTTCTATTTACATGTACGAAACGTTTGACTCACTTACTCACAAAAACTAAGTGGTGCATTCGATTTAAGACTAATGCGTCTAGTTTGGCAACCACTGGCGTGGAAATAATGCCCTCGTCGCGCAGCCGCACAAAGTTAAAGTTGTATTCACACTTACGCCGGGATCACAATCAACTTAACGTTAACTTAAAGTTAACTTAACGTAACGTAACGTAAAGGATCTCCTCGTGTGTTTAAATGGAGGCGATCACGATGCAGTTAACTTAACGTTGACTTGCAGTTAACTTAACGTAAGAGATGTTCTGGGAGGTATTTTACTTTAAGTGACGTTACTTGAAGGGTATCACGTGATCTAGCCAGCCAATCATTATGCGAGTGACGTCAACAGGGCTATTTAGTAACTCATTTGTTGGTATTATGACCAATGTTTACTCTTTAGCGTAAGTTGTAATGATCAGACATTGAAACAAAATAGTTAAACTAAAATAAGAAAGCTAAATTTATCAAAAAAGTTTAGTAATAGATATTAATTATATCGATTGAAAACTGTAAACATTCACAGATCATCACTGTAAAACTAGTACAAATCACAGATCATACTCGAGAATGAAGATGTTTGGCTCGAGTTGTTACGTTAAGTTACGTGAATCGTGATCACACATACGTTAAGTTAACTTTAAGTGAACGTTACGTTAAGTTGATCGTGATCCTGGCATGAGAAGACTGTGCGCCAATCTCGAACAGGTCATTTCCATATTAGTAACGTTGTAAGACCGTTCTTTGATTCACACTCACAGGACTGTGCGCTGACAGTGCTTCATCTGTTTCGTCTTTTGATTGCTTCAAAAGTGTTCTCGCAAGGTCACGGTCCAGCACGGTTGGCGCACAGTCCTGTGAATGTGAATGCTAGTGACACGACACAGTCGGCGCACAGTCATGTGAGTGTGAATGCTAGCAACACATCACAGTCGGCGCACAGTCATGTGAGTGTGAATGCTAGCAACACATCACAGTCGGCGCACAGTCCCGTGAGTGTGAATGCTAGCAACATGACACAGTCGGCGCACAGTCTCGTGAGTGTGAGTTGGTAATGAAACGACACAGAGGGCGCACAGTCCTGTGAGTATGAATGCTAGCAACATGACACAGTCGGCGCACAGTCATGTGAGTGTGAGTTGATAATAAAACGACACAGATGGCGCACAGTCCCGTGAGTGTGAATGCTAGCAACATGACACAGTCGGCGCACAGTCATGTGAGTGTGAGTTGGTAATGAAACGACACAGTCGGCGCACAGTCCCGTGAGTGTGAATGCTAGCAACATGACACAGTCGGCGCACAGTCTCGTGAGTGTGAGTTGATAATGAAACGACACAGAGGGCGCACAGTCCTGTGAGTATGAATGCTAGCAACATGACACAGTCGGCGCACAGTCATGTGAGTGTGAGTTGGTAATGAAACGACACAGATGGCGCACAGTCCTGTGAGTATGAATGCTAGCAACATGACACAGTCGGCGCACAGTCATGTGAGTGTGAGTTGGTAATGAAACGACACAGAGGGCGCACAGTCCTGTGAGTATGAATGCTAGCAACATGACACAGTCGGCGCACAGTCATGTGAGTGTGAGTTGGTAATGAAACGACACAGTCGGCGCACAGTCCCGTGAGTGTGAATGCTAGCAACATGACACAGTCGGCGCACAGTCCTGTGAGTATGAATGCTAGCAACATGACACAGTCGGCGCACAGTCATGTGAGTGTGAGTTGGTAATGAAACGACACAGATGGCGCACAGTCCTGTGAGTATGAATGCTAGCAACATGACACAGTCGGCGCACAGTCTCGTGAGTGTGAGTTGGTAATGAAACGACACAGTCGGCGCACAGTCCCGTGAGTGTGAATGCTAGCAACATGACACAGTCGGCGCACAGTCTCGTGAGTGTGAGTTGGTAATGAAACGACACAGAGGGCGCACAGTCCTGTGAGTATGAATGCTAGCAACATGACACAGTCGGCGCACAGTCATGTGAGTGTGAGTTGGTAATGAAACGACACAGATGGCGCACAGTCCTGTGAGTATGAATGCTAGCAACATGACACAGTCGGCGCACAGTCATGTGAGTGTGAGTTGGTAATGAAACGACACAGAGGGCGCACAGTCCTGTGAGTATGAATGCTAGCAACATGACACAGTCGGCGGACAGTCTCTTGAGTGTGAGTTGGTAATGAAACAACACAGAGGGCGCACAGTCCCGTGAGTGTGAATGCTAGCAACATGACACAGTCGGCGGACAGTCTCGTGAGTGTGAGTTGGTAATGAAACAACACAGAGGGCGCACAGTCCCGTGAGTTAGAATGCTTGCGATACGACATTGCGTATCGTCCCTTGAGTGTTAATCCACCTTAATTCCTCAAAAGCCAACCTACGAGGACCTGCTGCGAGAACTAAAGGTTCACGACCTACGTCACTACTCTCCGGTCATGTCAAAGACGGTTTAGTATTGCCACAGAAAATTACTTCTGGTTAGGAAATATATTTACAGGGCTTATTAAAAATTTATTTTAAATAAAATAATTTAACTTACTTTCTCCGTAATTATTTTTCTAATTCCTAGTCCAATTCCTGTGTTATTTCCCATCATGGTTATACTGAGCTGTATATATGCTGGGAATGTTGTGTTTGTGTGAGGTCGTCCATTTAAGGATTACTAAGGGATACCATGTGTGAACTGCGCCTATAGTGGCGCGTATTAAAGCAATTGGTCCTTTTCATTTGGCGTGGAAATGCAGAGCCATGAGAACAAATGGTTATCTTCAAGAATTTTTATTATTTTGCAATTTTCTTTTCGGAAACGGTTTGTTCAAGAATAGAATCATGTTGATTGAGTTATACTTTTTTATTTACACACCTCCTCTATCATTTTAACAGTAATCAAATATATATAATTTTGAAATTTTTCAGTAGAAATCTGCTGGCTGCAAGACAAAAAATAAGAAAATTTAACACCTAACAAAAATTGATACATTATCTTAGAAGAGGTGTTGAAAATAATACTATGAAAATTTCACTCATTCTCGAGAAAACTGATATTTTCAAATGTAAGATTTTCCCCCAAGACCTATCTGGTAGCTAGCGCCATTTACGTTTTCTGTGATTTATCTGTTCTTGTTGGCGCGGAAGGATAGCTTGGTCTGTTGTGAAGCCACACCACGCCTTTCACCCTCCTACCACCATCTCACAAAATAGGTTTTAGACTTGCACTCGACGGGGCCAAGGGCCTTAAGGAGTTTCAGGATATGGTTGAATGACAATATTTTTTTCTGACAGCTATGGGCTTTCGAGTTACTTAAGGTGAGGATGTTGGGCCAGTGTTTTTTTGCAGTTTTTATTGCAAAACACGTTTTTGGCTAGAATAGAATATTGCTTCAGTAGAAATATAGTATAACTTTCTAAACATGGTAACATCAACAGTTGTTGAATATCTCATGAGCCTTGCGGCATTAGATTACAAACGTTTTAAAGGAAGAGAGAAATTTGTCATTAAATTCCAGGACATCCATGACAAATATTCAAGTGTGAAGAAAATTAAACTCTATGTTTGTATTGAAGCAATATTTGATTTATTTTGACCAATAAAATGTTTTCCTATAAAAACTGCAAAAAAAATTGACCTTTTATCATTTACCTTATATACCTTAAGGCAAAAGAAGTAGTTTGTTTCATATGAATATACTTTAGGTTCTTATAATTTCGAGCTATAGCCTTTAAATAAATAATTCTACTTTTGTTTTAACATCCTGTAATCAAGAAGGCCTACTATTGTTATATTAGAACCAGTATTTAAGCTTTTCCTCATAAGGTAGCTTGTGCTAGCTTAAAATAATAAGATTGTCTCATTTTTCATTTAAGATGACTATAAAATAATACAATTAAATAATAAACTAATAAAGATACATATGGAATAAATGAGAATTGTGGTTTCCCAAGGAGCATCATTGTTCACCAATCTATGCCACCACCAGTTGTTTATTTTCATTATTATGTCGCTCCTTGTATAGGCGATAGCTTATCCTTCGATATTTAGCTATGTAATAGCCCTATGGATTCCCTTTGAGATAAATTTTTACTTTTTTTTTTAATTTTATATTTTTAGTCTGCCTATAAAATCAAAATTATCTATCATGTTTTTGTTTTTATTAGTTTAGCAGTTTTGAGGTTCCACCACTTTTTATCTACTTCCCGGAACCCTATTTTCTATTTACAAACCCTTCAACTTCTATGTTATCTGGTATGATCTTTTTACTGATTTGCCAAACTTAAATCTTCTTCCGCAATGAAAGGTATATTTAATAATAGTTTGAGAGAAATTTCAAGCTGCTGCACCAGCACCCAGCCCATTTTGGCTCCCCCATTCCCATTTTGAAATTTTAAGATTTATTTGGGTATTTTATAGGGTTCTTTAAAGAGCCTGCCTAATTTTAATTTTCAATCACATCGGAAAAAGGGTTTTTATTTATTTGTAGTTATCAATTTCGAACTCTCACATCTACCATTTTAAAATTTTAAAATGTCATTTTAATCAGACTTCATTCGTTTATCTAGAAGGGTATATTAACTTACATTCCAAATTTCAATTTTATTCCATACCAAGATGTTTATTTTTTCTATTGGTTTTGAAAATTTTGAGACAGCATTCATTGGAACTAATTTTGAAATTTGAAATTTTCAGTATTTTCTAATTCTTTATTATTTTCAAATTAAAATTATAAACCACTTATCAGTAAGGTAAGAAATTCAAATTGGGCTCTACCCCGTTATATTCACTTTCATAAGCTCCTCAACACATTAGGACACGGGAAGATCCTCCACAGAAAGGATGTACGATCAGGGTAACTGTAGGCTAGTACTGGATAGTCTTTCCACAAAATGAGAAAGAAATGTATGTAGCCCAGGCAAGTAATTATTTTTGTTTAGTAGTTATAGTGAAAACTATACGTTGTAGAAACACAAAAGGCCTATGTTATGTCTATTTTCAGACTATTCCGATGTTATTAGTCCACTTCTTTCACACTCTCTTTATCCCCTTTGTCATTTGACGCAGGATGCGGGCCCAGTCGAAAGTTATCTTTAGCGGTTTTTTTGTTTTCTTTGTCTTGACCAGTTACCAGTTAGTTAGACTGACACCACCTGTGTCTGATAGCGTCCTGTTTCAGAAGGTTTTTTTTTCATGCGATTATTTTACTTCCTAGTAGCGCTTCCAGAGAAACATGCTGATACATCTTTCTGGTGTGAACGTACTCACTTTTACCATTCGAACTAAAACCATGTGTGAACTCGTTATACAATATCGATTATCTAGTATTCAATATACGGTGCTATCTGGTGACGTCAAAATAAAGGGGTCTGGTGAAGACGGGTGAGAGGGACGGATTTAAGAGGATATAATGTACCCCTCTTTGATCAGAAAGATTTATAGTGCGATGAATGTATTTTAGTCCCCTTTAACATAGAAATGAAACATGGAAAATGGGAAATGCTAAGCTACTCATGAAACTATTTAACCTCTTTTATCATGGCTAATTTTACAAACTATCAATTTACAATAATCATTTGAGGAATACTTCAAAGCATAAAATTATAAATTAATGTAGATTTAGCAAATCCGTCAGCCGTTTTAGAAATGCGGTAAGGTGGTGTAAGGGGGCTGGAAAAAAGTGGGGGAATTTTATTGTAGATGCGTTTGGAAGGAAGGGGTCCGAAGAGGGCTGGGAGATTTTTTTCAGATAATGTTTTAAGGGGTACCCCCCACTCAAATAAGGGCCCCATAGCCCAAGCAATTCCAGAGATGCATCTGGGTGTAGAGGGGATGCCAGAGGGTGTTGAGGTTGTAAGAATATCTGGGAAAAGATTCAAGAGGTACCCCTATCTAAAGATGGATTCCCATATTTCCAGTAGTTCTAGAGATGCGTTCTAGGGGGGAAGACGGGAGTAGAAGGGTTACCTTTTTAACTTCCGGTAAAAATTGTTGTAGTTAAAATGGTCGTCGCACCTTCAGGTCAACACATTTCTATTAAATTAATAATTTGTCAATTTAGATTCATAAAATAGTTCGATATTGAGTTTGACCAGAATATGTAGGCCTACTTTTGTATTAATGAGAAAGGTAGCCTATATTGATAAAACCTCCATTTTTATCGTAATTTATAAAAATGGGTTCTAGAGTCTTCTATAATTTGATGAGCTTTGTCGTACTTCTGATAATCACCATAAAACATTTATTAGGTCCACCCCCTCATTCTATCAAAACATATGACGCCATTGATTTGATAATATAAATGTTAAATGGTTGATAGAATTGCCTGATACATTGTGCATGAATATGAACCAGATATTGATGCTAAACATCTAATGGATGCATTAAGGAACTTTTTTATATTCTTAAGTAGTGAGTGACTACAACTATATTACTTAACCTTCTCCTTTCATCATGTAAAAACTTTCAATGCATTGAGTCATTTAAAAAATACTGTTTTGAAATTTATAAAAAAATTTTTTTTAAATAAATACAGTAACTACCAGAATAATATGCCTATTCATTAATTTATATATCCATTAAAGGAAAACATATTGGCCACTAAACAAGTTAGTAAAATTAATAAAATAGGCAAAAGCTTTATATCTATTTGACACAACGTTTCAAAAAATAGTGTATTTACTCCATACACTATTTTTTAATTTTTTAATAATACACGTTAGGTTCAGTAGCTTTCAACGTCTTGAGAATCATTACCATTGTTTATCTTGTATTAATAGCTGTAAACACACACCAAAAAGAATCCCTTTTTTCTCCAGCACTTCCGGCTAAATATAAGATATTCTGTGTAGATATTTCCAATAACCAAGTTGATAACGTAATCTTACATCCTCCAAACCCACCCTAAGAATGGGGAGCTGCTGTTCCAATAACCGATCTTCCTATTCCATTATTCATGTGTAATATTGCCACAACGCGTCTGTTTCTTATATAATTTTATCACATCAAGTAGACAGGCCATGGGGGCTAAGGGAGTGGTGCATGGAAACCATTTTTAAAGAGCAAGAAGCTATTTTATTTCTATTTCTTAGCATCGCATCTTACTATCCGTTGGGGTAATACGCTTATGTACTAATTATGCTAATTTGTTAAGAATGAGGAAGGTTAAATTTAGAGAAAATCTACCCGCATTTGCGTGGAGGGAAGTTTGTAGACCCTTAAGAAAAAATAACCCCTCAGTACACCGGAAAAGATTTTAACCCGATCTAACCATCAACGGCAGCCCAGTCTATTGCGAGAATAATGCCTTATATTATGAAATCACCGATACGGTTAAGACACTATTATGATTTAAACAAAAATTGCGTTTAGTAATAATTAGTAAAATGTTGATGATAACTCATTTTAATAGGTGTATTTTAAGTTAATCTCTCTGAAATTAAAATTATTATTGGAGATGTTTCCTATGATTTTTATCGAAAAATTGCAGGTAATTAAAACACAAGTATAATAACTAGTGTTTTTTTATAGATATTTGAAAAAATATACACTTGAGATCGAAAGATTATTGATAATTTACGATATAAATAATAATTTTTATCATTTGAACATGATATTCAGGCCTAGAGTAATTAATATTATATAAAACTCCGATCTTATAAATTACCAAAGCTATGCCAATTTTGCCATTTTTAAGATGTGGCTCTCAATTTTGGAATATTTATTATCCAAGTTTTTGAACTTATTAAGGTTAACTTTCCTAACACTAAGACGGTATCAAGTCAAAACATAAAAAACAACAACTTTACCCATGCATTAGATCCAATTAAATACTGCACAACCAGCCTTTACTCCTAGTTTTTTATTAATTGGATACTAGTGTGAACTATATTCAAATATTAAAAATTTATTCGATCTTACCTGGACTCCAACCAAGGTTTCTTTTACTGATGGCCGATCTCTCAAAATACTAAGGGTCATATTTATAATCTAGTCTTGTAAGTTAATCAATATCCCAGTATTTTTATTTATTTTAAAAATCCACCATTTCTTAGAACCCGTTCAGATTATATGAATACATTATTTATGCTAATGGGGTAGGAATGAGGAAGGTAGACTTTTATATAAATGTAGCAGCATTTGCTTAGGAAAGTGAAAAACCATTTAGGAAAAATCATCTTAAGAAAATTTGACAGGGACTAGAGTTTTGATCTCCCCCTTATCATCCCCACAGTCCATCATGAGAACGTGTGGTGGGGGACTGGGTACTTTTTATTTGAGATATTGATGAATGGGCTACATCTATTTTGTAAGAAAGATTTGTAGACACTCTATAACACTAACTAGAAATTAATAACAATAAGTCACCAGCAGACTTCACTTTAGTTTAATCCCACCAGTTGTACGCTTTTATCTCCTTTGTACATTTGGTTCTTAGGGTGGTAGGTATCAAGGTTAGTCAACGCTCCGGTGGTCACATGATATAACGCGCTTCTCTCGCCAATGGATTAGACTGCCGATGACGAGGAGATTGAGCTTCTAATATCGGTCGGGTAGACTGAAAGTGTTTTTTTTCCAATATGGTATTCCACTCTCCTTACAAGCCAATTTGGGTACACATCCTTAAAATATATCTTTCCTAATCCCTAAAATCATTAGCGTAATTATTATATAAGCGTATAGTCTGAGCAGGTAGTAAGACGTAGTGTTTAAAAAAAAGTTAGGTAAGGTTAGGTTATAGCTAAAATTTCCGAATATTCCGTGGAAGAAAATTATACTGCAAGATAGTAGTTACCAATCAAACTTGGGGGAGGGATTGTTAGGGTAGCATGGGGCTTAAAGCAGTGCCCACTCTACTGACGCCACACGAGAGTGAAGCCTTAGACCATGCGACCACCAATGCGGTATAAGAAAAAAAATAGTTAAGATAAAATGGGGAAGTGTTTAACTTCTGAAATTTGACTATGTAGACAGCCTAAAATCACATTAGAGAAATTAATATTGTAATTTAAACCCGTCTCGTTGACGTAGTTAGCTAACGCGCTAGTTTCTTGTTGAGCTAGACTGCCGAGGATGAGGAGATCGAGATTCGAATCTGGTTCGGGTAGACTGGGGTTGGTTTTTCCTAAATGTTTTCCATCTCTCTCTTCACGCAAATGTGGGTTCACTTCCTCTAAACTCAACCTTCCAAATTCCTAACCCAGTAGCGTAATTAGTATTTAAGCGTAAACCTAAACGGTTAGTAAGACGCGGTGCTAAATTAAAAAAAAAAATTGTCATTTGACACACTGCATATGGTTGTCAGCTCAAGGTGTAGCCTCGTCAGACAGTCGTGTCTATAGGCACGCGGCCCATTCATCATCCGGCCCAACAGCAATACAAGCGTCGTCGCTCGCGGCGAGTCTGGTGCTTGATTTCCGTGGGGAGACGTCGGGGCGTTCAAACTCCCCTTTCCCTTATTTCACCCCCTTTTCTTTCATATTTAACTTGAGATAAGAGGTCTGGGGGTGAACGGAAACTACCCTTTGCTAGGTGGAATAAGTAACGATACGATTATAAAACATTATCAATACTTTATTTTCCGCAAGTTTGTGAAAATCTATCTAAATTTTTCGAAATATTTTTAGATAAAGATAGAAAATTAACTTTGATTACGGATACGGGGATGCGGAGAGTATCAAAGAATAAATGTACTATTATTAGAGCAGAGAAAGTTATGAAAACCCCTTACAAAATTACATACATAAAATCACTCACTGTGCATCAGTTTTGGATTCAAATCAAATCAACAGTGACAAAAGCAACGTGAGTATAATTTCTTAGACCACTTGACCACTGGAAAATGATAGTAAATATTAGAGATATTAAATACAAGTTTTAAAAATATAATTTTCTTGTAGGAAAATATATTTACTATTTTTTTTGCATGTGGCATACATTTTGTTTATATCAAATAAATGGTAATACACAATCTCAAACACTTTCTGATATGATCTATTATCGTAGGCGACAACATTTTCAGAAATTAAAATATGAGTAAACGACGCTTACTAAGTTTTCCTCAGGAAATCAAACACTGTTTTGAAAATAATTTTAAGAAATTTTAGAAAAACGAACATACGTTTTTACTTATAATTATTTTAAAACACTCCCCAGACACACATTTTAAACAAAAACGTTAGAACAATTTTCAAAAAAAGCTTCTAATTTTCAGAAATCAGTCAACAGTAAACTAGCCTTAAATGAACTTTCTCCTTAAATGCAAGTAGGTCTATACAGTGTTATTTTGTATCTAACAGTTCTTAGATATAAATTTTAAAACAAATATTTGTAACTACTAAAAAAATTTGAATTAAAAAAAATCAATTAATCACACTTAAATGTAGGGATTGAATAGATATTGTAAAAATTTCCTAAAGGGAGGATAATATTATCCATAAAGGTCTAAAATCTAAACATCAAGCTTGAATAAAATAGGATGTATCAAATCGTTTTTGTTGTAGGCCCAGAAACACACAGAAATGGGAACATATAGGTTTGTAAGATCCTTTTTTGAATTATGGAGCATATAAAATGTCAGAATTCATCATAATCTTGAAACAGGAAATTTTAGAGATTACAAAACTTCCTCAATACGATATAGTATAAATAAATCTTTAGAAAATTAGTAAACAATCTTTTCTGACACGCACAAGATGAAGAAACCCTCTTTTAAAAATTCTGGAATTCTTCAAGATTATAGGAAACCAAGGACTTGAGAGAACTAAGAAAGTGCATTCTATTTTTTTTCTCCCTCTCCTTTGCTGTGTCAAAAAGAATTTCGGGCAATAGCGGAAGAAGAAAACTGGGTAGGTTTTTTTTTGGCACAATGGTGTCTCGTGAGTAGGTAGGTTATATGCCGACTGTGCGAGAGAAGGAACATGAGGGGGTATAGAGGGGTAGTGTGGTGGTGGATGAGGATTGTGAGAGGGGTAAGAGGAGGGGGGGTAGATATTCATTAATCACACGTCGCTTGCGGGTCTGCGGGCAAAAAGGGTCTACCACTACAGCCTGTCTGAAAAGTTGGAAAACATCGCGAGATAGGCCTACTAGTCGAAATTCCCTCACCCCCTTTTTACCTTTTGGTCGCTATTAAACCGGGATAGCTCTGTGTCAATTTGTAAGTTCACAAAATATTATTTAATTTTAAATACTTATTACCAGCTTTGGTAGCCACGTGGTCTAACGAACTACTCTCGTGTTGGATTAACCTGCCGAAGACGGGGGGATTGGAGTTCAATCCCGGTCGGGTGCACTGAGAATAGTTTTCCTAATTGGTTTTCACTCTCCACCCACGATAATACGTGTGCATTTTCTCTAAATTAAGCCCCTTCCTAATCCCTAACTCATTAGTATAATTAGTACATAGGCGTACAGCTGAAAGAGTGATGCTAAAAATATATTAATTTTTAAAATAGCTTCTAGCAACTCATCTTAATACCCTTTTAGGCTATACTCCAATGCACATATTAGGAACCAGTAAGTCTGAATTTAGAGGAAGTGTACCCACATTTTCGTGGAGGGAGAATTGAAAACTCTTTAGGAAGGACCACCCTCAGTACACCCAACCAGGATTTGAACTCTGATCTCCCCATCATCGGCAGGTCAGTCTAACACTAAAGTAACGCCTTAGACCATTCGTTCCACAAAGTGAGTATTTTTTTATTACTACGTTTAACTATAGACTTATTAAAACATAATAGAAGGAATAGGAATAAAGGAGGTTTCATGGGAGTGTACTTGTATTTGATTGGAGGAATAATGAGAAAACCAGATAAATAAAACACAAAAATGAAACAAACCTCCAGTGTACTTTGCTGTAATCTGACCCCTAACCTATTATGTCTGTACAAACCTGTCACATTATACCACATGACCATCAGTAAGTATAGGTTTTATGACTTTCTACAGACCAATTTTCATAGGAAGAGCCTTATCTGCCAGCTAGAAAACAAACTCGGTCTATATTCCTGTATTCATACTTCAAGTTAGTCACTAACTGAAAAATATTAACAATACATTAATTAACATTAATAATATAGTCAAATGTTATAAATGTTGAACGAAAAATAATTGTTTGTATTTTATGAAAGACTCTTCCTATTAAATTGGACTATACAATATATTACTTAAGTGGTAAATAAATTAATTGAACTACGATTCAGCATACAGTTTATAATATGACTATATTTCTTGTTACGATATCTCAAAGTAAATAAGTTCGTTTATTCTTGTTATTTTGATAAATATCCGTATGACACATAGATACAAATATCTAATTTTTTAGTAAAGAAATACTCCACTACAGAATAATTTATAATCATTGAAAAGGAATTAATAAAACAAGACCCCAAAATTTTGTGGTTGGGCTATAGAAAAATAAGCCACCCTCTATTTTCTTTTTTTTATTCAAAGGGGATCTACCTGTATTGGAATCGTGGTACAGCCAAATTTTCGTAGGAGCTTATCTGATGAAATTTCTCTAATCTATTTTCACGTATTCATACGTCAAGTCGTACTATCTGCAGCAGTCGCCTTTTATAGATATAATCAATACCTACAAAATAACACTAGTAATTTAGTAAAATATTTTCTATTTTGGCCACAAATAAAGTTGGTATTTTATAAATGGTCTTTCCTATGTAAATTGGACTGTAGGAAAGTAGCCTTGTAAAATACTAAGCAAATAGGGTCAACCCTTAAAAAATATTGTTTTTTACTATCATAATAATTATTTAACTGCCATTAATAGTATCTGTCAAACGTTACAACTGCAGCTCATATGATTTTACGTATCTGAAAGTAATTGTAATATATTTTGTAACTGTCAGATGGCAATCCCACTGTAGGAAAATCTTTCTTTGAGAACCAGCCCTGCTCTCGATCAGTACAATTAGACCCCACAAGGGACATACGGAACTGAAATAGCCGATGTCAGAAAAAATATATATTCCAAGACTTGCAAACTATGTCGAATCGTAAATCTTTGGCAACATTTACCTACAAGCAGACAGTTTTACAACACGAACCAAATAAAAGGGGTGTTTCTTTGAGCACTCGCTTACCTCTCGTTCCCCCCCTCCACCCCGCCACTTTTTTTAAAACTATTTATCTCTGCAAGAAGGGTGAACCCCTTTTTGCAAGTCATTAGCGGTCATAAATAGCTACTCTATTGTCGCCAATAGAAGTAAACTAGGCCAGGACTTCAAGTAGGTCAGAACAGATAAGTAGGGAGGGTTGTTCCTGGACCACACTCTATGGGAAGGTTCCATCGTAAAGAGTTGCTTTCTAATCTTTGCCCCTGCTATTGATTGCTTATCTAGGGAAAGCGGACCAATAACCCCTTTAGCGTTTTCGGGGATGGCCAAAATTAAAATCCCTTTTTGGAAGCAGACCAGGAAGTTGACATTTAAATGGTGCATAACATTCCCTACATTATTGTTTTGATTTTAAATGGTCGGTTTATCGAAACACTTCCATCCATCTCTCGTTATCAAACAAATCGAACACAAGGTAAATTTTTATACATTATATTATATTCTAAATTAACATATATTTTTCTAGAACCACGTCTTACCATCCATTTGAGTTATACGCTTGTGTACTATGGTTTTAGAGATGAGGAAGGTAAGGGTAGTATACCCGCATTTGTCTGGAGAAAGATAGAAATTGATCTTGGAAAAACCACCCTCAGTCCAGCCGACCGATATGATATATACATTCTATATATCTTCTTATACCAAGGACTAGGATATCTTTCAACGGCACTTTATAGATAGTATAATTTTGTGCTGCAGTGCACTATCATTTTAAATTATTATTATTATTATTAGCACCCCGTCTTACTACCCGTTCGGGTTATACGCACTTACGCTAATGTGTAATGGTAGGGTGATTGTGAGATGAAATGGAGGACCTACAGTTTAACGTGGAATCCGAACCATGGTGGAGGCCTGGCATTCCTCACATTCACAAGTTGTGATTAATACACATCTTGTCAGAGGTGAAGGAGTGGTTTGGCAATCAGATAAATCTGTGATCATTTTAAAAATTAGGTTCAAATTTATTTTTGGTCTGATTAAATATGAAAGCGGACTCATTTTATAATACGTAGATTGGACTAAATACATACTTAACTGTTTTCTGTGGACACACGAACTAAGTGCTACCCGTTTCGGTGGCCGCGTGGTCTAAGCTCTACATTCGTATTAGACTAGATTTCCGAAGACGTGGAGATCGGGATTCGATCCCAGTTGTGTGCACATAGGTAGGTTTTCCTAAATAGTTTTCAACCCTCCCTCCACACTAATGTGGGTGCAGTTTCTCTAAATTAAGCCTTCCTAATCCCTAACCCATTAGTGTAACTAGTACATAGACGTTTAACCAAAGCAGGTGTTAAGACGTAGTGCTAAGAGAACTAAATATTTAGCTTGTCTATCCTGATTTCCCGGTGATGGGGAGGTCAGGGTTTGAATACAGGCTGTGATTACTGAGGGTGAGCTATTAATATCTTAATATGTCTGTCTTGTTACACAAGTGGCCTAACTCATGGGTGAGAAAGTGTAGGCACTACGATTAACAAGACTATATGGCGATATAATATAGCCTATAGCCTTAAATAAAGTCATTACAAATGTTGTGATTTTGCTTTCATGCTCTGCATCTTACTAACCGTCTAGCCTATCTGTATAAAGCACCAATAGGTTTGGGCTAAATAAGGGTGTATAACTAGGCATGCTGTCCTAGGTTAAGATGGTTTGTGTATTATGTGTTTTATAAAAAAAGGGTGTTTATGACAATCACGCCGAATATACCAAATAATAATAATTTAAATACACCTAATTTTATTTCATAAGTATACTCTTTATCATCAAAGCTTATTGTAATAGGATTTGCACTGGTAGACTATACTCAAAAGATAATGCATATCAAAAAAGATAAATAAACAATTCCACAAGAGCTAGTAGATATTTAACCCCACCTCCCAGACAAGATCAATATTAATCACACTACTATCTCTTAAAGTTTTATATTACTTTATTTATATACTAACTGAAAAATTCCTTGCATCGCCTTGGGCAGGTTAGTGGTCTTGTGAATTTTGTTTTAAATTTAAGGTTGAAAAGTTTCTTTAGATTTAAGATTTTCTTTGAATTTAAAGTTGAGATTTCTACTTCCTGTTAAATTTTGAAAGAAAACTAACAATTAACAACAACTAGTCACCACTGTATTCAACATGCTCCTTCAAACCCTTTTCATTGGTCGCATGGTCTAAGGCGTTACTCTCATGGTGGACTAGACTGTCGATGACGGAGAGATTGAGGTTCAAATCTCGGTCGGGTGTACTGAGGGTGTTTTTCCAAAATTGTTTACCAGTCTCCCTCCACTCAAATGTGGGTACACTTCCTATAAATATAACCTTCCTCATTCCTAAAACGTGGTGCTAAATAAAAAGCTTATACTTATAGTGAATAATAGTGTTTCATTATAATTAGCACCGCATCTTACTACCCGTTCGGGTTGTACGCACTGACGCTAATATGTAACGGTAGGTGATTGTGAGATGAAATGGAGGACCTACAGTTTAACGTGGACTCCAAACCACGGTGTAGGCCTGGCATTTTGCATATTCACTAGTTGTGAACAATAGTGGATATATTTTTAACAGCACTAATCGGTGCGCACACAATTTAAATGATAAGTTTTGTATTATGATGCACAGTCCGATTTTCCATTTGGAAAATATAAAATATAGTTTTGTGCAGCGAAAATTTGATAAAAAAGCTTATTATTTCACTGTTGTTATGTTATAGATATTAATTACATTAAAAAAGATAGATGAGATCACATGATTTGAAATATGAATATGTGAAAGAAAAACTAGAAGCTTTTCTAGCTGTCAGATAAGACCCTTCATCATGAAAATTGATCTGTAAAGTTAAAACTAATCAACTGTGTTGTATACTAGCCCTCATCTTACTTTAGTACGTAAGCTAAGTTTCAGCTCTTATTATTGGAGTTCTAGAATGTTAACAAACACAAACATACACGTCCTATCTGGTTTACAATTTCTGAACCAATTAACTATATCAGAACATGACTTACAAACAAACTTAGTGTTCGAAGAGACACAGCACCCAATCCCTCTCTGGCCTACAAATCACCAATAGGAAATTATTGGCTATATCGGTAACGAGGCCCAGCACGCTCAGGATCATCAGGTAAGAAATGTCACCGATTAAATTAGGGTGGAAGGAAAGGCAAGTTATATTGCAGTTTGTATAGCAAAACTTTTTTTTTGACCAAAATAAATAAATTTTGCTTCAGTATAAATATATATCTTATTTTTCTTCACGTGGTGATAGCAAGCAGTTGGTTGAATATCTGTCATGAACATAGTGGTATTAGATGAAAAAAAAAATTAAATTGTGAGAAAAAGTTTGCATTAAATTCCAGGACACCCATTGACAGATATTCAAGAACTGTTGAGGTCACAATGGGAAGAAAATTAAACTTTTATGTTTCTACTTGAACAATATAGCATTTATTTTGGTAACTTTTTTTTTTTGCTATAAAACCGTAAAACACCACCCTTTATTCTCTCTTCACCTACACTCTGCACCTTAAGCCAAGGTGTCGAACTTCCACCAGTCCTAGCTGTATTTAAAACTCCTAATAATGTATAATATTGCCACTTCTAGTGAGTGTTTACGCTAAGTGCCTTTTCCACCCTTCTAACTGGGCAGTCGTGCTTGAGGCAGCCGTGGTTCTTATCTCGACTTTTCATTATCCCTCACGCCATATGCACGTTCATCTTCCAACACACCCTGCACAATCAAATTGGAGCACAGCTTTAAAAAATATTATTATTATTATATTAGCACCGCCTCTTACTACCCTTCGGGTTATACGCACTTACGCTAATGTGTAATGGTAGGGTGATTGTGAGATGAAATGGAGGACCTACAGTTTAACGCGGAATCCGAACCACGGTGGAGCCTGGCATTCCTCAATTCACAAGTCGTGATTAATACACGTCTGGTCAGAGGTGAAGGAAGGGTTTGGTAATCAGCAGATCAATTTGTGCCGGGAGCTTTAAAAAATACTTATGGACACTATGTTTGTATCAAATATGTAATTTTGATGATTTCCCTACAATTTGACCTTTGAATCAACATATTTTTTAACTGCCAACATTGATAACATTTGACTAAATTAACAGCCTGGATTTATAATTTTTGATAATAGATATCGAAAGTTATAGTTAAAGATCACATGGCTTGGCTTATGAATACATGAAAGTTAGGTCCACTATGTTTCACTATCTTTCAGTTATATACTTTCATAATAAAATTGGTGTACACAACCATTCATATTTTTTAACTTTGTTGTTATGCCACAGCTTATTTGGTTGTGTAAAAGGGGATGTGAATATAAGGACAACATTTTCACAGTTTTTATTTAAAAAATTAGTTAGTAAATTAATTATTACTTCATTAGAGACGTTTAGATTAATTTTCCACGTATATACCCTGTTCATATAGGAAAGTGTGGTCTGATAGGCTTTATTCCGGTCAACGTTATACTATTAATAGGATTTTGGTAGAGAAAAATACCTTTCAGACGTAATCTCCTCTCATGAAGAGAGTGTAATAATAACACTTTTTGAACATTTGTGTTTGGCATAATATAATTTAATGAAAAACTTTAAAATTGAAGAGAAAAAGTTATCATCAAATTCCAGGATGCCAATATCAAATATTCAAGAACAGTTCAGGTTATTTAGAGTAAAAAACTAAGCTAAACTTATCCATTGAAGCCACTTTTTTACTTTATTGAAAAAAAATAGTTATAAAAACTGCAAAAATACTGACCTTACTTGCATTCCCTACCATTCCACATATTTAGAAAAATACACAATTTACATTAGCTCTTACACAACGCTCAGCCTCATTCTTACGTACCACACAAATATATTTTTTTAGAATGAACATTCTAACCACCTAACCAACTATCCCGCCATTGTACTCGATTGCCATTAGAAGAGAGGGTCGAGGGGGTACTGGAGTTAAATTTTGACCAGGTGCTCTGACGTTGTCTTTTCTCAGTCAATTTTAGCTGTTGCATTCCCCTTCCCTCTCCTCGCAACCATAGAGTCCTCTCTTCTAAATTACCCTTACCATACGTAACCCAAATATAAAATCCGTGTGTAAAACATCCACCTAGACAAAATATTATTAATTCATGTGTCACACAAATTGATACGTGATTGTCATCTACAGAATCAGTCCTGATAGCTGTACTAAGCCACACTTAGACTCTATCAAATGAAATGATTTTTACCCACGCCAAGCAGCAGCGACGTATGTTTACTGCTAGCACCTGGGTTTTTTTTCGACACTGATTCGCTCACTGATGAGGTATTGTACAACTTGTATATAGGTGGTATTTAGCTTGCCCTGTGCCCGGAAAAATTGGGAGTAAAACAGAAGAATTCTAGTCTTAATCCGATGAGTTCTTTTATAATTTACTAGAAACATAGAGACAGGCATAAAATCGAGTGTATAAACAATTTTTTATTAGTTTTATAATGTGAAAAGATTATGTCCAGGTTTAATGAGGCTATATTTTATCTTAGTGATTTTAAAATCTTTCCTCGGACCAGACTTTTCCTATAAAATTATACCTTTACCATCCTACTTTATCTGTAACCCATTTGATTAGGAAAGACGGATGGTAAAAATGAAGTAAGAAAACTACTTTAGGGAATCCAGGCATTTAAATGTCCTTAGAAAACTGTAAACAATTAAAATAATTAGCTTTAAATGAAAATATAAATGGGTTGAGTACCATATTTTCAAATAAGAATCTTTAATCCTTATCTTAAACTAATGTAAAATCCTTAAATTTTTTAAATGTACAATTTTAGTGAAAATATTTGAAATTAAAATTTTGAATAAATTGTTAAAGGCATGGTACCACTTTTCGACACTATTTTGTTTGCCATATCTCTTACTTCATTAATAACAAAGATAATAAGTTTTGATGTAAATTAGTAATATAAATACAATTTTACCCTTTTTTTGTGTGCGATTTGTTTTTGTTCCCAATTACACTTACTTACACCAATTACTTTTTAACAAATGTTTAAAACTTTAATTTCAAGTCAAGTTCTTCATAGTTGTAATCAATATATATTTAGAGTTTTTTTACAAATATCGATATTGAGGATTCGAGCTTTCCATCTTTAAATGAAACTAAAAATTAGAAAGGGTGAGATTATTTTAGCTTCTGTTTAAAATAGAAACGCATATTATAACCAGTACTTCCCAAATTTCGATAGAGATAAGTTTCAAGTGAAACAGTGTCCCGCTGTCGCTAGCAAGCAATCTCCCCAACAGTCAGGATGACAGGAAGGATGAGAGTGGAGTGGGGAGACCAAGACGCTGCAAGGACGCCCGTCGTCTCCCGGCTTCAAGACGCCTCCTACTTCCCCCCGCCTCTCTCAACCCTCTCAGAACTCTACAGATAATCCGTCCTCTCTCTTCAACATGTCACACAAAACTCCGCACTGACTGCTAAGGGAAGCTGCGAGTGGTTTTGTAAGGAAGACTGCGACTAGTTTCGCCAGGGTGCTGAGAGTGGTAGGTACTCAACTTTCATTGGTCCGTATGATCACATGATATTAACAATGGACAAACCATATTTTTTGTTCTTTAAAAATAAAATCGCTCCTTACTTTCTAGAATAGTGAACATTTTCGACTTTGAGACACATTTTATGTGCCATCGAACTCAGATTAGTGGGTCTTTTAATTATATGTCAGATTAATTTATAATTTTTGAAAATTTCAATTTTTTTTTTGTGATAAGAGTTATAAAAACTAAAAATATAATTTTGTTGAATGCTTTACATGATAAATAACACTGAGAATAATTGCCAAAGGGTAGTTTACTGATTATTTATATTTTTTAATCCAAAAATAGTCCGAAAATGATTTTATGATTTCATTTTAAATGAGGTGGGTTAGATAATTCAATTTCTTAAAGTTTTTAAAATTAGAAATATGAATAGAAAACATATTTTTAGGTATTAATTTGAAAATGAAATGAAACTATTTTGAAATATTATACCTATTTTTAACATTCCTTAGAGATGTGATAAACCAAATTATAAAAACGATGGCCTGATCAAATGATAAATAAATTGTGCAATTATTAATTACTGTATTAGTAAGGGATTTTGGGTACACAAGATTATCCATGGGGGTATTTAAAATAACGAAATTTATTGACATCCCCTTTAAGATTTAATCAATAAAATAATTCTTTCAGGTAGGTTTGACCCATCAATTTTTATTTGATAGTCAGATATGCTAGCTCTGAGCTAGCTTTCAAACCAACTATTAAGCCTTATATACACATTATTGATTTTGGGCTTTCCACTCTTTATCCACGCCAATTCAAGTAAGCTTTTCCTAAATTCAATCACACCTCATTTCTAGCACACTACCGTAATTAACAAATATGTGACAAGTGTGTAATGGGACGCGATGCTGAGAAATTTAGAAAAAGCAGTCACGACTTTGTTGTATGTTGAGAAATGTTCCGTCACTCCCTTACAACTTGTAAAAATACCACAATCCCTTGTCCGCCTGTTGGCTGAGTAAGTAGATCTTCTGCTTACGATGCTAAGGGGCCCGGGTTCAATTCCCGGCCCAGGCAGGATTTTTCTATTCTCGCACAGGGTTTTTTCCCTGTGCGAGAACGGAAAATAGTGACTGGGGGACTGTTTTGGTCCCACGGCACAGGTGTGGGGGAGGGGGTAGATGTGGATGTTACTTTGGCTAAATGTATGTGTTTACAAGTTGACGTCATCTACTAGCAATGGTCCGATTTGATCGGCTTCGGGGTGAGGAACCTACATTAACTATAAACAAACAAACGTGGGTTGTTCATTGTGTAAGACTGTTGGTCAATGAGAGTGTTGCTTCAGTTTGCTGATAATTCCTTTAAGAGCTACAAGGTTTTAAGTTTGGTTCCAACAAGTCTATAGCTTCTATAACATATTGAATCTTCGTAACTATCAGGTTCGTAAAAGAAACATTCATTTTGTAATTAGTTTAGGGTTACTTTAATATAACATGTCTGATTCATTAAGAAAGGCTGGACGTCCAAATTTATTTAATTTACCAAATATGTACCATTTTTAACTTTTAGGATTGATATAAAAGTACGGTTAATTCGACAAGTGTATTTGATTTCGGTTTGGTGAAATGAATAGGCTCATATCTGTTCGAATAGGTATGTATATTTAGTTGCGATTTCCATTTCACTCTATCAGTATGATCAAATAAAACTAAGATACATTGGCTTGTAGATAAGCTAACATATATTTTTTAAATTGTTTTCGATACAAAATTAATGAATCTAGCTAGTGCTGTTTTGGTTCTAGTAATATCATTAGCAGTTTATTTATAAATCCTAATCAAATCTGATAGGAATTTTGTGTTTTTAAGTCTTGTATTGATTATTTACCCTTTTCTCTACGTGTGCATATTGTAGTTAATTTAACCTTTTCTTCGGTTGAATTGAGGTACAAAATAAGAAATCATTATCAAGTTTTCATCAAAATCATCCATTACACAGGCCCACAAAAAATGGTAGTTTCTATTTGATACCCCCTAACTCATACATAATCTTATAATATTTCGAAAATTTTTAATTTAAAATTGGCTGAGGATGAGAATGTAAATCCCATATGAGATCTACCTTTCTATAAAAATATTTAATTTTTTGTAACGTTTTTTACTAGGGCGGATGGTCATATAGTCTCACCACAAAGTATGCCTTCTTACCAATAAAAAATATTTACATAATCATAAATGTGCGTGTTCCAGAAATAAAAATAGGTGTACTTGTTGTTTTATATTCCATTATTATGATTGAGACCATTTAGTGAACGAAATGGTTGTAGTTGTTTTGGGACAATGAATATTTTGTATTGCGTAAATGTAATTATTTACAAAACTATACAATCATAATGAACATTTTGTGATTGTTACTATTTTGAAGCTTCCTTAAGCTACTACTTTCATTCTTTGTGGGTTTTGAGTTATTTTAAAAACTAATTGTCAAAACAAGGAGGGAAATAATTGAAATTGTAGGATGATTGCCTAAGAGTTATTAGATTATATACTGAATGACAAGGTTGAGGGTCACCAAATTGAATAAATCGAAATTTTCTGCTGTCTAAAAGATATAATTTGTGTTAAAGTACCAAAATGTTTTTCACAATAACCTAGACTGGAAATATAGTTTTGTTTGTGTTGTTTATATTTCAGGTAAATGAGTTGGATCGTTAGAAGATTACTGAGCTCCAAATGACGTGTGATGATCTAACTCAGCTTAATATGTGAGTTTACCTGAGCTATAGTGCGGACAAACTATTTACTTTCACCTCTCCAAAGATCAGACTCGAATGTAGAACAACTAGACTGGTCTCTCAAGGAGCTCCCTATATGAATTTTATTAACAATATTAGTAGTAGTACTGGGCCTAAATGAGGTAGGGTGCCAAAAACATATAGGGTTTTTGAATAAAGTTCCTTTCAGATTTTTTTTTTATTTCAGCAATGATACCGTATTATTTATGCCTTTTCTTCTGCGGTCTAAGGGGTCATTCTTGTAATATATGTATATGAAGAGATTGGGGTTTAAATCCCAGTTAGTACAGGATGCGGCAGAAATATATGACGGTTAAGCAAGTGTAATAACTTTTATATTTTCGAAAAAAAGGTGTTTACATTTTGTCATTAAATTAAGCATATCTGCTATTATTATTTACACCATGAAACCATTTTTATAACACAAGTTAAGTATGGAAAATAACGTCTTGCAAATGTCCTCCAGTTTCAGTCACACATTGCTGAAGTCTTGCTCTGTAGTTATTTATTACATCACAAAACAGGTTTATCGGTTTTGCCCTAATTTCACGTTCGATAGCAACCTTTTGTTCTTCCAAAGTGCATGGTTTATAATGAAAACTTTCTACTTCAGATAACCCCATAAAAAGTAGTCACACGCCGAAAGATCGATCTTTTGGCTTGTGATTTGTGGGGTTATCTGAAGTAGAAGGTTTTCATTGATAAACCATGCACTTTGGAAGAACAAAAGGTTGCTATCGAACGTGAAATTAGGGCAATACCGATAAACATGTTTTGTGATGTCATGACTAACTTCAGAGCAAGACTTCAGCAATGTGTGACTGAAAATGGACGTTATTTTCCATACATAACTTGTGTTCTAAAAAGTGTTTCATGGTGTAAATAATAGTAGCAGATATGCTTAATTTAATGACAAAATGTAAACAATTTTTTGTTCGAAAATACAAAAGTTATTACACTTGCAAAACCGTTATATATTTCTGCCGCACCCTATATATTGAGTGTTTTTTCAATCTGGGTACACATCCTCTGAATTCATTTCCCTCATCCACATAAGAGTTATTTCATAGGTGTATATAATGAACGTGATGGTAGTAGTTAATATCAAATATTGGGATATTGATAGTTGTAGCTGGAGATCACGGGACTTGACGTATGAATACGTGAAACTAGATCTGGCTGGCAGATAATAATTGTCCTAAATATTACTTTGCACTGCATCTTACTATTCGTTTGGACGCCTACGTACTAAACTAATGTGTTAGGGATGTGGAGGGAGATTGGAAAGCCATGATTTCAATTCGAACCCAGATCTCCTCATCATCGGCAGTCTCTTAATTGGGAAAGTTATGCTTTAAAACGTGTGGTCACCAGTGGGTCTATGAAAATTTTAGAATTTTAGCGTAGCTACGCCACTATATATGAATATATTAAAGTAGTTTCAGTATCTGTAAGATACTGTTTGCTCTTCCTAACGCGTTTATACTACATTCAAAGTGAAATGTTGGGCACACATGTAATACACTTTATTTATTACTATTGAACATTGCCAAGATAAAAAGAAACTTTAAAAAAGTGAAAACAAAACGTTGGTATCGATATCTCCGACTCACTTGGTGTCGGACACACGCGTGCTCCAAATCAACCTACCATTGTTTTTACTTTAATTTTTTTTTTAATAGTTGAATGGCTTGAATTGAAGAGAGGTGAAAGGGGGTAGGGGGGCAGCGATGAAGTGTGCAGCCTACAATATGTATGGCCTACACACACATATCACACCTGGTGTGTTCATTGTTGCCAACTTGACGGCCGTCACCCCATATTTTGGTGATTGTTCACCTGTCACGACCCACAATACCAACCCACCCCGCTCCACCCTAGAACAGCATCAACCAGTGGGAGTAACGAGAAACACCCGGATTTTTTTTAAAAAAATTGTGTTTTTACCCTGATGGGGACTGAAAGAATCTGCGATGTGATGAGATTGATGACGATATGAAAGGTGATACTGTTATTTTTCATTGTTTTTTTGGTTCTGTTTTATTAATTCTTACTTGTAAAAAGAATAGGTCTACTACATGGACACACAGATTAAGAGGTTTTATTTGGTTTGCTTATGATGGAAGGGTGGGATGTTGGGAATCGATTCGAGGCTGGGTGTATTAAGGATTATTTGTTTTTTCTCAGTGTTCCTCAAGGCGAGGCAGGTACTTTTCCTTCTAAAAATACACCTTTTCCACCCCTAGTCCATTAGCCTGGGTAGCCATGATGAGTAGTAATACGGACAAAAAATGGGGATAAATTCAGCGTGTTTAGACAGATCTGAATCGAAGCAATTCATGTCATTATTTTACAATAAACGTTACCAAATATACAAAATATTTGAGATTTTCTTTAAAGATACATTTAATTTACTGTAAGTAAGCTATTATATATTACGTTTCATTATAAATAGTTCTACTTAACGCCAATATAATATGAAATGATGCCTATGGTTACACCATTAGATGATAAAGCAAAAGTTTTATTTCTGCTTAGAGCCGCGTCTCACAGCCCGTTTGGGCTATAAGCTAATTACAAAGTGTTAAGGATTAGGTAGGTTGTATTTAGAGGAAGTGTACCAACATTTGCTCAGAAGGATATTGAAAAACGGGATTCAAACCCTTATCTCTCCTCATCGGTATTCTATTGTGAGAGTAACGACTTAGACTATTTAAGCACCAAGTGTTTAAACCCATAGGGAATTATTCCTAAATACTTCCTCCATGAGTTTTGGGGAGACAAAATTTAGTCGCAAATTCTTGCCAAATAAGGCTTATGACAAACATTCTAAAATAACCCAGCTCTGCTATACTTGACACTTTGTTTGCTCTCAGTTATGACTCTTAAGTGGTAACCCCACCTCACTCCTACGCCCCTCCTCCCCACTTTACATCTATTAAAATTAGTCAAACAAAGCATGGAGGCTATGGGTAGAGAATGGAAACTAGTCTGCAGCCTTGCATTAAGTGGGCCCTCCACATAGCAGGCGTGCGCTCGGCGATGGGAGTGAAAGTCAAAGTCTGATAATTTTTTTAATTCTTTTTACCAGACGCAAGGTTATTTACAATTTAAGAGACTATCTTAAAATTAGTATGGCATATATGACCGGGAGGAACATGACGTCCAGGTTTGGTCACCTTATGTGTAGACTATTGCTGCTCTGGTGGCACAGAACGTTGCCCAGGGTACACCATACGAGTTGTCTACACTTCGCACCCGAAATGAGATGAAGTTGTGAAGCCAGTGTGAGTCTTAACTTAGCTTAAACCTCACTACAGTAGCTCCATGGCTTTTTTGGTGCTGACTGACAGTTCACAGCTGACTACTGACAGTCAACATTTAGGTATATACCTAAATTTTGACTGTCAGAAGTGACAGCTGCTAAACACATGTTTTTTGCAGATCATATGGCTCGGCGTAGGGAAACATAATTTGGTCTGGTAGCTTTTCAAACCGTCAGTCAGCACCAAAGAAGCCATGGGGCTACTGTATCCAAATCCTGGTAACCGTTGGGGATAATTCCCCTTAAAGAAAGAATACCCAAGGTGCCAACCTGAACCCATGTAGCTAGTAGCCAGGTGAACTGACCATCAACCACGAGGAGTCATAAGTCATATTGGACGTCAAAATCTAGCGGTGGACTTTCTTTGGTCTATAGTTTATAGGTTCTCTAAGCTGATTTAGCCTATACCATAGGTCACACTTTTCCTCATTGTTTAGTAAAATATTATAGCTTAGATTTAGTGCATGGTCTTAAACTTTATGTTAATATGGTCTAATGCACCACTCTTGCGGTGTACATGACAAGAGATGCTTAAAATCATGGTCAGTTGTGCTGAGCAAGGTTTTCGGCTCTCCCTCCACGCAAATCCGGGTGAAATTTATCTAAATTCAACACTTATCTCTCTACATTGGATTAGTTACTACATGACGTGTGTGTAGCCTAACTTGTAATGGCAAGCGGTGCTGTAAATAAACCACTTTGATTGTATAGCCTTGGCAGTTAAAGAAACTTTGAGCTTGGAGTATTTTAATAAACTCATACTTGAAATGGATGGTCACTTTTAAGAGGATTTTTTTTTTAATATGGTGACCAGACTATTTGTGTATAAGGAAAAACACTTTTTCTTCTGATACATAACCTTTGGAATGCTAGCAAAGTGTTTTCACATTGCATTAAAGCTTATTGGCGAACATTAGATTAAGTGTATGGATATCACTGTGATGCCATTTAATCTAATGGACAGGAGGAATAAAAGTGCTGACTTAGAAAATGAGATAATTATATTATTGATTGTCATGAATGTTTTGATTAGCCATAAATAAAGAAATTTTAGCAAAAAGTTAGACTAAATTAGTATTATTTTGAGAAAATCTCTGTAATTTAGCTGTACTAGTAATATAATATATCGACTAGAATCTCTCCGTAACCCTGTTGACTGCTGCCATCTGGTAGCGGATTCTGGAGTTGGATACTAACTCGGCGGGGTGATCTCTGTAGAGATGCTGAGGACACCGGCATCTGGTTCACACTTCTGCCGCCAGGCTGATTGATTCGGCGGACACATTTTAATTCTGCGTGTTGAGCTAATCAACCTAAACTGTGTGATTATGTTTAATTAATAAGGAATCTTTTTGGACGTTATTAAATTTATTTGTACACTTTCTGAACAGACTACATTCATTAATTAGAGTTCATAAACTTTAATCAATTTGATCTGCAACTTTTAGATGACTAGTTGTTGATCCAAAGTGAAACATGTTTGATTTATTGAAAGTTACTATACCTTGCATTTTAACCAGTCATCAAAAGTTAATATTGCAAGTCAGCTAGCTATTTTTAACCTACGTATTCTAAGAAAAACATAATTTAATTACCAGCTAGCTAAAAATAAATACACATATTATGTAGGCGACTGTCCGGAAGTCGAACTAAGTTCGCTACTATGCTCAGTCTTAGATTTCAGATAAGCTAGGAGTGATAAAAGGATGAATTTGTTCACGTATTTGTGAAATGTTAGAGGGGGGGGGGCAGGCTATGATTTTATTTAGATTTGTTTTCGAATTACCAATGTCAGATGTTACCTTAATATCAGGCCATATTTATCCTGTGGAATATTTCTCTGGGTGTATAGAGTGCAAAACTAAATTTAATATAATGCATTTATGTAAGTGCTATAGTCCAAATGTTTTATTAGTGCATGGCAATTATAGTTACATATTTAGATTTCTTTAATCTTTATGATAATCCATAAGTGCCTAAAGGTGATGATTCATTCTATACACATAGAGCAAGGGGGATCAAATCTTGAATGGTATTCTATTAATATCTCTTTCTACAATGCTTCAATTTATAATGGAAACATGAGCTATATTCTTGCCGTATCTATACTTTAAGTAGAGATATACAACTATATGTTTCTTATCAAGAACTGTGGCAAGTGTACAAAACTAAAATGAGGCACTAGTTACAAGATGTAAACTTTTGTTGCTATCCTTGAACTCTTGGTATAGTCCAAAATTCACTTCCTCGTTGATCTATGGCGCCTTTTAATAAAATAGACTATTGATCCAACGTTTATATACTTCCTGTAGTTTAAGCAATTATGAAATAGTGTCTATATTATTATTATAACGAGGTGTGAAACTTTCGTACCTCGTGAATGCAATTTAATAAGCAACAGTTATGGTTCATTGACAAAGCACAAGCTGCCAATGTAGTTTCTTTATTAGTCCTGTGAACTACTGTAATTTAAGTTTGCTTCCTAACCAATAATTCTTAGTTCCTGCAAATGAAATAAACACCGCGATTAATTTTGCTAACTGGGGTATGCCTACAATCTAGGTTTTTGCATTCATATCATGGTGTTAGGGCATCTCAGGTGGTTAAACATTGCGTCACATTGTAGTCTATTCTCGAAAACAGGAGGCTTTATTTACCTGCGCTGGAGTCTATAAAACCGGCCGCAGCTTTGTGTTCATTTTTACAAATAGGGGTTTTAGAATGTCTATGGCTCCACATTGTTATTCATGTTGTGGCTACGAAGAAACATGTTCCCTCTCCCTAGGGGTAATAAACATCCATTAGAATACCATTCTGAGGTTGCTACGCAAAATTTGCTATTGTGTTTGTGCAAATGTAGGGCATGTTTTCGTTAGGGCTTCTTTTGGTACAATGTGTTTGGTTTAGGTCGTTAGTTTTCAAGGGCGAGCAAAACATGTTTGTTGGGTGTGGTTTTGGAGCCAAGGACTTTCAACTGATTATCTTCTAATGAGATAACATGACAATGGTATATATTTATTTCTGAGTGAAAAACAACACGCGTAGGCTGGATTTGAACCTGTGAACTTTCAACTGACGCATCAAAGCACAGCTATCGGACGATTCTTCGCATATTGGTGTTGCCATTTAGCAGCTAACCTGGTTCAATTGCCACACAGGCTAAGGTGACTTCCTGGAGGTTTGTGCCAGAGTTCTAGTCGGGTGTCTGAGGGGGGGGGGGGGGGGTTTCCTGCAAGGTTTTACACTTTCCCTCCACGAAAATGCGGTTGTACTTACTTCAAATCCAACCTTCCTCTCACATCTAGTTCATTGGTGTGATTGTTAAATTTGCCGGGCAGATAGATACTCCCTTCTCCTTTATTATGCCACTATATTTATCATCCATTCTCGCTCTCGAAAGTTGAAATAAAGAGAGATTGTGTTCATCTTCACTGGTCATATAGTAAGAAAGGTATTCATAGATGGATCAAATAAAACACAAAACATGCACATATTTTTAATAATACTAGGTGTGGATGGGATGACGGGAGATTTTTTCTTTTGTTACACATGTTCAAATGGTTTTAACTACACACCACGAAGCAATACAAAGTTCAAATAAAATATTCGCTTGGATTTAAATTTGAATAAATAAAAAACCATATACTAATAATGACGTAATTAAAATCTCAGCATATTTTACAGCTTTGTCGTTTTGCCGTTATTCTATTTTAATAAATTTTTCTTCATTTATTTGATGTATTTAAAGTGCACTTTCTGGACTGAATGGTTATGAACTAACTTTTATATAGTACAGATACAATATCCGTCGTTAATTCTCACTGTGAAAGGGTAAACCCACCTTTCAGCAATGATCTATATTGAACCCTGACTTAGCTATAATGTATTTACAATATTTTCATTCTACTTTGCAGCATTTACAGTTATTTTGGTACGGCCTGTTCTTTCACGTCACTTCGGTCCACAGGGGTATAGATGGGTGCCTGGGCCAGGGTTGTCCATCGTGGTCGCGCGGTCTTCCACCCGTAAGATACCTGTAGAGACGAGCTTCTGACTCTACAAGGCCTCTACAAAAGCCCGGATCTACAGGGTAGATTACGAGTGTGCCCTTTTTTTTTTTTTGACAACATGGAAACTACTATTAGCTTCTCTTGGTGGTATTTCTGGGTTGACTCAGCCAAAGGAAGATCAGTAACTTTTGTGTGTGATGCTCAAACTGAAACAATAGAGCATAGAATTATATTTGTTAAACTTAACATTCTAAAGTAGTTTAAAGTAAGGAGTGGTAGACTAAGAAAGAAAATTCAGAAATAGATTTATAATTTAATGAATTAGATAATCTTTTGAATATTATAGTCACCCAATTTTAAAACTATCTAATTCATTAAATTATAAATCTATATATTTTATTATAGCTATTTCTGAATTTTCTATCTATGTTACACTTGTTTACATGGGTGGGAGTGATTCATACCCCTCAATAATAGGCTCAATTGGGACACTCTTAGCTTTTTTATTTAGCGTGTCTGTGTTGGGGATCAAGATTTACTAGAAAAATGTATGGTCTTAGCTAGCGAGTCTAAAGAAATATTCTTCATGTCAAATTAATTAAATCCTTCGTTTATCTTGTAAGATTGCAAGCATACCTTTCATTAAATGTTCCTCAACATTTGGTGGATCTGTAAAAACATATTATTTACCTTTTATCCTACTTGATAAACAATACCTCTAATTATATTCAGACAGTGATTCCCTAGATGCTTCCTGTAACCATAACAAATTTGGTATATTATTTATTTTTAGTGCTGTCTTGAATAATGGGGGAAAGAGGGGATTAGCAAAACAGAGCTTTATTAATAATCTTATTCAAGCTAAGTATAACCCAAGGATTAATTGTTTATTCTTCTGAGAGAATGTACGAGGAAGATATAATGTAAACTAGTAGCCATAATTTTATCATTTATAGAATAGAAAAGCTGCTCTATTAACCATAAACCATGGCTTGATGAGGAATAAACAAAAATCCAAAGGTGCACGTGTATAGTTAGCGATTCGGCTCTCAGCACCCATCAATGAGTTTTGAGCCGAGCCTTGTAACATCCTTTGATGTTTCTTCTAAATACTAAAATTAAATGGTTCGTTGCGAGTACGCGACGTGGTTCGATTTAAAATTTTGGGCGCAGTGCCTGGATAAAATTTTCAAACAAAATCAATAGAGCCTATTTCGAGAAGGTAATTTTTTTATAATTGGTAAATTTAATTTTAGGGTCAAATATTTCATTCCGAAAACCCAATCGGTTACATTTTCGGACCTCCGAGGGGTTGAGAGAAAGTAAAAACTAAAATATTAAATTGACCAAACATTTTAGGCACTGTATTTAGTTGGAATTCCATTTTTTTAAATCCAGATTCAATATATATTAAATCAATTCATGGTATATATTATAAATAAAAAAGGGCCAGTTTCAGATAATAAGCTTATTACATCATGGCCTCGAATTTGAGAAAAGTAAGAGTGTAAATTACAACTGTTATTTCCAAGGTACGTAATTACAAATTATTAATGAGTGCTACAACGACATGATTTTGGTCGTACTTTGGTACATTGATGCAACATAGCTTGATTGTAATTTCCAGTCAAATGTGGTAATGAAGAGTAGTTCAGAGCTTTCTATACAAATGTATATTTATTGGAAGCAATTTTGTTTTGTTCCTAGTAGACTCGATTTTATTATAAGTATTTCTATTTTTTAGCACCGTGTCCTACTATCCGTTTGGGTTGTGCTAATTATGTGCACCTGCATTTGCGTGGAGGGAGAGTAGAAATCCATTTTAGGGAAAACCAACCGAAATTAGGACCTTGATCTCCCCGTCATCGGCAGTCTAGTCTACTGCGAGAGTAACGCATTAGAACAGTGCGTAGCGTGTTCTAGTGCGTGAGTAACGCATTAGAACAGTGCGTAGCGTGTTCTAGTGCGAGAGTAACGCATTAGAACAGTGCGTAGCGTGTTGTGTCGCCCAGTTAAGCATAGCCGGCTTGAATTGCATTACTCCACTTACCTACTCTCTAAGATAGGGTCATAGTATAATCCGTCAATGTAGAACTTCTACCTCTTAGGATAATCAAGAGTGTAGGTACTCATGATATGTTCTTGAAAGCTAGATAGCCCATTTTACTAATCGTGCATAGACCCTGCTCTACATATCTCACCTAGGAATTTATTTTCTTTGATTCTTGTCGAAGAGTGTCCACTAAGGGATTATGAGAACGTTCACAGGCACATTTTAAGCTGGCTATGCTTACACTGGCCAATATTGATATTACATTAACTGACGTCATAGAAGGCAAAGAGGAGCTTAGGAAGACGGAGGATTAGATGTATTGAAGGAAAGAAGAAAAGAGCCCAAAGAAGAGGGAGAGGACAGGGCGTATTGGCGATATAATTTCACTGACAAAAGGAATGGACCTGTCGTAAGACAGAACACCTAATAATAATAATGGCTTATAAGTGATTAAGAGTGCACTTATAGTGAACTCCAAATCGCTCGTACTTAACCTTCATCCCCTCCACGTGAAAATATATTTCCATCTTGAATTTGAACCCAAGACACCCTGAGGCCAATGATGATTTTGCGTCATGGCATATCTGTAATAGATAAAATATTACAGTTGTTATTAGAAAAGAGAGAACATAATATATCATATACTAAGCAAATACAATTGTAAATATGAACAAGAACATATCATCATTATTCAAAATTACGTTGCATTATATTTGACTATTAGGGATTTAAAATACCATATACATGATAATGGGCCCTTGGCTCGATTACCGGAATTGGTGAAACAAGGGCTTCGTTTTTGACAATTATGAATTTACAGCTGGGAACCTTGGTGTCGTGTCAGTTGCAAAATTAAGTTAGTTTGTAAGGAATGCATAGAAAAATTAATAGATTATCAGAAATAATCCAAATTCATATCAGCATAGTTGGGTGTGTGTTAGAGTTCTTGACCCTGGTCCGGGGGTTGATTTTCTACAAAATGTGGTTAATCATTCTCTTTAATAATGTTCCATTTTATATTATAAGTTTCTAGTTTTAGCACACATATGTGGTTTAGTGCTTATAATCCCCGGCCTATCAAGTATACGAGACGCTGGCTCTATTTCAGGGGGTGCTGATGAATATTTTAACTATTTTTACTTTCCTTATCACATAAGTTCAAATGCTTGGCATGTATCTCTACCCATACTCTCATGTTTAGAAATTTAACGTTAATTACCTCACAAAAAATATAATTTAATATAAACTAAAATATTGATTTTTTTATCAATGCATCTTACTACATTTTCAGGCTATACGCTTATCTACATATTACGCTAGTGTGTTAAGGATGAGGAAGGTTAAATGTATAGGAAGTGTACCCACATTTGTGTGGCGGGAGATTGTAAAAATTTCCGCCAAAACCACCTCAGTACTGATAGGACTACCTATTCATTATTAAATTTCATCCTAATTTTTGTTTTTTTGTTCATGAGTGTACTGTAGTTTTTTTAATGAGAAGTCAATGTAAGAAATAGAAGCATGGGCAATGTGCCTAACTGATTTTTACTTGGTGATCTGCCCTCCAACATTCGAGAAAATGCCAAAGGAGTATTTTAATTAGTTATTTATTTTGGAGCCGTCTATCTGCATTAATTCTACAAACTTTGCTATCACCGCATCTTACCAACTGTTCATATTATACGCATATATGATAATTACTCTAATGAGGTAAAGATGAGAAAGGAAGCATTTACGTGTAAAGAGAGTGGGAAACCCTGTACCCACTCTCAAGAGACCCTATCTGGAATCGAACCCTAATCTACTCGTCATCAGTAATGATAGGAGAGTTAGTGCCCAAAACATTCACACTTCTTTAGTTTGGATCCTTAATACGATGGATCTTACTCTTTTCATAGAGCGAATGCAAGTGCACTATAAGTGATTTAATTTTTCGACTTTAACGAATAACCTGAACGTGTAATAGCACGCAGTGCTAAAAAAATTACTTAAATACTGCATAAAGACATAGTAGTATTTTTAGTATTGTAACACCTTTTACAAAAGTTTTAGTTATTATTTAATATGTTATGTTCTAAATAAGAGAAACCAAAGGATGTTTTTAGTATTTTACCTAATTACTGTGGTGATTTGTTACAGTTTGAGCATCTGGTGGAGCTGCTACAAGTTGTATCTGAAACAAACAAGTTTGTTTATATAAACTATATCTTAGTTCGAACAAATATGTAATGACTAGAGACAAATAATAGTGAAGAAAAAACGTACACCTTTGTGAGAACATTTAAGAACTCGCAGGTGTAATTACAACAAAAATTAACTAAACACCCTACTTGTATTTGAACCCTGATCTTTCCATCCATAATCGGTGATCCAGTATATTGCGAGAATGACTCTATAGACCATTCGACCACAGAAGAGAGTTAATAACGTAACGTTTACTTAAATAAAATATCAATCTATGGTTTTATAGTAAACTAATAACAATTCTAGCTAACTTTATTAATATTTATTGATTGTTTTTAAGTATTTGGCCTAACTTATAGCTGTGTATAAGTGCTTCATAACCAATTTAATATATTAGCATCAACATGTTTGGTTCTGACCACAAGAAGTCAGACTTGAATAGTATAGTTCCAGGTTGGATAAGTTAACCGATTTCTCTATGGACAAGCATGGGTGCAATTCCCCTTAATTATCCCTCTCAAACCTACTCACGTTAGGTTATATAATTTATCAATGTGAAACAAGGATTGCCTTTTCAAACCCAAAATCAATTCATAGTAATAAAATAAATTATAAAACCACATATTAATGCCAAAACAAAATTCTGAACTCTCAACTTTTTAATTTTAGAGTATCTGTCAGATGATGTGAGCACAAGGGTTCCAAATTGTTTCAAACTTTACTTCCACGCCAGTACAGGTATATTTCTTTTAAATTCAACCTTCTTACCTTGCAAGCGGAGGGGGGGGGGTGTTGTGCCCTTAAAATTTTAAATTAAAGTGTTAAGTGATAATAGTAGTTTTTTCAGCACCGCGTAACCGTTTGGGTTATACGCATATGCACTAATTACGCTAACGTCTTCGGGTTAAGGGAGAGTGGAAAACCACCCTCAATACATTCAACCGGGATTCGAACCACAATCTCCCCGTCATCGTTAGTCTATTATCTTGCTAAAGTGACGCCTTAGACCATAAAGCCACTGAAACGGGTAGTAATGTATTTAAAGAATTTAATAAATGCACCATATATGGTGGGCAAAGTATTCAAAATAAATGGTAAGGTGCACTGCACAAACTTTCTCCCTCTTTATCTTAAAATATACATTTAATAAAGACTCGTAATATTTGCGAAGCGAGATAATAGCTCTATACATTGTTGTAGAAACATTGCACCAAAGATCATAAATGAAACAATAACCACTGTTACTTATTGTATGGCATTAGGAACTTGGAACAATGTTATAGAAAAATTTGAGAAAATATCTTTGTCCACCAAAGAGCATAAGAACCAAATTAATTTTCATAAACCTGAATTAAAAAGTATAGGCCTATATATTTGCTTAAAGCTCTGAAACTATTGGTTTGATAAAAATATATTTCAAATAAAGATTTTTATTTTGAATAGTATTATAAATTTGCAGTGATGAAAAGTCATCTTTTTTTTGGTCCATCTAGAGACAATTCTCATTTGTGCATAAACTCTGTCCATGAGTCCCTGTTTATAGAAATCTATAATTTATAGGTAATTTTTCTTGCTTTTTTGTTTAATAAGTCATTTGTATGAAGATTTTAAATTGTTTGAAAATGACTATAAAGTTTATATATTATATGAATTATCGGTGATTTGATAAAACATGAATATTCAAACATCAGATATTTTTGAGTCCAAATGAGCTCCGTACCATCTTTACATTCCTGGTGAGTCACTCACCATACCATGTCTGGAAAGGGCTGCAGGGGGATGGGGAGCTATCGCTTTTAAAACAGGTATATGTATTTGTATACGGGTCCATTCTATTCCAGACGAGTCCACACCGAGGAAAAATTGGAAATGGACAGACCAGGAGAGATATTTTTGCTTACGTGTATAATGTAAATCCTAACTCTTGTAATAAATACATCATAGGCTAATATGGAATTTCAATCAAATTTTTAGGTAATTTTTTGACAATTTAAAGTCATTATTTAGAATTTTTAGTGTCATTTTTTTGGCAATGTTAAGCTCATCAAAATCCAAGCCCTGGTGATGAGTTATTTCGTATTTCAAATAATTGCGGAAATATTATTAAATTTTGAAAATTTCCCCCATGTAAAGTAGCTTTAAAGTCATTTTCATGAGAAAATGAGAATTTCCATCTTTTTTATAATGATAAACAATGTATAGATATAAAATATAATCAAAATCGTTAGAGCGAATTTAAAGAAAATTTATTTTTCTCTTTTGCCCTTCAGTAAACCAGCCTTACATTTAGGGTTAGTTATTTAATTCCAAAAATCCCTCAGGGGGACCTTATGAAAATCCTAAATAACAAGTTTTAGCCTAATTGGTAAAATAGTTTCGGCTCTAGCCCGAGATACAAAGAGACAAACATGTGGCGGACAAATGGCATAGCGAAAACAAACTTTTCTGTTACAGCTTGTCATGAAACCTCGACATTTATCACAATCTCGAGTTTTTTTGTTTGTTTTTTTGCCGATAACAATACTTTCTTTCCGAGGTGTCGAGAGAAAGTAAAAGGTCATAATGATGGCAATAAACAAGTGACTTTTTTAATTTTTAATTTATTTAAAACCAGTTTACAATTATTATACAGTAGTATCCGACCACGTGATGTAGTGGCCAGTGCACCTGGCCATGAATCTAGGGGTCCCAGGTTCAATTTACGGCTGGCACCCTGTGTAATTTTCTCTTAAGGGGAATTACCTCAACGGTCAAAGGGGGTTGGTGAATTAGTCTTAAGTTAGGTTTAAGAATCATATTCTCTACCATACCATACCATCACCTCATTGCAGGTACGGCCTGTAGACAACCTCCTATGCTGTACCCTTGGCGACGCTCCGTTACACCAGAGCGGCTAGTAGTTTAAGGTGACCAATCCTGGATGTAATATCCCTCCGGCCTAATATGTGTCATACGACGTGTAGACAACCTCCATTGATGTACCCTGGGCAAAGAAAAAAAATTGTTTCATAATCATCTCAATTTTGTTAGTCAAATGTCTAAATCTGTTTTTAATGCCGCAAGTATTTGATAATGAAGTTCAGGCTTGAACCTTTTTTTTCTTTTTTAAATAATTTTTTTTTAATTTTTTTTTATTAGCACCGCGTCTTACTACCCATTTGGGTTATACGCTTAAGTACTAATTACACTAATGGATTAGGAATTGGGAAGGTTGAATTTAGAGGAAGTGAACCCGCATTCGCGTGGAGGGAGAGTGGAAACCATTTAGGTAAAACCACCCCCAGTTCACCCGACCGAGATTCGAACCTCGATCTCCCCGTCTCGTGGTCTGACTCAACACGACTGGCGCGTTAGCCAACTACGCCACCGAGCGGGTAAATAAATATTTATTTAAATCCTAGTTGAGATTGGGGGGCAAGAATAAAACCGTTCAACGACCATGGGTTGAACCACAGTGACCACATTGCAATTCACTAATCTCTAAATCTTAAACTTGCTCTACCTGATAAAGAAACAAACCTAAGTTTGCGTTCATACTAATTGTAAGCTGATAGTTGATTTATTTGTTGGGTAGGTATAATTTTTAAGCAACCCTTACAGGTTTCTGGCACACAAATTTGGTCAAGCCTGCAATTACATTTTAATTAAAACTATTCCCCAATCGTCCTACGAGTGGACATATCTGAGGTCAAGTCATGTTATATTGCAGCCATCACTTTTGATAGATATCATTACCTATAATACAATAAAATGTTATCAATGTATTTTTTAGCACCGCATCTTACTATCCACTCGGGTTGGACTTAAATGTTCTAGGTATTAGGGAGATTGAATTAATAAGAAGTGTACACGAATTTGCGTGAGGGGAGAATGGAAAACCATTTCGGAAATAGACACATTCGATACACCCGGGCCGGGATTGAGCCCAGATCTCCCCGTATTCAGCTGTGCTAGTCTATTGCAAGAGTAGCACCTTAGATCATGCAGCCACCATAAAAATGTTTGTGGTCCTAATGTCCATCTAAGAAAATCAAGGCTTATTAATTGTCCTTGGTTTAAACAAAGATGCCAACCCCGCCCCTCTTCCCCATAATTTTTTTTATTTTAACCAAAACTTTTTAATTATTTTGTGGGTTGTACAAAGTCCTTCACATTTGCCACCAGACTGTATATATTACAGTGCTATGCGTTGGTACTGGCGGTATAGTCACGATTAAGCCCCGTGACCTTGAGGTACAATAATTTAAGCTCCTCTCGTTTAAGATTCATTCACAATGTACACTAAATTATGTGGTTAAAACATCTACTCTCTATAAAAAAGCACTGTTTTTTTAATGTGTTTCGTGTTTTACTGTCAGTTCGAGCAATCACCATATTTACACTAATAATAAAAACATAACAAAGATATAGCTCTAAAAGAAATGTACCCACAAGTGACTAGAGGTATTGGGAAATTATTTATGAAAACCACTCTCAGCGCACCCCCAAACTACAATTTAATAAAGGTATTATTTAATGGAAAAGTGGGAAACAATTTTTTTTTAAATACACCACACCCACAACGGTGTATGATGCTTGGTCTATCAAGGGCAAGTCAGACTATATGTGAATTGACAACTCTGTCAACGTCTTAACTGGTGCGGATTATTGTTTCTTAAATAAGAATAAATAAAATTGATTGAAGAGGTCATCGCACATTTATAAGCTTATAATTGTAATTTACGGTGTAGGTCTCCCCTCTCTAAATGTTGACGGTGTAGGACCTGGCCTTATACATATATTGATCACATGATTAATGACATTGTCGTGTCGTGCTCATGTCAGCTCGGATTTCGGTGCGCTCAACTTAAATATTTTTTAAGTTATTTTTTTTTTTTACTACTGCAATGTTGTGCTCCCGTCTAGAAACACAGAACGGTCCAGAAATGTTGCATTGATGCATCATGTGATACGACAGATTAGTTTTCTTATAGGGTGATTACATTTTCGATGATGTGATAAATAATGATTTAGTGTTCTAAATCAAATGATGTTATTTTTTATATGATATAAGAGTATTAAATTAAATAATTACATACATTTTTAATGAGTAAGTTTTAATGTCCATGTGCTGGCAGTTAAAAAAAATATTGACATGTTTAAACAAAACAGATATTATACACTTTATTTAAGAAAGTAATAATTAATATGGTTTTTTACACCATGTTTTATTACCCAATTGGGTTAGCAACATAACTACACTTTTCGAGTAGGTATTAATAAGGTAAAATTTAAAGGGAATATATCCGAATTTGTGTGGAAGGAAGTAAGGAAAAAAAAACCTTCAGTACACCCAACCACAATTCGAATCTTGATCTCTATCACCAACAATCTTGTCTGGCAAGAGAGTGACGTGTTAAAGTATGCCATGTGATCCCCGATGCAGGTAATTTGGATGAAATGCTCAAGCATTTTCCTAAAGGAATAATTGAAATCACCACGAATTTTCTATCAAAGATAACATGATGAAAAACAAGAATCTTAAGACAATAATCCCCTGGTCAAGGGAGGGTAAAATACACTGTGGATAAAATCACCCATCATATGTTGGGGATCAAAGCCGGACCTCTTGCGTAGTGGTCAAACGCGCCAAGCACACAGCTGTTGCCTTGGATATTACTATTTATTTATTTAGCACCGCGTCTTACTACCCGTTCGGGTTATACGCTTAAGTACTAATTACACTAATGGATTAGGAATTGGGAGGGTTGAATTTAGAGGAAGTGAACCCGCATTTGCGTGGAGGGAGAGTGGAAAACCATTTAGGAAAAACCACCCCCAGTTCACCCGACCGAGATTCGAACCTCGATCTCCCCGTCCTCGGCGGTCGAGCTCAACACGACTTGCGCGTTAGCCAACTACGCCACCGAGGCGGGTTTGGATATTACTGAAGGTTTTTTATGTAACGCACTAACTATGATTGTTCTGTTATAGTTCAATTCTTATTTTAGCCATCCTAGTCAAAGTAAATCCAATTTCAAAATTATTTTTGGTTTTAAGTAATTATCTTTTGCTGGATGGTACCGGATATTTTTTATTCTTTATATCACCGCGTTTTACTACCCGTTCGGTTTATATACTTATGTACTAATTACGTAAATGGTTTTAGGGGTTAGGAAGGTTATATTAATAGGAACTGTACCCGCATTTGCGTGGATGGAGAGTGGAAAACAATTTAGGAAAAATGACTTTCTGTAAACTCAACCGAGATTAGAATCTCGATCTCCCCACCATTGGCAGTCTAGCCTACTGCAAGAGTAGCGCGTCAGACCACGTGGACACCGAAGTGGGTTTTAATTAGTTAGCTTGGTTGATACCCACTTTAATGGCTTCATTGTCTAAGGCTCTTAGTAAACTAGACTGCTGGTGACGGGAGATTGAGGTTCGAATCTCGGTCAGGTCTACTAAGGGTGGTTTTTACAAACAAAAAAAATCACCCTCCCTCTACGCATATCCTGGTACACTTCCTCCAAATATAGCCTTCCTAATCCCTAGAACCATTAGCGTGATTAGTGCATAAACGCGATTAAAATAAAAACTGGGCTTGATATTTTTATTATATCTAAATATAAATAATGTTCATAAATTTTTAACTAGGAAACTAGAGAAATATGGTCAGCTTGTTGTGCTTATTTTTTAATTATTCCCATTTTAAAAGAGTTTGTGGTAGTTAGGTGGAATTTTTATTATTAAGTGGTATAAGATGTGAAATATAATTTAATTTTTAAATTATCTGGCTTTTTAAAGAAATAAGTTCAATTTGCGAGCTAGTTTGCAAATATTTTACTAGAGGTTATACAATGGGCAGTTTTTAAGTACATTGTGGGTTTAGTTTTAAAATATAGCTATAATTATGAACTAAAATAATATTCTAGGAACTGTCACTCAGACATTGTGATAGAGGATGATATATTATTATTTTTAGTCTAATTTATATATTTTGCATTAGTTTAAATTTTATATTATACTTATGATTTTAAAATTAAATAATGTAAAATTACTTTTACAGGCAATAAGTGTGCAAAAATTATATATTAAATTGAATATGTTTAGTATTGAATTAGAGATGAATTTGATTCGATTCCAAGTTGTGGTTAATGTTGCTAAAAACATTGATTTAAATTAGCTAACAAGTACAATACTCAAAGAGAAAAAAATTCATATCACCCAAAAATATTTTGTTAAAGTAGTGAGAAGTAGTTAAAAGTAGTGAAGCAATATTTATGTTTTACAGTAGACAATCAAGAGTTGAAAGATATTTTGTTAATCGAAAACCTTGTAGTATGTGTAATGCTTAATTAATGTAGCTAATATTTTTATATATCTTTTTATCACAGCAATATCAGTCTGCCCTCAAAAATTAGTTCAGTGAACCACTAAAAGTTTACATCTTTTCTGTAGCCAGAAATACAATATTATAATTTAGCAAATAGAAACAATAACAATGTTAAAATGAGTAAATAAGTATGTAATACCGTGATAACTAATTAGATCTATCAAGATTATTCTAAAAACGAATTCAAATGTTGACTAAGAAAAGTTACACTTAACCCACTATTATATAACACAGCGGCCATCTGTCGGTTTGTACTAACAATATTGACAGAGATGTTAAGAGTTGCCGGTAGATGGCAGCAAGAATCAACAATCAATACTTCTTGAGCCATCTTGAAGCAGAATATTTTCTGTGGGTGTACAATCACATAGTGATTAATTTGGGGAATTTAATATAAACAAACTTATAAAACGGGAAAATAATTTGGTTTATCACACATCTATGAACCTGATGTTATTATTTTGGAATATACAACTATTATAAATTATTGGAAATCTCAGTGTTTCAACACTCTTGGGGCGTGGCATTAAGAACATTGTTTTGTTAGAAATAAAATCAAAACGAACGTTGAAAACTACCTTTCCAAGTCTTACATAGAATGCAATTTAAAATATGAAAAGCTGATTAGTGGTAGCATTGATGTCATGGACAACATACTTTGAATAAATAAACAAACTTGATTTCAAACACAGCCAACATGCTAAATAATTACATATTTAATGACATCAAATCGAATCCAACAAAATAAAATTTATAACTCAAACAATTCCTATACATCAACATGCATTTCAAGATAAATATCTGAAAATTATTAAACATCAATATTAATGTAGTCAAAAATATTCTGGCCTGTGTGAACATAATCGGAAGATTTCACAAAATGATGTCACTGAAATCCAAAATGGCCGCTATCACCGTTGCTCTCTTTATCAAAAACGAACATTTTACAAAATAGTCCCAACACTCACTTTAAATGTATCTGTGATCAAATCTACCACAATAACCCAAAGATTAAGATTACATATTTTCTTTTCATAAACGTTTTCTAAAAGATTTTCAAATGAATTAAAAAATACATATTTAATCCTTTTTTTTTGTAACCAATGTTAAAGGAAAGAAAATCAGGAGCGTACTGACGGCGACGCCCTCAGCATATGACGGGCCGGCGTCTTCTTGCGTCGGGATGCTGTATGGATCCAGGGAGTGTGAGCGCCAAGGGGGTAAGGGAGGTGCGGTGATTGGGTGCGGCTCGTAGAGAGAGAAATTTGGAGTTCACATCACTCTGTCTCTCTCATTTGTGTAGGATACAAGAGAGAAATAGGAAATACACCGAGAATAGGCTTGTTTTCATTCGTGATCATGTCAAGACAGAGATGTTTCTCGAACATTTGTCAGTGAAAGCACCATGTTCGAATCGTTTGTAGAGTGTTTCCAAATCTTATCTTCTCTCTCTATATTATATATATATAATAATTGAATATGTAATGTATATACATATTATAATTGGACCAAATCTACTATTTTACACATACTAATCCGAATCCTATAACAAATTATGAACATAAAAATAAAAATAAGTATTAATTGAAAATATAAATAATAACTAAATATGGTTACTGTTTTTATAATGCATTTATTATAATTTAGTGTTAGATTAGTGGTCCAGGATCTGGTTATAGTGTTTTCCTTTTGATTAATAATTGAAAATTTAAAAATAAAATATCTTTTTTTAATTTTTGGAAATCATGAATACCCTTAAGAATTGTAGGGATACTAGGTTAATATTCTTATATTTATTTTATGGTTTACATCTTCAATTCTTCAGATCCTTAAGGATATAAGAGATTCTAGGATAGGAAAAACCAAAATAAATTTCCAGGTTATTTTTTAAATTTTGAATTGTAATTGATTTTACAGGTATTTTATTAGTACTGGACAAATTTTAAAAATCTGAGTCTAGAGGCCATTAATTTTGCACTTAACTCAATGTTTTGTTACTAAGTATACTATTTATACTTTCCATAAAACTTAAAAATCAATGTAAAACTTTTGTGCCCACCATTTTATTTAAAATTTGGATTCGGGATTTAACTAATATATAATTTGTATTTAACCTAAATGTGAATACTAAATAAATTATTATAAATTCTATTCTGATTAAATGATCTGTATTATATTTTTAAAAGACGTTTAGATTTCTACTTAAAATAATGGACACTGATACATACATTTGTTACAGGGTCTATATTATGTTCAATATTTATTAAAACAGTAGTATGATCACGTTTCTATGCCCCAATTTTCTAACCAATGGACATATCTGACAGCTATAAAATACTAGAACTACTTTCACGTATTCATATATCAAGTCATGTGATCTACAACTGTCACTTTTGAAAGATACCATCAATACCTCTAATTTAACAACTACAATATAGTAAAATAGTACCAATATTTTACCACATAAAATGTATTTTCTAATAAATGTTTCCAACTTTCATTCATAAGACAATCACGCCATGTTTATTCAAGGTAGGTTTACACACTAAACGTCATTCTAACCAAAAAGGGCCAGATTAACATGAGTTGGAAGGGGAAGCTAGAAAAGTAAACATTATATGGTCAAAAGAATCAAATAAATCTCCATTAGAAACAGATGAATTCACCTCAACAGTTCTTGAATATCTGTTCAGGGTGTCCTTAATTTAATGACAACTTTATCTCTTCATTTACAAAGTTTCTCATCTCATGCAGGTAGATATACTCATGACAGATATTCAAAAACTGGTGGTATCACCATGTGAAGAAAATTAAATTCGTTTCTTACTGGAGAATTATTATTTTTTGGCCAAAGAAAAAGTTTTGCTATAAAAATTGCAAAAAAAAAACAACTTAGTTTTTCCTCCTCCCCTTCACCCCACCTTAAGGCATGTCTTAAAGGGATACGACCCAGGGGCTTTTGCCACCTGGAGGAACTCCGGAGCTTAAGTGAAAATTATCTTATTTTTAATGCTGATCGAAATAAAGGGCACATTAAATTATTTATTTAATAGAAGGTCAATTAATTATTATTAAATAAATTAAATTTATATACAATATATATATAGGTATGACGGTTTATGATTCACACATATTTTAAATATATATACGATTTTATTGGTTGAAACCCCACTAAACGTTTTCTCTAACGGTATTTTGTATGTTTTGAAATCTGACCAGACTACCATTGATGTTAACAGTAACTGCGTTAAATTTATAACATTGTGTATTGATATTTTATCACGTATATGATAAAATTTGACTGTTGTAATCAGATTTCTTTTTCTTTTGAAAATATTACTGGGAACCTCACAGAACTTGTAGCCCAGGGGTCTGCAAAGTCTTAATCCAGCCTTTTGACCAACTGTCAACATTCAACCGTGACATCAACAATTTATTTAATGTTTGGCAAGTTGGACATTTTCTCAGAGAACTACTAAATTCCAACAAATTTAATCAAATAGTCAGTATTAAAATAAAAGTAGCAAAAGTAAGGGCATAAAATAGTTTCAGTATTTGTACAAAAATGGACAGAGATCTTATTTTTAAGATTTACTCGAATATACTTTCACGTATTCATACGCCAGGTCATGTGATATTCAGCTTTCACTCTCAATATAGTTTAACCTATATATACATATAAAATACTAATGGTGTAAATGTTTCAATTTTGTCTTTTTTTTTTTAAGTTTCTTTCCATGAAAATTGGACTGTACGAAAGCCTCATTCAATAAATGTGATGACGGTATTTTGACGTTCGCCTACTCCGTGTAGTACAGGCTACGCCACGCGTAATAGGAATATGTATTGATCCGGAGACTCTGGGCCGCGTCCAAACGAGCGCATGAGGGGGTCACGAAGTGTGCGTCACCTCTAGCGCAATTGGGTTCGAGCCCCGAATGTTGCTTTATGTTCTAACTGGCTTTAGGTTTTTATTTTCTAAGCTCTACGTTTAACACATGGTTTGAATAACTGATGGGTTAACCTATTTATTTGAGGTGTTTGAAGTGCACTTTCTGAACCAACTGATTATATCGGCACACGAATATTTCTATGAGCGAGAGCGAAAGATCCCACTAATTTTGCCTTGAAATGTATTTTAAGATACCTTCCAGGGTTCTTTTACACGCCACAATTGACATGTGACCGATGGCTTCACTTCCCCTCCAAAGTAAATTGTGCTACGGATTTTTATCTCCCAAGAAAAATCAATTCGACCCCAGCTGGGTTTGAACCCACGAACCTCAGGCTATGAACGATACTTTAAATCATGACCATTCGAGGTCCAAACCGGTTAACCTAAGGTACTGAATCAAGGAAGATAGCTAGTATAAAATGAACCCGCATTAGCTAGAATATAAGGAAAGAAAAATTACAGTTAAAATCAAATGATTCATTAATATAGACATCGACGATTCTAGCATTATTTTTTGTCACTGCCCGATCGGGCTATATGCGTATTAAATAATTATACGAAATTGTTAAGGAGCATGATGATTTGTTTTAGGAAAAGTGTACACCCATTTAAGTGGAGTGTAGAAAACCATTTAAAAAAAACATCCATCCATGATTTGAATCCCGATCTCCAGGTCATATCGGGATTCCAGTTTATTGCAAGAGTAGCATCTTTATTTTATCACTGCGTCTAATGTTCAGGTTATACAAAAATTTCACTTAATATACAGTATATAGAAGTCCACTGGGGTGGGAGGGTTTGTAATTTAGAAAATCCCCCAATCTGCATGTAGGTCAGAGGATAAAGTCATTAGAAACATTCGATAATTCGAGCAGGTTCAAATCCAAATCTCTATAGGCAGAATACACGACTAAGCCAACATTCATAGAAGGGCGTGGATTAAAATATATCATAACAGATATGAGCATTAAACATTCAATTTAAGGTGCGTGCGAAGAAGTATTTCTAAATCATTTAACATTTGTTACATCAAGCATCGTCGTGTATATCTAATCAATTAGTCTATTTAGAGATATATCCTACCACTCGAGTTAAGGTGTTCTAACAATAATAGAATGGTTAGAAAATTGAATTTTGTTGTGTCATTATTTCCTAATGAAGGACATTTTTTCAGAGGTTTAATTGATCTAACCTAAGGAAAACAAGATAGAAGGGCTAACTCAAATAAATGTACCAGGTTCTTTGCAAGGAGACTTAGAAGTCACGCCCAAATAATAATACTTAGCACATCTTCTTACTACCCGTTTGAGTGATACCCTTAATTACTAAATACGCTAATGGGTTATGAATTTGAAAGGTTGAACATAGAGGGAGTGAACCCGCATTTGCATTGAGGGAAGTGGAAAACCACCCCTAGTTCACCCGAGTGAGATTCGAACCTTAATATCCCCGTCTTCGGCACTCTAGCTCAACAAGAAACTAGCACGTAAGCTAACTACGCCACCGAGATGGGTACGCCCAAACACAAGTGTTAATATAGGCCTACCTAGGACAACTAATATGACAGACAACTACACCGATGGAAAATTGAAAGCGTAGAAATTTTACAAGTATTTAACGTGTACTGATTATGTCATCACATGACCTACAATCTAACTTAGGCTACAATATAGCGCCCAATACTACGCACCCTAAAGCCCACTTTCGTCCACCAACATTGAAAGAAAGTCACTAAAATTTTGCATTCCAAAAATATGTCTTCTTTTGATATATAAATCATAAATTTCACCTATAATGCTATCAATAACATACAACAATACTTGTTTATGGATTACTGTCATAATTCTCTTCAATTATTTACTAAAAGGGCTAAGAATGTAAACACAATTATTGTAACATATTTTTCCCGCCACTGTGGCAACATAAGATTGCAATTTTCAAATAATGATCTTCCTATGAAAATCAGACAAAATTTTGACTTGATTTTCTTACAAATTGATATTTGAAGAATCATTTAAAAATACATATTTTTGGCGGTCAACATTGATAACATTTTACTATTCATTAGTGTTTAATAGCAGGTATTTATTGTATATCATTCAAAAGTTACTGCTTCATATCACATGTCTTAACGTCTGAATACGTGGAAGTAGATATTGTAGCTTCCCAAACTGTCAGATAAATCAATTTATAAGAAAATTGGGGTGTAGACTTATATTTATTTTATGACAGGCTAGAGTAAAAATACAGAAATATTTTGACCAGCTTCACCTGGAATCGAATCAAAGTATCTTAACATTCTTGTTCGACCAGTTTAACTTCTTAGACACCACGATGGGCTTGAATAAAAATAAAATAAAACTGGAAATGTTTTTCCCTGGAATGTAAACATATTTTCGTCTCCCTACAAGCACTTAGTAACATCCTTGATCATGAAAGGTGATCGGTTTAATTGAACCTGTTTCCCAAGAGAAAAGGAACCTACATAACAATTTTCATATAAATGCTAATATCTGTAGGTTAGAAAGATTACTAGATCTACTTTCACGTGTTCACAAGTCAAGGTATGTGATCACTAACTATCATATATTATAGATACCATCAATACTTATAAATAACACTAATAATATATAAAAATTATATCAATTTTGGCCAATAAAAATATATTTTATAAAATGCCCTTTCTATTAAAATCTGACCATAAAATATTGACTTTATGAGGCAATCATACTTTTGTATTATTTTTTAGCACCACGTCATACTACCTGTTTAGGTTACACGCATATATACTAATTACGCTACTAGGATAGCTATGAGGAATGTTGATTTCAAGAATATGTATCCGCATTTGTGTGAAGGGACAGTGGAATTTTTTTATAAAAACCATACTCGGTACAAGAACCAACCGGGGTTTTAATTCCGATCTCCCTGTTATTGGAAATATAATCTAACATGAAGTGACTCCTTAGACCATGCGGCCACCGGAGCAAGTCATATCTTATTATACGTTCGGGCTATACGCACTTACGCTAATGTGCAATGGTAGGGTGATTGTGAGAGGAAATGGAGGACCTACAGTTTAACGTGGGATCCAAACCACGGTGCGGAGGCCTGGTATTCCTCACATTCACAAGTTGTGATTAATACACGTCTTGTCAGAGGTGAAGTAAGGGTTTGGCAATCACATAAACCTGTGCCGGGACCGAGGATTGAACTCCGGACCCCAGCACAGAAGTCCGACACCTTACCCCTAGACCGCCAGGTCACCTCATATCTTATTAAAAGCTTTCAGAGCTTCTGTCCAATTTTTAACATTTTAGAAAACATTTTAAATCATGTCAAACAAGGAATATATTATATTTAGGAAGAAAGAGATTAAGAATATTACTTTTTTGTAAATTACATAGGCCTATTTTAATTTAACAAAAAAGGTTATATTCTAAATATCCTCCTTCTTAAATAAAACTTTAAAACTATGATTGGACTCTACATGCTTTACTACCCTGAGCAATGCTTTTCTTTACTTTCAACAAACAGAAAAAAAACTCAATTTTATTATTTCCAAGTCAGTTTTTAATGAATTAAATAAAATAAAAATTTTAAAATTCCAGCTTCGAGATGCACATATTCGTCCCCAGGTGCTACTAATAAATGTCAGACCTCAGAATTCAATAGATATCTTGCAGAATGCATGACAGATACACAAACTCTTCATTTTATTAATATATAAAATATAATTGAAACTTAGTCATACCAACTACCTGTCCCCAATAAAAAAAATGGGTAGTATGGTTAGTAAACTCTTAACTGGGGGGGTCAGAATCAATCAGGTGCATTGACAGTATCACTCTTTCTCTTTCTATATATACGATCACATATATAACACAAAATGAGGACGATAATTATTTAGAGATTACTTCGAACAACATATCATTTGAGAGGGTTAGTGAGTTTAAATATTTAGGAACAATTTTAACTGGTAATAACGATATTAGAATGAAAATTAGGAAAATAATAGAGTCTAGAAAGGCATGGTATTAATCGGTCAGTAAGTTTTTGACATCTCGCCTGTTTCATGGAATGTAAAACTCAGAATACACAAAACCATAAATCTACCGGTTGTTCTTTATGGGTGTGAAACATGATCTCTAACTTTACTGGGTTCTGGAGGAGGTTACATAATATAAAACTCATTAAAATACATTGTTAGGATATCAAGTCTCGTAGATTACGGTGGGCAGGACATGCAGTGTGAATTGGAGATTCTAGAACCCTTTTCAGGGTATTGACTGGCAAACTCAGGAGGAAGAGACAATTGGTAAGGTCTGGATGCAGATGGGAGGATAATATCAGAGTGAGCCTGAAATGCATAGTGTTAATGAGGTGGACTGGATAAAACCAGCAAAAGGTAGGGATAGGTAGCGTAATTTTGTAAGCGCGGCAATGAACTTTCGAGTTCCTAATGCCATATAGAGTAAGTTAGTAAAATATTGCTTCCGTAGACAAGTTATTTAGTTTAATTTCCACATTGAATAGTATCAACACCTCTTTAATATTTGTCGGAGAAATTTGAAATTTGATCTTTATTTAAAAAGTTTCTGTTAAAATTCTAAAATGCCAATGAAAATTATTCAGGAACTGTTGATATAGGCCTACTATAAGTAGATAATTAAAGCCTAATGTATCTCTGATTTTTATTATTTTTTAACTGTAAAAACATGGACCCAAAGTCATGTTCCCTTCCATCTCATCTTATCCCGTATTTAATTCGGCAAAATAAAAATAAATAATATATACATAGGGAACATAATATTAATAGCATCTTACTTACAAGGCAGTACTGATAGTTAGCACACTTTTTAATCTTCCGTTGCAGACATATGAACGTTATTACAGGTAGTAGTTCTTTCAGTACGATACATGAAAACAACAGTCTTAGAGAGATGGGCAGGGTATGTAAGAGGGAGAATTGAATCTGAGAAAAGTTTGGGATCGCGGTGGTGGCTTGGTCTTAAGGGAAAAATCCATCCTTTGCACGAACAAAGAGAAGCGAAAAATGGAAGAAGTCTGAAGAGAATGTTGAATCATTAATCACAGCACCCTAGGGTCTGTTTAGCGGGCTCCTCACAGCACACACCCCTTCCTTTTACCCTCCAAACCCTCACACTACAACCCCCTTCTTTCGCTTTATTATTTTTTTTTTTTAGAAAAGAGCGGTCAGTAGCCCTTTTGTGACCCACTTTGAGTTCAAAAACAAGGCTCCGTGGCGGCGGCCAAGGGGATTGCAGTGACTTCTTGATAATGACATGAGAAATATTTGAAGTCATGTTCTTAAGGTTTTGTTAATGATATGTCAGTTTTATTTTTTATTTAGTTTAAGTATTTAACGTGACCTTTCTGAACCGACTGATTGTATCAGCACACGGATATTTCTACGAGCGAGAGCGAAAGCGCCTACCAATTTTGCTGGGAGGTGTTTTCACATACTTCCAGGGTTATTTTACATGCCACAATCGACATTGGACAACGGTTTTACCCCCCAAGTAAATTGTGCTACGGATTTTTATCGCTCAAGAAAAATCACTGAAGTTGACGGGAGGCAATCATTCAAGGATGTAGCCAGAATGAAATTTTGAGGGAAGAGGCAGGGATTGGAAGGCACAGCCTACTCACCATTAAAAACTGAGAATATTTATGAATATAAGTGCCTTTAGGCTTTTTGGATGTTATATCTGTTCAATATCTATGTTATCTTATAAGTGTGCTGATATAATCAGTCATTTCCGAAAGTTACGTTAAATTCCTCAAATAAAATAAAATAACATTATCATTAGATCACCAATCTTGCAATTGGTTTGCTGTAGCTCTCCAATTTTGCCTATTCTGGACCAAATTTTATACATTTTTACCTTTTTATGACAACGTCGTCCACTATCTGATTTATGTACTCCAAATCTTGGATCCCTCTTGAATTTCTTCTTTCCACATATCCTTTTACAATTATTTTCGTCAAACTACAATGTCTCGGTATATGCCCTACCACGTCAACTCACCTTTCTGTAAGTTATATTTCCAAAGTTTCCTTTATTAATTTAATTTGCTATTTTTTTTATTTCGAACACTGCGTTCTACCATCCGTTCAGACTATCCACAGAATTACAATAATAGGGTAGAGAAGAGGATGGTAGAACTGAGATGAAATGTACCTGGATTTGCTTAGATCTAGATTGGCAAATTATTTGGGGAAAAAACTTTTTCAGTATGCCTGACCGGGATTCAAACCTTGATATCCCCGTCACTGGCAAGAGTGACGCGTTAGACCATTCGACTACCGAAGCGGATGTCTTGAGATGTAGACCAATCTTTTCGCGGTGGTGAACGGGGGAAAGAGAAGAGGAAGGGGCGTCAGAAAGGGCGACATGTGTAAGAAGCTCATCCAGAAGACGTGTGTCAGTCAAACCTATCTACTAACCAAGCACTCTTTCCGACATCTTAGGATTGTTAGCCCCTCCTACCCCAACCTACCTTCCAACCCCCAGTCACCCAGATAACGCACATATGAGGATATTGGATCGACGGCGTATTTTAGAATATCTTGGTTGCGGAGGTTACGAAACGTTGAGGGGTTTGGAAGAGTGGACATTCTGGGTGAGTCATTGCGTTTTTATTTTATATAACTTTTATTTTTACTATCATTTTAATCAACAATATATTTATTGGAGGTGGGGTATTTAATGTTAATGTTTTAATAGTGTATGCTCCAGTTTTTTATTGTCCTAACCATGGGTGAATCACCGCGTAGGTTCAGGAAAACGCGCTTGGGTCTTCAGTATCATAGGGATCTTGAAAATAAAAAAATAAAAATTAGTTTTTTTTCCTTTAGTTAATTAATAAAATATATAAAATAATAAGGTTGTTATAGTTTATAGGTGGGCCGGCATGCTATTATTTGGTCAGTAAGTTGTTGACATCTAGCCTGCTTTCAAGGAATGTAAAAAACTCAAAATATATAAAACAATATTACCGATTGTTCTCTATGGTTGGGAAACGTCTCTTACTTTACATGACGAAAACCAAATTAGGATGTTCAAAAACAAGGTGCTTAGGAAGATATTTGGTCCAAAGATGGATGAGGCTAATGGGGAGTGGAGGAGATTACATAAGGATGAGTTACTTATCCTGTACTTATCACAATACATTGTTAGGACAATCAAGTCTCGTAGATTACGGTGGGCAGGGCATGCAAGGTGAAATACAGAATCTAGAACCATGTTTAGAGTAATGACAGGCAAACCCAAGGGGAAGAGACCATTGGGAAGACCTAGACGCAGATGGGAGGATATTAGAATGATTCTGAAATAGATAGGGTGTAATGAGGTGTACTGGCTGGAACTAGCTCAAGATAGGGATAGGTGGAGTACTTTTGCAAGTGGGCAATAAACTTTAAAGTTCCTAATGACAGAAAGTAAGTAAGGCGAGCCGATTAACGTGTCGACAAAATGCGTGTAAACATTGTGGACCTCATATTAAGATGGTATTGTGGGTGATAAGAATGTGGTTTTGCTGTTAATGCCAATGGTGAACGCTCATTTTCCATATCTAAACGGGGTAATCATTACCGTATTTACGCAATTAATTATGCCAATTGCATTTAAGCGATTGGCCACTTATATTTATATAAAACTATTTTGTTCAGTCATTCCACTTTTATATTATTATTATTATTATTATTATTATTATTATTGTAATTATATACAAAATGACGAAAATTTTGTTCTCATTTATTTTTCTTCAAAACAAAATACTTGTTTGTTTATGTGTTTATATTACTTACCATTTAATTATACCAAAAGGTATGTACAGTACGATTTATTTTTTAACACACAAATATGTGAGTATATATCTTAATATATATATTTTTTCTGTACGTGTGTATGTCACTGAACTCCTCCTAAACGGCTGGACCGATTTTGATGACATTTTTTGTGTGTGTTTGAGTGGGTCCGTGGATGGTTTAGATTCACAATTGGACCCGGTAGGTGGCGCTGCAATCGGGTTCTAGGATTTTATTTTTAATTTTTTAGGGATTTTTTTAAATATTTTTTTGCATATCAGACCATGTAACTTCAAAATTTCACTCCCCCCAACCCCTCAATATTTATAATAATGAATATAATATTAATAATTGGCCGTTAAAACCTTCAATTATGCCACCTAAACGAAAAGCCAACGTTCGGGCAGGACAACGTCTGTCGGGTCCGCTAGTATTATATGTTTTTGTTTAATCGAAAAAAAACTGTAATTTTAAATTAATGCATTTTAGTTTAACCCACTTAAATAAATATTATTTTAAATAAACCGAAGTGGGACCTCAGAATCAGGTTGCACTTGGGGGCCTCCACTGAGCGGATATCGTTCATGTTTTAATGATAGTTGTTACGTCCCAGTCCAGCTCGTCTTCCTATGTCCTATGTCTTGTTCCTAAGACTAGGAATGATTTTAATAAAAAAAACTTTAATCCTCTAAAGTAGAACAAAAATACTGAGCACTAAATTTCTGTCAACCGTATAAGCTAAATCATAAATGTTAACAGCAGACTCACGGTTTTACATTCAAAATGTAGGCCTATAGGTTCTCGTTATACACGTTAGAAGTGTTTCTACTAATTTGAAGAAAGTCCAATTACTTTATTTAAATCGCTGTCCTAATTTACTTAAAAAATATAAAATTGGATTCTAGAGCAATTAATAAATTTTATTGGCTTTCAGTTAAAAATACCCCCTTCTCTTACCAGAGAAATTTCATTCTGGCTAAAGCCTTGATCGTATACCGCTATTAGCCCCCAAAATTAAATTTCTCGGCTCACCACTGTCAAACTGCCGACAAATTATACATAAAGTATATACATTACTAGTAACAACATTTCTTAAGGTGGTAGTGTAGGGTACGTAAGTTAAAGGCAGTTTTTTTTTTTTTTTTTGCAGTTTTGTATCAAAACTTTTTTTTTTTTGTCAAAAGAAATCAAATATATCTCCGATAGAAATATAGAGTTTAAATTTCTTTACATGTTGACATCAACAATTGTATAATATATTACAAGGTTGTCCTGTAATTTAATGACAACTTTTTCTTTTCATTGAAAATATTTTCTCATCTAATGCTTCTATGTACAGACATATATTTAAGAATGGTTAAGGTCACCATTTGAAGAAAATTAAACTCCTATGTTTTGACATGAGCAATAACTTATTTTATTTATTTTGACATAACAAATATTTTTCTATAAAACTACAAAAATATTTAACTTTTTTTCTAGCGTCCTCTACGCTCCCTCCTTAGGTGATAAGACGTCTCCGGTATTTCAGAATGGAAGGAATAGAAGGAAGGTAGAGAGAGATAAAGCGGGCTGCAGGGAAATAGTGACCTGTCATTACTCTTCCATTAAGCAAACTGTGAATACAAGCGAACCTGTCGTAGGTTCCACTTGTTCCCTTGTTGTCGTTTCATTATGTTACAGATCCATGGTAAATAATCATGGTTTGTAACCTACCTCAATTTCTGGAGCATTCGTCATTGTCGTCCATTACAGTGCACTTCTGAACGAGGTCAGGGTCGGTCAAGGTCTTTGTGACGTCAGGGAGTATCTGATGCGTATAGTACGCCTCTGATGGCTCTCTTGGGGATCGTACTTTTTTTTTTTCTTCTTATTGCCTAGGCATCTTCAGGGACAGCTATTCTAAAATTATTGATGGAGACCGGAGAAGATAGAGTTAAATTTTCATAGAATGGGCCTATCTGACAGTTATAAAGGTTTCTTTTTCTACACATCGTCTCGTTATCCGTTCGGACTTTACGCAAGCTATAAAAGTTACTAGATCAGCTTTCAAGTATTCTTAAGTCAAACAATGTAATCTACAGCTTTCACTTCTGATATATATATATATATATATAATATATATATATATATATAGGCCTGCTATTTTTAATCAAGCAATGTGTTTAAAAAAAAAAGTACTTTATGTTATTTATTTTAAGTTAATGAGGGTAAAAGGTGTGTGAATTTTTTTTAAAGTGGACTATCCTTCCATATAGCCCTTATTAAAAATGTATCATACCATGTAGGGCTTAGGCCAACTTTCTTGATTGTTAAGGTCACCGAATTTTTAGTAAGTTCAGACATTTTGAAATTTTTGTGCAAATTTAAAGCTCAATAATTTTTTTTAAATAATCATTTTTTTTATGACATCAGGGACCCTGTATAAATAGCGTCCAAAACTTAACCGACTGGATGATATTTACATATAAATTATATGATAGTCCTCAAAGTAAATTCTGTTTTGTATATAAATATATATATAATTTTTTTTGTAGAACTTGAGAAATTACTGTCGAAATTAATTGTCGTTTTTATTAAATGTCGGCTTCTTCTTTGAATATTTATGGGATTTGAAATTATTGTTCTCCTGTGTATAGGCCCTCGTATATATTTTTTAAACGATAAAAATCGTTCAGGTAAAACACTGGGTGTCACTGTCGAAATAAATCGCTTTTAAGTTTTAACCATGCTTATACTATTTAAAAACAAATAGCTTGAATATTAATAAGTTGTTCTTATTTTGACATCAAGTTGATAGCTTTTACTTTTTAGATACGTCTTAGTTAATGGATTAAATATCTTAATATGAAACAATAATTGATTTTGCTTCCTCCCCGTTCCTGACTCTCTGTTATTCTTGATTTAAAATTATTTCTTCTAAACTATTTTGTAGCTATACACTTTGTTTCTATAAACTAAGTGTGACTACAAATGTTAGTAATATCAAAGCGTCTTGTATATAAGAATAATTTTTTAAACGATACCTACTAAGTAAACATTCAGGAATTAATCATTTCTGGCTTAAACATAGTAGTATAAAATAATTAGAGACAAATTAAAATAATTCATATTTGTGAATGCATTCCGTGAGTTGGTATGTAATTAATTATTTGTCATTTAAAGTTCAATTTTTAAAAAGTAGTATTTGATTGCTGTGGATGATAATGAAATACAAATAAAAATTCCATTAAAACTATAACATATATAAAAAAAAAGAATGTGAATAAAATGGTGGCTTTTCAGTCTGGCTGAGTGAGAAATGTAATGGCAGATGTGTTGGAAGAAGAGGGTTGGTCCATAGAGTGGGAGGAGGAGAGAGAGAGAGAGCGCGTGAGAGGTTTAGATAATGAGAACTACCCTCCCCCTTGTTTCATCTTCATCCCTTCTTTGCCTTCCCTGCGAGCGTTGAACAGCTTCAGCTGTCACCACGTAGTTCATCGCACCGCTCATAGATGGCAATACCAGGCGGTAACAGGATCAATATTAGGATAATGGCAGCAGCCAGAATAAGTCAAATAATTATTAATTTTATTATTTAAAATATATAGCATTCTGGTTTTTCTTTAAAAAAACAACAGTTTCATTAGCATCTAATACCTTACTAGTGATCTCCGAAACATCCATACCCAGCCCTGATTAGGTACTGCTTGAAAACAAAGCCTTCCACAAAAGCGTGATTTGAACCAAAGCCTTTCAGAAGTGTCTGACAACTGTATCTTTTTCAAAGGTCTAGTAGCATTTTAAACGAATTAATATCTTAATATTTTCCAACTGAAAACGGAATGTGAGATAAATGAAAAAATATCTAAGATAGGAAGAAAAATATTTCTTGGTTGATTTCATCATGATTTTGTGCGGGTCATTAGGAGAGAATTACTAAAATATGTATGTTTATGACCTTTAAAAACTATCAAATACAGAGAAATATAAAATATTATGTAAGTAGTTTGAGGCGTTAATAATTAATTTCTAAAAATTTTGGTCGAATAGTCTAAGGCGTCACTCTCGCGGTAGACTAGAGTGCCGATGACGGGTAGATCGAGTTTCGAATCTCGGTTGGGTGTTCTGAGGATGGTTTTTATAAAATGGTTTTCCACTCTCCCTCCACGCTAATGTGGGTACACTTCCTATTTATATAACCTTTCTAATCCATAACAATATTGGCGTAGTTAGTACATAAGCATATAACCGAATGGGCAAGACGTGGTGCTAAGAAAAAATTTACCAAGACACTCTTATTGAAAAAAAAATTGTTACAGACTCAATAATTTACAAAATACACGAAAGTCGTGCGAAGCACTGGCTATAATAAATAAAAGAGGAAAATATAGCGTCCCTGTCTTTAAATTAAGATGATTATCACTAAAGACAAATATATTTTCTTAGTAACCAGTTCCTAATCACTATACTCGGTTATTTTCTTTAAATTTAATCTATGTTATGTTTTGCATTTCATTGCTTAGTCATAAACTTAAAGCTAACACTATTCCAAACCATATAATGCATTTGTCAATTTTCATTTTTTTAATAATAAATAAATCTTGCTTCGGTGGCCGCATTATCTATGACGTCACTCTCATTTTGGACTGTCCTTCTGAAGACAAAGAGATCTGGGTTCAAATCTCAGTCAGGTGTACTGATTAGGGCATTTCCTAAATGGTTTTCAACACTCCCTCCACCCAAATGTTGACACACTTCCTTTAAATTCAACCTTCCTTATTCCTAACTAACGTAATTAGTACATGTATATAGCCAGAAGAGGTATTAAAACGTGGTGCTATAGTAATAATAATAATAATAAATATATTTCTAGAAATATTGTAAATAATTAGTTGGGAACGTTAAGAGCCTGCATTAAAGCCATTTAAACAAACAGCGAAAATATGAAATTTGTAAATTTCAGTCGAAAAAAAAAAGTGATCGATAAGTAGCCGCCGACCAAAATAAAATATCTTCAACAGTAGTTTTTTAAAAGTGAAAGGTTGAAATATGACTCTTTAATTCGTTAAGTTTAAATCCTATAAAACCCTAGTTATTATTAAGTGACATTTTATTTTACGATGTGCCATAAGAAAGAGACGTGAAACATCAAATAAATAAAAGGTCCTCCCCCCCCTCCCCGGTCTCCTTTCATCCTCTTTCTCTTGAGAGTATGATTGAGATAGATCGTCGTTCCAACCGATAGGGCATGCTCCGTTCAATCGGCGTATGGTTACTCACTTCCCGTTGCAATATATCAATCTTCGGCCGGCAATAAAACACGACAGCCTCAACTGTTAGCTACTACAGGAGTACCTTAGTTCGGTCGGTGGAGGATGGTTTAATTCAATATCTTTCTGTGGAGGGTCGCGAGTTACATTCTAACTTCATTGTTTTATTTTGTTTTTTATTTAGCAGAACGTCTTACTACCTATTCTGGCTATACGCATATGCACTAATTATTCTGGTGAGTTAAGGATAAGGAAGGTTGAATTTAAAGGAAATGTGTCCACATTTGTGTGGAGGGAGAGTGGAAAACTACTTAGGGAAACCACCCTCAATACACCCGACCGGGATGCGAACCCTGATCTCCCGGTCATTGAGAGTCCACTCTATTGCGAGAATGCTTTTAGAGCATGCAGCTACTCAAGTGGGTAGTTTTACTACTGACTGTGATATTATTATGAATCTAAACATTAGACTACAATTTTAGCACCGCAGGAAATTTACCTGAATTTGCGGAGTAGGCGGGTGTAAAATCAACAGACCTGACAAGAATTCGAACCCCGATCTCTCAGTCATTGGTGGTCCAATCTATTGCGAGAGTGACGCCTTCGGCCACCGAAATGAATGCCTACTTATTCTTCCACGTCAATAATCATATGGTCTGAGGCGGTAGACTTGTATATTGAAGGGCCCCCTTGGTCATCATTGATGAGAAAGTCAGGGTTTGATTCCCGGATAAGTGCAGACAAGGCACGGGGGTGGGGGGTCCTTTAGCGTATTATAACTACTGTATTTTTTATTACTTTTCCTCCACACTAATTTATGTGCCCAGTTTTAGAGTAAATACACTAGAATTAGCATGGAGAAGGGATGGAAAAACCACTACTCCTATAGGCCTACCTCTGATGTGTAAAGGGGGGAGGGTATCTTTAGCTATTTGCCTTTTCGTGGACTCATCAGTCGGATTTTGAAGCATTTCCTTAATATTTCCTTAACATTCACCCTCTCTTTATGTGCTTGAACTAATTATAATTGTGGATAGTCTTAAAAAGCATTAATAGACTAAAATTTCTTATTTATTTTCACACCACGTCTTACTACCTACTAGTCAGGGCTATACACATTTAACTACACTAATGAGTTAGGGATGAGGAAGGTTAGATTTAAAGGAAATGTACCCAAATTTACGTAGATGGAGAGTGGGTAGCCATTTTGTGAGAACCACTATTCAGTAAATCTGACCAAGATTTGAATCCCTACCTCCCAGTAATTAAAAAAACATACTAGATAAAACAGTGTGAATTAAAATGTATTACTAGTATTATTAAATATAGGATCTAGTAAAGCCTACCTCATTCATGAAGTACGAATATATAAATAAAATGTCACACTTTGTAGATCAGGTTCATCAGACGTCTTAAATACATAAATAGAAGAACTAGTTACCCATCCATTAAAGTTATTGACTCACTTCATTTCACTTCACTTCACTTTCACTGTTTGATTTTCTTATTTTCGTTTTAACCAATATCGTGTACGTTTTAAACACAGGGTTTTAATACCAACTTAACTTTGTAAAAAAAAAACACGTGAGGCAGCCACACAACACTAGAACAGGGAAATGGCACTGACCTATCTGTGAGTTTAAACATTATAGACATCAGCCGTTAACTACTTTGCTCTTTTGGCCAGTTTCATAGTCAGATTGCGTACGTCTCAAGTCCGGCGATATACTAAATACAAGACGACACCGAACTAGATCAGAATGGAATGGGGCAGTTTAATATGCGAAACTGGCCCATGAAGATATTATAAACCGTTCTTGAATATCTGTCATGAGCATAGTAGCATTAGATGAGAAACTTTTTAAATGAAGAGAAAATGTTGTCATTTAATTTCACTACACCCTTTACAGATATTCAAAAATTTAAAAGTCACCGTGTGAAGAAAATTAAACTCAATGTTTCTATTGGAGAAATATTTTATTTATTTTGACAAAAAAAAAAGTTTTGGTATAAAAATTGCAAAAAAAAAAAGCCTTTAACTCAGGTTTACTACACTCTCACCTTAAAAGGCCGGTATTAATACAATTTTTATAACCAATATTTTTGTTGTTAAAAACAAACAAAACATTGGTTTGATAGCTGCGTTTTGTTTAATTTTTTACATATAGCTTAGTAATCTCAACAAATATTTGATATTTATCATAGGAATCCTGGAATTTGATGTAAACTTTTTTTTTTAATTTCTCATAAAATGCTAATACGCCTATTACAGATATTACTACATGTAGAAAATTCAAAGATTTGTCTACTTTATTGTATTTTGCTTAGATACACCAAATATATTTGAAATAATAATATCATATTTTGTAATATCATATCGTAAAATAGCTCAAAAGCATTGCACTAAGCTTGAAACAAAACTATTTTAATAGAAATTAAATCCAAAAAGAATTATTAAAAACCTATTTCAAATCATAAGAGAAAAATTCACACGTGTTGATTAAGAGTTTTGAGTTAAAGATTTATCAAATAAAAAAAATACGACCCATATTAAATTAGTTATTTTTTGTATAAGATTATTTAGAAAACGAATGTGATGAAATCTTGTTTTGAATTGTCTTGTATACTAGTTTCACACAAACACGGACTTTATTTCACAAAAATTAAAATGACAATTCGTTAATAAAATATCATTTCAAATATGAATGTAGATCAAACATTTCCTCAGCATCACACCATTTATCGATGGTACTATTTCTTGAAAACCGCTAAACTCTCTTCCAAAACACTCTCTTGAAAGTAATACAACTACACCAAAGGACAGTTTCTGATCAACTGACTTTCCAAAACACTAAACGTTTGAATCCCCTCCCCACCATCCCAACAACCTCTTTGAAAAGCTTAATGATCTTCACTAACAGTCTAGTTTTTTTTTTCACTCCCATCTCTTTTCATGTATCTAATGATGGTCGAACACGTTTCATAATTAGTACGCCACACATTAAGGACTTCAAGTTGAGGGGTGAAATTCATCGGGAGGGAGGTTTTTTTTAAAAGGGGTGTAGTAGGCCCCATGCTGACTGTTAGCGATCATTAGACAAAGTCACATTATTATCGTCTGATTCGACATCATTAAGTATTGTTACTTGGAGGGATATATACCACTCTAGCATGTAGTACCTCTCCTTCTAAAGAGGACACTCAATCATCTCGTAACGTAAAGTGTGTTATGATAACTTGACGTTTTTGTTAAACTATATTTTTGTATCTTTAAAACTAGATCAAATCTAGGTGTGTATATATATATATATATAAAAAGCTAAGCATGTATTTTATATTTTAAAGTCAAATATTTTTAGTTAATTGTCAAATACGTTAAAAATATATTTATAAAGCTAATCATGTATTTTATATTTTAAAGTCAAATATTTTTAGTTAATTGTCAAATACGTTAAAAATATATTTATGAAGCTAATCATGTATGTTATATTTTAAAGTCAAATATTTTTAGTTAATTGTCAAATACGTTAAAAATATATTTATAAAGCTAATCATGTATTTTATATTTTAAAGTCAAATATTTTTAGTTAATTGTCAAATACGTTAAAAATATATTTATAAAGCTAATCATGTATTTTATATTTTAAAGTCAAATATTTTTAGTTAATTGTCAAATATGTTAAAAAATTAATATAGCTATAAGCTTTTCACCTTTGTTTGGAAGAATTTCAAAAAACAAAAATAATATTATCAATGGTGTGGAATATGTTTTTCGAAACATGCTCACACCCGCTTCAGTGGCCGAACGGTCTAAGGCGTCTCCCTCGTCCCCTGCTGATGACGGAGAGATCAGGGTTCTAGTCCCGGTCATGATATACTGAGGGATGTTTTTCATAAGTGGTTTCACACTCTCCCTCTACGCAAATTCGGGTGCATTTTCTCTAAAATGCTTCCTTGTTCATCCCTACCCCATTAGAGTAGTTATAAAATATGAGTATAACATGAACAGGTAGTAAAGGTGCAGTAATAAAAAAATATAGTCCTATAGGCCTGCATATAAATAAGTTAGTATAAAACATATTTTGAACAAAATATAAAGACGAACTTTACATTTATAGTCTGACTCGAGTACACCCAACCATGATTCATCCCCCAAATTCTTTATCACCACGAAACAGGATTATATTAGATTAATAATTAAACCACGTGCCCATTGATAAAGGAACAACAACAAAAGATTTATAGCTTTAATTATTATGCCACTGTATTGGATCAAAATATGAGCAGAATATACACTCAACCGGGATTAGAACCCTAGCTAATACGTCACCGGTAAACAAGACCAGATAATACTGACGTTTAATCCGTGTGCCCATCGATGTAGGAACAAAATTAACTTCAGAATTTTAATCAATAAGATGCTATAAAATAATATTTGCAATCAAAATACAAGAAGAAAGAACACACAGCCGGGATTCAAACCCTTAGATACTACGTCACCAGGAAACAAGATTAGACGAGATTGATGTTTAATCCGCGTTCTGATTGATGCGTGAACCACAAAATATATCAGAGTTTCAATTATTAATAAGCTGCTATAAAAAAATGTTTCGATCAAAATATAAACACTAAATTTGCCACACTATCTATTGGTCTGAACCGAGCCCGTAGAACGAACACGTAGAGGTCCTAATAACGAACTGGCACAGAGGGATCTCAGAGCGAGAAAAGGGGGGCAAAGCAGGGTGATAAAAGTGGAATCACTTTGAATCCACGTCAAGTGGGCAAATTTATTGCCTTCCCCCTTCCCTCACCCCATCCGCTAGGGTGGTTATTGTTGAGTCTTCACTCTACCCCGTACCACACCGGCCGGTGCTCAGAATCGTGGCTAGAAAATACACACATACAGAGGAACACATTAATATCGCATTTCCACGGGCCAGCTGGAATTTAACGACATTGCCTACTTGAAGGTTTCGAAGCTATTTTGCGATGCGGGTTGCATTTTAGCTTGAAACACCTAAACACTCTAAGAGCTATCACACTTAAATACTAATGTACTAAATAAAATGAAAGGGGGAAAAAATTAGTCATTCATCCTGTGAAGTCTCTTGTTTATCTATTGATATCGATTTCCTCCTTCCTCTGACGAGTTTACACACTTGTTATTTGATCCTTGAAAGCATTGACTTTCTTTCTAAAATTACCTTTTTCTTGTATCCTATTCTACTACATACTGGCAATAAGACTCCTAAAGGCCATTTTCGTGACTAAGTTAAATATCCTAATTTGTAGAGAATTTAGGTGACCTGGTGGTCTAGGGGTAAGGTGTCAGACTTCTGTGTTAGAGGTCCAGGATTCAATCCTCGGTCCCGGCACAGCTTTATATGATTGCCAAACCCTTCCTTCACCTCTGACAAGACGTGTATTAATCACAACTTGTGAATGCGTGGAACGCCAGGCCTCCACCGTGGTTCGGATCCCACGTTAAACTGTAGGTCCTCCATTTCATCTCACAATCACCCTACAATTACACATTAGCGTAAGTGCGTATAGCCCGAATGGGTAGTAAGACACGGTGCTAATAATAATAATAATGTAGATGATAAAAAAATATGTTAACAAAAAAATCACTAAGATACAAATAATAATTTTGAGACACTGTAAGACTATTTATAGAATTATTTAAGAATTTGTGTTTTTTTTTGTCTCAACGTTAAATCTTTAAAAGTCGCTAAGTAAAACGTAAATTCATTAACATGGGAAATTATACCTTAACTTGCAATGACGTCACAGATAAGAAACGTCCTTAAGACACGGTGCGTTACGCGTTTTATTTGTGCATGCCTCTGTGCGTGTATGTGTGTTCTACTATACCTCTATAACGTTTCTAGAGGCCGCTGACATATTTTTGATTCTGTCTTGGCCGTGGCGTTTCAACGGTTCGATTCCATTTGTGAACCGCGTTTTACTTCTACCCAATCGGCAACCGGTGTTCCCACATATTTAAACTAATGGAGTAAAGATGTGTTAAGGCTGAATTCAAAGAAAATGTACCAGCAATTTCGTGGATGAAGGAATAAGAAACTCCGCTTAGGTGGCAGATCGGTATAAACGTCATTCTCGTGTTAGACTGGCCTGCTGATGAAAGGAAAATCGGTTCAAATACCGGTCGAGTCTACTGAGAGTGTTTTTTCCTAAACAGTTTCCCATTTTACTTCCGCGATAATGCGGGAGATTACATCTAAAATGCTTCTTCCTTCATCTTTACCCCATTAGAGTAATCATCATATATGCGTATAGCCTGAACAGGAGGTAAGACGCGGCGATAAAATAAATGGTACGGAACTCCGCACGGACTTTCCCACTCTATTGTCTAAAAATTGAGATATCTACTCAAAAATCCTAATATATGGGGAAAAAAACCATATACACTAGAAAACCAGATCAAAAATTGCATTATACTTGATTAAAACATTTTTTGACTCCTGATTTAAAATTTTATAATTCTATTTTTGAATGAATTAATGTCATCATTTGTATATTTTGACCAATAAAAAAGATCAATCGATATTGGTTCCACAAGGGTCAACACTTCGTATTAAAATTTCGACTTCCGGTTAAAATTGTCTATATATTATTAGGTGTCAGTATTCTAACCTTGATCTCTACGTCACCAGCAATCCAATTTATGGACTACTTTAAGACCACGCCACTCTTAATTCGGGTATATACATGACTCTTCAAGTAGCGGACAGTGTCTTGTCGTGGAGTGTTACCGGGATAAGCAGATCTTGTTTTAACTGTACCTGTGATTTATTTTCTCCCCCTCTAGGTTCCCTATTTGACAAATCAAACATAGGTTATAATCTACAGAGAGTTTATATTTTTGATGATACCTGACCAAATTGTATGTCTGTGTGTTCTATTAGGGGATTAGAATTATTCATAGATAGGACTATCTCTGCTTAGCCTGGCCACACGCCACACCACGCCACGAGTGTAGGGATACAAACATAACGGATGAAATAAAGATGGCTTGAATTAGAATATATATATATATATATATTTTTTAGCACCGCGTCTTACTACCCGTTCGGGTTATATGATTATATACTAACTATGCGAGGGGTTTTAGTATAATTAGTACATAGGCGAGGGGTTTTAGGAGTGAGGAATGTTAATTTTATACTAAGTGTGCCAGCATTTGCGTGTAAGGAGAGTGGAAAAAACATTCTGGAAAGACAACCCTCAGTACACCGACCGAGGTTTGAACATCAATATCCACGTCGTAGGAAGTCTAGTCTATTGCGAGAGTAGCGCCTTAGACCATGCGGTCACCGATGCGGGTGACCCGACGCCTGTTATGAATACTCACGGAAAAAAAAATAAAAAAAGAGAGAAAAAGAGACGCCAGGGTTGACGCCTGTCAAGTTCGAAGCAGCTCCTTCCCCTCCCCACCATATCAGTCGCCACGTCGTTCCTCTCAGGCACTCCCGTCACTCACCAAGATGTGATCCTCAAGGGTTGGGTGACTTCCCATTTACTTCTTCTGCTACAAAGCAAGCACATGCTCACACATGTATACACGGTAGTTTCGTCCTCGGAAGGGAGGAATTTTGTCACAAGGCGAGAAGGGAATTCTTACATACATACAATCTCTCTTCCCCTTCTCTTTTCAAACATGGCTACGGATAATCCCAACTTGGATTTGATGGCACCAATAGGAAAGTTGGTTTCATTTCAACATCACTGTGTCAATAACAAGGACGTTTATTTTAATTTCTCATGTAAGGAAGATATCATAATCGTAAATATTTTCAACTTCGAGATTATGATGAATCATGTTTTGTATACTTCTCTGACCGGTCTCGTGGTATAGTGGTCAGAGGCCTGGGTTGCTGACTTAGAGATTCCGGGTTCGATTCCCGGCCGGTATCCCCCGTTTATAGAAAGGGGAACTATTCCCATGGTTACCAAGGTTTGGTTAATTAGGCTTAAATTAGATGATGGTCTTTACTGGCTCCAACAAGTAATATTTACTACCATTATCATCTTATTTCACCAGGACTAGGAAATAGCTTTCACGAAAAGGTGGTACGATTGTTAATTTGGATGTCCTTTGGGCAACTGCAACGAATCATTAGTACTGGTAAATCTTTCCAAATTGAGTTACGAATGATATAACCCAGTACCCCATTATTTGTGTATGCTTGCCAAAGCCAAAAGAGTAGCGTTTATAATTTTGTCCGTCCCTGTGGCTAGAGTCAAAATGGTTCGATGAATTTTGTTCAAACTTGATATTTATATGTTATATTTTCATACTTCCGGGTGTTATTTTGATTATAGTATACTGATGACTGCTTTTTGAATAGTTGAAATTTTTCGAAAATGGCTTTAATTATTTTGTTTATGACTCATATATGGGGAGTGTTTGACGTGATCAATAGCCCCGTATATCCGCCTCGGTGGCGTAGTTAGTTAACTCGCTAGTTTAGTGTTGAGCTAGACTGCCGAGGACAGGAAGATCGAGGTTCGAATTTCGGTCGGGTGAACCGGGGGTGGTTCTTCCTAAATATGTTTCCACTCTCCTTCCATGCAAATGTGGCTTAACTCCCCCTATATTCAACCTTCCCAATTCCTAACCCATTAGTGTAATTAGTACTTAAGCGTATAACTAAAACGGCTAGTAAGACGCTGTGCTAAGAAAAAATAAAAAAGTACCCCCTTTTACTTGTTTTATGAGGGAAAAATCGTTATCCATGAAAGATTTTAGCTAGTTTTTTTTAATCCCTTTTACAATTTTGTTTAAATTTGATATCTGGGTTGTGTTCGACATTAAAAATATCACTACATTTTTGTTGTGGTGGTTTTTGGGAGGGGGAATTTGTTTAAAGGTAGTTTATCGACGGATAATTTTTGAAAATAATAGTATTCAAAATTTGATTTGATGTTTTTGTTCAAAATGGGTATCTGGGGAGTGTCTTGCATGATAAATAGTAATGTACGTTTATTACTTAAACGAAATTCATCTTAGGGTGGTTTTCTGATGACTGATTTAGGAGAACTTTTATTTTTTCACCACAGTCTTACTACCCGTTCTGTGTATAAGCATTATGTACTAATTACACTAAGGGTTTTAATTATTAGGGAGATTATATTTGCTGGAAGTGTATCCAAATTTGGGTGGAGGGAGAGGGGAAATCAATTAAAAAAACACCCTCAGTATACCCATCGAGATTTGAACCTCGAGCTCCTTATCAGACGTCTAGTCTGCTGTGAGAGTAGTGCATTAGACCAATACGGCCACCGAAACGGGTGAGTACTTTGTTACTAACTTTAATAGACTGATAAATACGATTGTGTCATACCATTTATTTCCTAACGTTTCCGGGGAAATCTATTATAAATTGTTGGTGAAATTTGGAAAAGATGTTTGCCATATAAATAATAACTAATACATCATATAGTCATGTTTATCTTAAAAATGATGATTTATCGAAGTACTTCTACCATTCAAAGCAAAAAAAAATTGAAATACACACGGTAAAGTTATATTTCTTAAGACGGGTATTAAAGAACACACAAAAAAAAATCGAATTAGTGAGAAATACCTGTCGTTTTTTATAAGGCTGTAAATGGTTTTTTGATTTTACATTTAAATTATTCAGCAAGTGACTTAATTAAAACATTCTATTTAGTCTAAGTTTCATTGGATTAATTTATTTGGAAAACATAGGAGAAAATTCGTAAACAAAAAAAGTATGATGTATAAGTCTTATTACGGGGATTGTCAATAAAAACCGGACACAATTATACATCATACTCTTGAGATTTTGTCTAGAGCATGATTATAACTTATAAGTTATAAGTATATAAGTCCACTTTGGTATACACTGACATGGTATAAGCTAACCTTTATATCAATTCATCCCTTAATATAGTGGCAGCCCGCTTCGGTGATCACATGATCTAGGGCGCTACTCTCGCAGTAGACTGTACTACCAATGATGGGGGGAGCAAGGTTCGAATCTCGATTGGGTGTACTGAGAGAGGTTTTTCAGAGTGATTTTCCTCTCTCTCTCTCCCTCAATATCTCTCAATGCAAATGCGGGTCACTTCCTGTAATTATAGGCTAGCCCTCCTCATCCCTAAAACCATTACCGTAATTAGTACATAAGTGTATAACCGAACGGGTAGTAAGACGCGGTGCTAAAAAATAAAAATAAAGCGACGGACAGTGACGTCACACAAGTTGGTACATACACACCCACGTCTACCCCTCTACTCCGATTCTTTTTTGTTTCCGCCAGCTGATCTGTGAGCGTTGTTCAAAGCTCCCATCGAGAAATATATATATATAAGAGAGAGGGGTGAAATAGCCGAGGAACAACCCCCTCGTTCCCCCGTTCTTTCCCCTTTTTTTAACCGTCTGAATACAAGAGGGTCCAAACAATCTCCACATCCCCTTTATACAGGGGAAAATGCGCCCTCCCCCTCCCAACCATCCCTCTAAACATCATCAATCATTGGTCCGCTAGACGGCGGGACAATCGCGCACAACAGCTGGCGAAAAATATACTCCATGTCGTATTAACTTAAGAGAGACTACAGAGCTGTGCAGAATGTATGCTTGTTGCCTCAAACACTCCGTGTCACTATAACTTAGTAGCAACACAGAGCTGTGCAGAATATATGCTTGGTGCCTCAAACATCCGTGTCACTATAACTTAGTAGTAACTACAGAGCTGTGCAGAATTATTTGGTTGCCTCAAACACTCCGTGTCACTATAACTTAGTAGTAACTACAGAGCTGTGCAGAATGTATGCTTGTTACTCTAAACACTCCGTGTCACTATAACTTAGTAGTAACACAGAGCTGTGCAGAATTATGCTTGGTCCTCAACTCTCCGTGTCACTATAACTTAGTAGTAACTACAGAGCTGTGCAGATATTTGTTGCCTCAAACATCCGTGTCACTATAACTTAGTATTAACTACAGAGCTGTGCAGAATTATTTGTTCCTCAAACTCTCCGTGTCACTATAACTTAGTAGTAACTACAGAGCTGTGTAGAATTATTTGTTCTCTAAACACTCCGTGTCACTATAACTTAGTAGTAACTACAGAGCTGTGCAGAATATATGCTTGTGCCTCAAACACTCCGTGTCACTATACTTAGTATAACTACAGAGCTGTGCAGAATGTATGCTTGTTGACTCACACACTCCGTGTCACTATAACTTAGTAGTAACTACAGAGCTGTGCAGAATGTATGCTTGTTACTCTACACACTCCTGTCACTATAACTTAGTAGTAACTACAGAGCTGTGCAGAATGTATGCTTGGTTACTCTACACACTCCGTGTCACTATATCTTAGTAGTAACTACAGAGCTTGTGCAGAATGTATGCTTGTTACTCTACACACTCCGTGTCACTATAACTTAGTAGTAACTACAGAGCTGTGCAGAATGTATGCTTGTTACTCTACACACTCCGTGTCACTATAACTTAGTAGTAACTACAGAGCTGTGCAGAGTGTATGCTTGGTGCCTCAAACACTCCGTGTCACTATATCTTAGTAGTAACCACAGAGTTGTGCAGAATGTATGCTTGGTGCCTCAAACACTCCGTGTCACTATAACTTAGTAGTAACTACAGAGCTGTGCAGAATGTATGCTTGGTGCTAATAAAATTACTAATACGTTAGTTCTGAGTTCTATTTCCAGTAAGCGTATAACCCGAATAGGTAGTGATATGCGGTACTAAAAAAATAATAATTAAGATTTCCAGTATAGCCAAAATATTTATTATTAGTGAAATTGATTAATTAACGCCCATGTGACTGGATACTGCGTCCGTGTTAGAATTATTTTCGTTTGTAAGCTAGCTCTCTCTCTCTCTCTCTCTCTCTCTCTATATATATATATATATATATATATATATAAATATATATATATATATATAAAACCGATTGGTTAATCACTCAGTGTCACATTAACTAAAGTAGCTACATAGATGTACATAAGGAATGCTTGGTGGCTTACATTAACTTAAGAATAGATATAGAGCTGTGCAAAATGAATGATTGGTACCTTACATACCCCAAGTCCCATCAACTTAGGAGTGTTCACAGAGTTATGTTGGTGGTATATTCTTGGTGATTTGTGTGTTTTGTATTACATTAGGACACATCACTCATCAGTCATTCCAGAGTTTCAAAGGTCATACAAATTGGTGTTCTACAAAATCTTGTGTCACTCTGTTTTATGTTACAGAGCGTCACGAATGAAATCTGATAGTGTTTAACAGTTTAACTCCTGCCCAAGGCTTAGGTGATGGGAATCACATATCCAACCATGCATCATTCTTTTCAGAAAGAATGGTTTTTTAGGCCAAGATGAAAAAACTATTAAAATTCTAAATAAATCCCATTTAAACCAATTTCCTAATTAATAAAATTAATGGTACGGTGCACTGCTCATACTTTCTTCATCTTATTTTAAAATAACCATTTACTAAAAATTCGTAAGATTTGTGAAATGAAATAATAGGTCTATACACAGTTGCAGAAACATGAGATCAAAGATCATAAATGAAAAAATATACAGTGTTACTTACTCTATGATAACAGGAACTAGGAACACTGTTACAGAAAAATTGAGAAAATAGAAATATCTTTGTTCACCAAAGAGCATAAGAATCAATCAATTAATTCATTTTCAAAGAACTTTATTAAAACACATGTATATTTTCTTATAGTTCAGAAGCTATTGGTTTTATAATAATAAATTTCAAATTTATCTTAAATAGTACTGCAACTTAACAGTAACGAATAAGTTATTTCGAATATTATATAGTTGCGGAGAAATGATCAAAATTGGAAAATTTTCCCCGTGGGAATTACCCTAAAATTCATTTTCATAAGAAAATAAAAATCAGCATCTTGTTTATAATAATAAACAGTGTCTAGATATAAAATTTAATCGAGATCATTAGAGCAAATTTCGATAAAATCTATTTTTTCTCTTTTTGCTTTACAGTAAACTATCCTTTAATTTAGGGTTGGATATTTGATTCAAAAAACCACTCAGGGGGACCTTATGGAAATCCTAGATATCAAGTTTTAACCCAATCGCTAAACAAACTTCGGCTCTAGCCCAACAGACAGGCGAGGCGGCATTGCTAAAAACACTTTTTTGGTTTTCAGGGGGTTATGAAACGTCGATATTAATCAAAATCTCGAGTTCAATTTTTTTTTTTTTACGATTACAAGGTGTTCAGAGAACGTAAGAAAGTACGAATGAATCGAATAGGTATGTGTATATGACTTTTTATAGTAGTGAAAAAGAGGCGCTACTATCTATTATTCATTGCAGTGACAGAATAAGCTTCTTTTCACTCAAAATTAAAAATTCTTACCAAATTAATAACATGAATTGTATGAAATCGGAATTAATTCTATAATTTATATTCCAAAATGTATTTTCAATTTTCTGAAGAAAAAAACCAGAAACATGTTTTTGCCCAAAATAAATCAAATATTACTGCAGTAAAACATATAAAGTATAATTTTCTTCACGTGGTGTTATCAACAGTTGTTGAATGTCTATCAAGGGTGTTTTGGAATTTAATGACAAATTTTCTCTTCATTTAAAAGGTTTCTCATCTAATGTTGCTATTCTCATAAAAGAGATTCAAAAAAGTTGATATCACCATGTAAAGAAAACTAAACTTATTTATTTTGTCCAAAAAAAGTTTTGATATATAAACTGCAAAAATACTGCCTTTAGATCGCGGTCCCTATATCCCAACTTTAATTCAGATATTATATATATATATATATTAATTTTTTTTAAACTATGTCCTCTTATTAAACTTTTTTTTGAATTATTAATTTAACTATGAACTTATTATATAACTTAAGGTTTTTCTGTATTAAGGGAGTGTTTGAGAAACATTTTTCCAAAAGTATTATATGTTAAAATATTAAAACTGAAATAATACACTAAATATCTCACCATCGATCTATCTATCTATCTATCTATCTATCTATCTATCTATCTATCTTAACTCAGTCCAATCCAATCTAATCAAATTACTAATACATTAGTTCCGGGTTCTATTTACAGAAAATGTACAGCCTGAATAGTTAGTGAGACGCATTGCTAAATAAATAATAATTAAGATTTCCAGTGTGGCCAAAATATTTATTATTAGTGAAATTGAGGTTTTATCTTTCACACGTGATTAATTAACGCCCATGGGACTGGATTCTGCTTCCATTTTAGAATTATTATCGTTTGTAATCTCTGTATAGATATAACAGATTGGTTAAGAAAGTGTAAGTTAAACACACCATAGTTGAACAGAGAATCAATATATACTAAATATAAAAATGTTTACTTGAAAAAAAAAAGGTCCAAATGAAATCCTTAACTTTCTAAGTGAACGCACTCCGGATCTAGATTATTTATGTTTTCAATTATTTTATTATTCCATTCCCTTCGTTCCCTCTATAATTCCTATTCATAGCTCGGTATGGAAATGGCGAAGAATTGATTCTGAACAAATAACTTTATTTATTTATTCTTATTGTACACTCAAGTGTTAAAGAGAATTCATTGTGTTCTCCTTACATTCTCAATAATCAATCATGACTCCTTACATTGACCTGATAGTTTTATAATAGGGGAACCAAAGGCCCTTCAACCCCGCGCTTAAGAGCCCGTCTCAATCCATGGATAATACCTACAGCAAATCTACGATGGGAGTGTAGGTAGGTGACAGCTAGCAGAAAGTTTTTTTATTGCTAACATTGGCTGAAAGTGATTAATTTCAACCTATTCGGAAATATTTTGTATTTGTTTAGTATTACTTTATTATAAATTAAAATGGTTAGTCTTGCAGCTTATCTCTGTCATCAACCATGCTAGGGGTCATGGGTTTGATTCATGACATGACCGAAAAATGTATCATTGGTGAAATGTGGGTTTCCCCTTGGGCAGTGAGGAATTAACGGCTGGGGGTTGGATGTTGTGTTTGTTCTATATTTAAGTTAGTTTAAGTCGTGTGATGATTTAATGAGTCGGTTCAGAGAGTACAAGTTAAATACCTCTAATAAAAACATTGAAATTGTTTTAAAATGATTCCAATAATACTTACAGCCAATGTTAGCAATAAAAGACCTTGTAATAGCTGTCACTTAGCTACACCCCCAACGTAGATAAATAGGTAGGTAATACAGCTTGAACCTCGCGTTGCATTGTGGTGCACTTTTCTATATTATACTTTAGTAGATAGTGTAATTTAGAGCTGTGAAAATGTTTAACCCAAGGGTTCCCAAACTGTGCGTCACGACGCCCTGGGGCGTTGGTGGTCTTGGTCCGGGACATCAAGGCTATAAGGAAAATCTAAAACTTAAAATGTTTAATGAAATGCAGCATGCAAATTTTCAAAATGTTTACTCTTACATATTTTAAAGAATGGAATAAATTATACAAGAAAGCACTTTTTTTTCTTGTGAAAGCGCTCCCTTCATGTGAGCTCCGGATTCTAATGCTCCTTAAAAACTTGGCGTGACTTCGTGTGCAACTTTCTCCCCTACAGCCTGAAAATGAGCTGAGCCAAGGTAAATAATTTTTATATAAATATTGATTACAGGGGCGTCACACGGAAAATCTGACATGTGAAGGGCGGCGCAGTCTCAAAAAGTTTAGGAACTCCTGATCTAACATATTAGAAAACAAATTAAGTTTAAAAAAACTATTAGACTGATCCCAAATTTTTTCAAGTAAATATGTAAAACCTCACTTCAATACGTTTTCTGGTTCGTGTTTAATCTTCTAAATAATTTATTGGTTAATCGCCGTGAATTGGGCTCTTAAGATATTATGTAACATACAATTAGTCAGGATATTATTTTCCAACTAGAAAACCTATTGAAATGCGAATTTTTGTTTTCTTAATTTGAAAACCAAAGAAATGTAAATCAGTCTAATATTTTTTTTTCATTCTAAAATAGATATTTTTATATTTTAAAATTTAAAAAATATGTCAAAACAGTTTCTTTGAATCACTTCTATTGTTTTATAAAGTAGAATACAAAAAACCGCACCACGATACAACATATCGTTCTAAATGTATTACCTTCTTAAGTCGGGGGAAGAGGGGACTATAAATCGACAGATAGACAAACATATGTGTATACTAACACATGTTTATCAACGTACCCATGTAATTTTGTCAGCCACAACATGTTTTTCTTCATTTTAGCAAACAAATGTAGTTGAGGCTGAGGGTGGATTTGGAATAATTCGGATCTACCATACACTGGACTAATCAAACGTTTTTTCTCAAGTCGTAAATAGGCCATCTAATCGGAAACTAATCAGTGACCGTCAAGTTTTCGGGGTGGTTATTGCTATTTTGGTAATAAGGTAGGCTAATTTATAATTTATTCAGAATTACCCCTTTTAAATACTTTACTTGAGCCCTTCCTTTATCACAAATAGTTATTAAACGTTTAAATCGTCGTTATACGTACACATCTCCACCACTTTTCTAATTATTATTTATTAACCAGGTCAAGTGTAAATAGACTTAATATCATGTAAATATGCAACAATATATTTAATAAAGACTAATTTGTATTTTCGATACCGCGTAGTCTGGTCAATTTCTAACTAGGCGTACACCTAATTTTAATTTAATTTGTTTTAAATGCAAATTAATTATTTATATGGTGTTAGAATTTATATCAAATATTTTAAAATTATTTATAAATTTTTATTGATAAATACCTATTTTAAACCTTAATTTTTTTTTATGAATAATATTTCACACGATAGCTAAAAGATAATCCATACACCTTATTTTATCTGCTGTTCTTCGTGACTGGTCAATAGAAACTTGAATATAGTTCACCAAAATCTACACAGGTAGCGCTTAAAGCGCGCTTCTCGTGTTGGTATAGTCCACTTCATAATATAACAGACTTAAAATATAATGTCAGAGGAAAAGTGATATAAGCTTATGGTAAAAATTAATAAGGCTGCAATTTTACCTAGGTTTTAACAAAATTAATTAGGAGAACAATTTCAGAATAAACACGCATTAATTATTTTATACGGCATTCAAAATTAAAAATAAAGTGGTAAAACCCGAATGGAAACGATCGCTTTAATTTTAATGTTATGATAAAATTATGAAAATAATAATTCAGTGAATTTAATTATCAAAGATAAAGCTGAAGTTTAAAATTGTTTCAAAATTTTCTCCATAGTTATAAAGTTTACATTGGTCTTGTCACAGCATTTCACAGTCAATTTTGGTTGAACATGTAATATAAACTAATTACGATAGTTGGGTAGGAAAGTGGGAGGTAAAATAAAAATGAAATGTAGCAGTATTTTATTAGAGGACAAGTGGGAAAACATTTATAAATAAATACCAGGTTTTGGTGATTGGTAAAACCTGAAAAGCAATTTTTTCCACCATAATCATAATGTATTAAAGAATTTTGGTAGGAAAAAAAAACCCTTTAGGTCAGTAATTTCCTCGAAATTCAGTGTATGCTGTCATGTAGAAAAATGTATTATTTGTACAATACAGCATATACCTAACACTACGCTTAAGGTGAGAGTTTAGGGAACGCGAGTTAAGGCCAGGTTTTTTTTGTATTTTCTTATAGAAAAACATTTTTTGTCCAAAATAAATCAAATATTGTTATAGTAGAAACATGCAAGTTTAATTTTCATCATTTGGTGATATCAACAGCTGTTCTTGAATATTTGTCATGAGCATAGCGGCATTATATGAGGAACTTTATAGATGAATAGAAAAATTTGTCATTTAATTCAAGCACACAACAATTTTATATTTTCTGGAAGAAGTCTAATATATGCTGTACAGTGCACAGGTCTATAAAATGTTGACTATCTTAAAATTTTACCTTGATATAAAAAACCTATAAAGTTTGTCCAGTGTTATGCAATGTACAAAAACACTCTACAGGTAGCAAATTGCAATGAATTAACGCTAATCTTTTTTTTATTCGCTCCATCTATTATCTGAATAAAACCTAATTGAAATTAACTACTGACATTCCTGTCATTTAAAGAAAAACTTAACAAAGACATTTCCCATTTTTATCATAATCTTTGGGTAATTTTACGTCGAAGAGAATATTTTGACTTTTTATGTTTAGCTAAACACCTCAAAGGTAAGATTCGCTTTAGTCTCCATTTTCTTTATACTGGTTGACAAGAATATGGTATTTCTTGTTAAGTTTAGTTAAATTCGAAGTCAAATCTTACTTCCCTCATAATACTTATTTTTATTTTTATCAAGTAATTCTCTAAACATTTCATCTTCTCTTCAAGTTAAAGATCCTATATTAAATAAATTTGTCAACAAAATAGCGTTTTGTATAAATATAGCTATTCGAGAAAATACAGTTTTGTGTAGATCGTAGATCCATACAAAAAAAAAGGGGGTTGGGTTTGTTCATTTTTGGTTTTATAGTTTTTGAAATACCATGTACTGAATGTATGTATATATATAGGCCTATATATATAAAGTTGGATGTATATAATAATTATTTTAGCTAGCAGTTCAAAGATATACAATATCAAATTTAATTTAATAATACTCCCACCTGTCACTTTTGCCAGTGTCAATTTGACGTATTTAGGATTTAAAAAAAAACAAGGACTTTATTTAAACGGCGACGACTCTAAACTAATGTTTATTTAAAAAGTATCTATCATGTAGTGTTCCGAATAAAGTGTTTACTAAATGTTTGATAAATGATAGTTAATAAATGTAGAACATAATATAAGGATATAATATTTAAACAAATAATTGTTTCTTTGTTGAATTTCTATAGTATATTACCAGAAACCGGTGAACCACGCAAATTATAAAAACACTAGCACATAACTAAATATAAACATAAAAAAATACCAGGTAAAACCATTCCCCCAAAACCTCTTCTTCTAGCCACCACTGCGAGGAGCTATCAAACATCATGTACTATTCGCCCTGGGACTGTACTCCCTAAATACCCTTTTTTACCTGTGTCCTAATCTCAGCATACTGTGTTACGATGAAGAAAGGTACACTATGTAGAATCGCACAAGGAGAACAATTCATATGTTGGCAATAAGGAATTATGTCGTTACAATGTACACGACTTTTTATATAATAATAAGAAACAAAAAAACAAAACAAATTTTGTGTTTTATATTATATTGTAATTATTATTGAATGTGTTGTTCTTCCCTACCTTGAGACGTCTGAACTATATACAGGATAAAACTTATCAGCATTAATGAAATTAAAGAACAAAACTTAATATTATTTTATTAATTTAATAATATAATATAATATTATATTTGTCTTAACGTTTGCTCTGAAATGCGATAAAAATTAAACAAATGTATTGTTCCTTACTATTATGTCCAGCCTGTGTTTTGTTAGTGAGAAGTTGGCTCTGTTTTTGCTATATGCGGAAATAATTGTCGAAATTATTACTAACCAAAAGAAAACTTAAATATTTGTAGATAAAACTGTAATAATCCCACCCATTTGAAGATATGTTTGAAAATAACTCTAGGCAACAAAAAATTGTTCGTCCCCTTCACTTTAACGTTGTAGATTTGGTAATCTATTGTTGGAAGATGAAACATACTTCAAGTTGAAGAAGAAACATGCGAAGAGCTTTTAGTACACCCGTATTCCAACAGGTGTCGATAAACAATATTATTCTCTATGAATTGGCTGGCACCACCCGCCCATATAAATGTAGACCATTTTCTATTTTACAACAATCATACTTTTTTCTCTCGTTTTTCACTCCTTCCTCTTTGTTCGAAAAGACGAGGAACAAATTCACAAATTGGCTTTTGCTCCTGTGGAATGACGAAAGATGAGATTATTTTAATAATTGTTTGTATAAAGTTAATGTTTTAAATTACAGTAAAGTACTTCATATATTATTATTTATATTTAATAAGAAAACCCAAACATAAACTACGCTTGGTTTAAACTCGTCGCTATTATAAGATGAGATTACATTTCTCTTTTGCTACAATGATACTGGGAAAGCAATTAATCAAAGTTGGCCCACCTGTATCATTTAGCATCCTCCTTTTAGTACCTCAATTTTTCCATTAAAATTTATAGTAAAGAAATACACTAAAGGCTTATTTAAACAGGCTGGGGTTATTAACATAATATTTTAACTTATAGATGTATAACGCATAGTTTTCAATTCAAACAAAGCCTCTTTATCCGTAATGCAACACGATTTTCTCTGTGGCCTTCTAGAGAATATATTATGAATGGAGTAAGATTCTGCTAGCGAGAAACCTTTAAACAGCATAGATTTCTGCATTCAACATTATTACATTGTACTTAGGAATTATAGACCCTATATCAAAAGTGACAGTTGTGTATCACATAATTTCACGTAAGGAAAAATGAAAATTTGTTTAAGAAAGTTTCTTATAGTTCTAAAAAAAAAGTTTCTTCCTATTAAAATCTTAGTGTAATTCATATTTATGATTTATATAAAATATATATAGGTAACTAGATTTTCTATAAAAAGTAAATTATTCAAATCAAACTTAAACAAGTCCTCAATTTTTTCTTAAAGCTTGAGACACTAATTATTTTAATATTGACATATCCGTATGAAATTTGAAAACATTATATAAATGTTTCCTTGAAATATTTAGATATTATTTTTTTTATTGTGAGGACTTTCAAAATATTTGCATTACTAATTAATAAAATTGTAAATTAAAAAAAAGACATGTACATTTTCATATAATAATGGGACTTAAATACACTAATATGGTGAAGATATTGTTTAATGTATTGTTTAAATGACTTTTTGTTTTGTTTGAAAAAAAATTATCTTAAAATTCCTCATACTAACATCAAACTAAATTGTTTAAAAATAAAATAAAATTTTATATTACAAATAAATAGGGTAATTAAGTTAGCGTGTACATGAATGTCTAGATCTAGGGCTAAGCTGAAACTGAAAGCGCTTAAAAATGTAGGACAAATGGATACAATAAGAATTGAAACGTTTCACCGGAGAAGACGGCTGAGCTTCTACCGGCAATCTCCTCCTCTAACCACCGACTACTTGGAACGACAATACTCGGTGAAACCTTCCCAATGATTCCATCTTGTATCAATCAGCTATGATTATATTCTGTAGACAAATTTACATTTAAAGTGGTCTAATAACTGATAAATTTATGGATAAACAAATATACCCCAAGTAAGTGTGTATTAAATTTAAAATAATAATAAAAAAGTTTTAGGTCAATATATAATTTGTATTAAGTTGTGATTTTTTTCATGACTAAACATTCCCTTACTAGTTTATGAGTAAAACTATATTTTTCTCACAACTAAAATTTAAGAATACGCAGAAAATTATGATATATATTGGGGTTTAAATTCTTAAAATTATCTGTAACTTAAATAACTATGTGTAGTAGTGTTAAATAGCTTTATATTTGAGAACAAAACACATATTTCAAAATAAATATTGCTTATACAATACTGCTGCCCTTATTTTAAGGTAATTGAAAAATTATAATTCTTCCCCTTTCATATGCTTTTTCCCTAACATAACAATACTTATAATAAATTAGTAATAAGCTTTTAACAATATTTCTAAGACCCTAACGCAATTTACTAAATAAAGCTTTGTGTATTTATTTATAGCGTTTTAAAACATTTTTCTGTAATATACTTTTTGAAAATTTGTTATTGTAGACAATATGTGGAAGAAAGACGGGGACCAAGAAAAGCACGAAATGCAACCGATTAATTACCTCAAACAAGGGAAAAAAATGGTAAGTCCCAGGATATTAAAAATTAAGCTGGTGGAGGAATCAATTTAGACAAGTCTTCGAACAAGTTGAAAGACAGAAAACCTAGTAAGAACGAGTAAAACATATTTTCATCAACTTATCTACATAATTTATAATACGCCACAGTTTTCACCAACCACTTGGATTTATTAATTTAGGTCTATTTGAGAAACGTTGTTTGTATATGAATTCAAAATTTGTGATTTTGATTTTACCATATTAATCTATAAACAGGATTAATTTAAATGAAATACACCAGAGAAAATTATGAAAAGACACATTTGTTTATTTCTTAGAAAAACCCTTTATTAATCTTGTTTGCTATCAATCTTGGGTGTACATACTCAGCCTCCTAAAAGCGATATCTTTTCCAGTGTCTTGGAGATAATTTCAGAAAATATAGTAACAAAAATTATAGACTAGTAAATATTAATCAAAGTTCATTATATTTAGCTTCCAGCTTTCGAAATTGACACCATCTATTTAAATTATTATTAGCACCGGTCTTACTAGCCGTTCGGGTTATACGCACTTACGCTAATGTGTAATGGTAGGGTGATTGTGAGATGAAATGGAGGACCTACAGTTTAACGTGGGATCCGAACCACAGTGGAGTCCTGTAATTCCTCACATTCACAAGTTGTGATTAATACACGTCTTGTCAGAGGTGAAAGGAAGGGTTTGGCAATCAGATAAATCTGTGCCAGGACCGAGGATTAACCCGGATGCTCACACAGTCTTGTGGTGTATGAAAGTATACTTTGATTTTCTTACGAATATATTACTTGTATTTAGAAAACCTTAATATATTTGTTTGCGATCAACATTGATAACATCTTAATATCTCGATTAATGTTATTTTACAGGATATACAGGTTGACCCAAAATTCTGGGCACATAGGCGAAATGTAGTCAAATTATTGAATAACATCTTCAACATGCTGTCCATCCTTAGCGATGCATAGTTATATTATATATATTTATATTATTATTATATATATTATTTTTATTATATGCACGCGTCTACTCCTTCGGTTACGACTTACGCTAATGTGCATGAGTAGGGTGATTGTGAGATAATGAGACCTACGTTAAGTGAATCCACCACGGTGGAGCTGCATTCTACATTCAAAGTTGTGAGCATATTCCACCTTGAAATATTGATTAACACGATTCATTAACTCCACATTTCCATCAATCCTAGCACATTCATTGATGATGAGGTCCTTTAGATAATCAATCTCTGATTTTTACTGCATACACCCTTTCCTTCAGATACCCAGAAGAAGAATCTTCTGGAATGACGTGCATTGAAAGCCACTGCTCTCTGTCGATATGACCCCTCACATCCACTCTGTAGTACCAGGTCAATACTTTCTTCTTTCAATAAACTCATAGTCAATCTGTGAGCAAAACAGAAAAAAAAAAACCTATGTGTACAGACTTTTGGGTCACCTTGTATATTATACATCAAAATTGACAGTTGTATATCACATGACTTGAAGTATGAATACGGGAAAGTAGATTTTGTAACTTTTTCTGTCAGATATGTTCAATTGCAAGAAAATTTGAGTGTATATTAGTCTGAGTCTTGTAAATTTATGAATTGTCAGAAAAGGTTCTTCAAACAATGGATGGCTATAGATGGATGTCCTTGATTAGTGAAAGTAATATTTTACCTGTTTACAAGTTTTGGGCAATATTTGATAATCCTGTTCATAACATCTTGTTGAGTATAATTGTTTTTAGTTGCCACGTTTAACAAAAGGGCTATTAACTAACAAGTGGCACTTTAGGCTAAAGAGGGCAAATAAGGTGGTCCCTACTTGGGCACCTAGACAAGTTGCAAAATATTTATAAAGATCTAATTATTTAAAGAAGTGGTTTGTGTTTTCCAAAATATGGTTCATCCCAAGATTTATAAGAAATATATCACCATACCCACTATTTCTATATGATTAAAAGCCTTAAATTTAAAATTTTAAGTTTAAGAGTTCGTAGTTCTGAGATCAAAATAAATATTTAATAGCATAATCTATATTTCCTTGAATAATAAATTTAATTTTTAACAAGGTCACATAAAATGGTTAGTATTTTTAAGGATAGTTTTAGTGGCTTTGAATCTTCAGAGCCTTTTATGAGACAACTGAGAAAGTTATTTGAAAATAATAACTATAAATACGAGAGAGCTTCAAAGTTTTGGTATTCTCTTTAAACAAATTAATCTAAGACATATGTAATGGTTTGTTTTGTTTGTTACAAATATGAGTAGGATCTAATTTCTAAATATTTATCTAGGCTTTGATGTGTCGTAAATTATTTTAACAATGCTAGAGTAGACTTAATACAATTATATTATTTATTATTATTATTAGCACCGCGTCTTACTACCCGTTCGGGTTATACGCACTTACGCTAATGTGCAATGGTAGGGTGATTATGAGATGAAACGGAGGACCTACAGTTTAACGTGGAATCCGAACCACGGTGGAGGCCTGGCATTCCTCACATTCACAAGTTGTGATTAATACACATCTTGTCAGAGGTGAAGGAATGGTTTGGTATTCAGATAAATCCGTGCCGGGACCGAGGATTGAACCCCGGACCCTCAGCACAGAAGTCTGACACCTTACCCCTAAACCACCAGATCACCAATTATATTATTTAAAATGGAAAATGACATCTAGACACTGTAATCAAACTCGGGACTTCTGGCCTGGTATGGCAAATGAAATGAGACGATTTTTGAGTGGTAACACTGGTCGGTCACCTAACCTGTCGTAAATACGGGGTATTCCTGTATGTTGGCCTACTAAACCAAAAATAAAGAGTCAGAGTGTAAACTTTCTTTTAGCATCGCCTCTTATTATCCGTTTGGGTTATACGCTTATGTACTAATTACGCTAATGGTGTTTGGGATTAAGAAGCTAATATTTAGAGTAAGTGTACTCACATTTGCGTGGAGGGAGAGTGGAAAATCATTTTGAAAAACCCCCATCAGTACATCCAAGTGTGATTTGAAACTTGATTTCCCTTTCATCGGCAGTTTAGTCTACTGCGAGAGTAGCGCCTTGGACCACACGACCACCGAAGCGGGTAGTATGAATACTAACATTGATACTTAGATAAATATGTATTTATTTATATTACATATATATACATATATAGTTAAAAACCTATGTCTGAACATTTGTTTAGTTCAATCTGAATTTAAATTTCAATCTTCTTTATGCATAGTGATGATCAACGGTAACAAGACCTATACATAATAATATTACAACATTTAAGAGTGATTACCTACTTAAGAAAACAAACCAAGTAAATTAAGACTAAAAATCGATACAGTGAATAATAATATCTAAGATTAATAAACATTCACATGATTTAAATAAAACTAAATAAAGCAGATTAAGAAATGTTTAAATATTTTAAAGTAGAATATATAACTTTTGTGCATTGATTATTCCTTAAATAACTCTAAATTTTGGCTCTTATTTTACTATATAAATCAAATTTGGCTAATCTAAAGTTTGCGCTGCGGATTACTGAGAGAAAAAAATAACCTCTTTTGATATGACTGAAAGGACACATGAGTAATCTACTTTTTTAAGTACAAATTTATAAGAAACAATGTTATTAAAAATATCAAAAAACTAAGCATCACAATAAATTATACAGTAACAATAACAAGAGGTATAATTAATTTATTAAATTTACCAAATTTACAAAAATGATATAAAATCTTGTGACATTATTTTTTAATCAGTAGTGAAAGTTTTATTCTCTTTGAACAATTAAAAACCTAAAAAAAACAACCTGGAACTTCCTCAACCAGAATGACGCGTCACGCCGTGCCACCCCCACAGAGCCGCGTGGTAGTGTGACGTCACGCGTCCATCCTTCCCCTCTTCCGACGCGTCCACCTTCCTCCCGCCCCGCAAGCAACCCCTGTGCCGCCATCTTGAATGATATATGGCGTCGGTTAGCGGGCAGACCGCGCAGCCATCACTCAAACCCCCGAGGCAGAAGTAGGGCTTCTAGAGGGAGTGAAAAAAAAAATAGAGAGAGCTCCCTCTTACCCCCTATCCCCTTCTACAAGCATTCGTTTGGGGAAGTAAGGGGAGGGTGGAAGCCACAGAAGTGTACAATAACTGTCGGCGTGTGAACATTAGTGTTCATTGTGTTGGCGACTGACTGACCTATTGCACCCCCCCCCCTCTTCACCTCATCCCCAGCCCCCCTCGTGAATTCCACAATCCAAAGTGATCATCGCTAAAGCTTTATTTATGAATTATGATTGATTTCAACAAGTGGAACACTTGTCGTAAAGGTGGAAGTTGTGGAACTATAACTTAAGAATTTCATTTTTGAACGTTTTAAGACGTGTACAACAATTTCCTGATTTTTCCAACCAGTGATAAAAAAAAAAAAGCTTGATTAAGTTTCAGCACCTTTAATGGCCTTATGGTCTAAAGTGTCACTCTTGAAATAGACTTGGCTATCGGTTAAAGGGGGAATGGTTTTGAGTCCCTGGCGGGAGTGTTAAGGGTGATTTTTATGAACGGGCTTTTCCCTCTCTCCATTTAAATTCAGGTGCACTTCCTCCACTTCCTCGTCCCTATTAGCATACTTAGTATATAATACGTTCTTGTGGTTTGACCCGTTCTTCGCACGGCTAAGCAGCACCAATACAGTTTCAAATTTCAAATTAGAACCTTCAACATCCGGCTGCCCATTTTTTTGGTAGTTCCTCGTTGGACAATCCTGAGATAGCTATGGCAATCACAAACCAATCATGGTAATTGATTAATTAAAATGAATTAAATATTTAAGTCAAAATATACCTTATCCAAAAACTAAGTGAACAAACAAAAGTTATCCATTAACAACGCGATATTTACCTAATCATGAACATAAAGTGAGATAAACGAGATAATAGACAGCGTTATAGAAATATGTTGGGGATAAAAGGGCATCATAGTTCACCAAAGAGCATAAATAATATAATCTGTTACAGAAGAATAATGCAAACTAAGCATCATAGTTTGTACAAAGAGCATCGTGGTACATCGAAAGATGTGGCCAGAAATGGTTTATTTTAATTGTTATGTCACTGCTAGATAGGCGCTAATTAATTTTCTTTCAAATTTTTAGTTTTTTTATTGCAACGCTAATGTATCCCCTTCCAGATAATCTTTATTGTAGTTTTCTTTTAATTTACGTTCACCTTTAAAAAAAATTCAAATTTTCTACCATATCGAGAAGGTATTTTTTTCTATTAGCCATTTCCGACCCCTATTTTTAAATTTGAAACTTTAAAAACCTGGCAAATTTTAATTTTTTCTACATGCTGAAATACAATTCAAGCAATTACAACACCCACACCCCCCGTTTCAGTTCTCATATCCTAGTTTTGAAATTTTAAGATTTAACTGATTATTTTGTACATGGTTTATTTACGTACTTCCAACTTGCAAAATTTCAATTTAAAACCACACCAAAATGTAGTGTTCTATATTAGTTGTATAATTTCAAGCTATTACATTTCACAGACTTCAATTTTGAAATTCGATATGTTCAGAAGACACTAAGCTCTCCGGGAAGGTCTATTGACTTACATCCCCAACTTACATTTTGTATCGCACCAAAGAGTTTTTATTCTTTGATTTTTGTTTTAGGAATATTGAGGGAACTCATCTTCCCCACTTACTGCTTCTTTATTTTGAAATTTAAGGATCAGATCGTAATGGTTATTTGGGGTAGTTCTTGTACCCGTCTGACAAATTTTAATCTTCTACCATATAGAAAGATAATTTTATTCTTATAATAATAATAATAATAATAATAATAATAATAATAATAATAATAATAATAATAATAATAATAATATTTAGCACCTCGTCTTACTATCCGTTCGGGTTATACGCTTAAGTACTAATTACGCTAATGGATTAGGAATTGGGAGGGTTGAATTTAGAGGAAGTGAACCCGCATTTGCGTGGAGGGAGAGTGGAAAACCATTTAGGAAAAACCACCCCCAGTTCACCCGATCGAGATTCGAGCCTCGATCTCCCCGTCCTCGGCGGTAGAGCTCAACACGACCGGCGCGTTAGCCAACTACGCCGCCGAGGCGGGTTTTATTCTTATAGTTTTGGGAATTTTGAAACCCCTCTATTTCACCAGCCCCCTTTCTAAATAGTAAATATTTAACACTTATTCTATTATTGAAGTAGTAATACCTCTACTTACTGGCAAACTTACATTGTCTGCCTCATCTAAGAGAGTTTTCCTTCCTTGAAAAGAATAGGATAATTTATATTCGATTATAGACATTATCGAAACATTTTTATTTATGTTATAGGTTGTTACCAGTGTCTGTACCCCAGTTACAAAATTGTTGCTATATTTTCATCGAGTAGGAGGTTGGGGTTTGAATCCCAATCGAGATTACTAAGGGCTTTCTCGTTAAATTGTTTCTCTTTCTTCTTTCACGCAAATGTCAGTATATTTCCTCTTAGTTCTTCCTTCCTCATCGTTACCATATTAATATAAATATGATTCTATCCGGTGTTAATAGTAAGAAAGGGATCACGTAAGCCCCGATTTTAGTAGGAAGTCAATTTTGGAAACCCTTATTTCGGAAAAGAATCCCACTGTATATTAATAATTTGGTAGGATTAAAGGTCTTCCAGAATAGTAGTAAACAGTACGTTCTGAAAGGCCTTTTATCATACCAAATTAATACTATAGAGTAGGATTATGATACGAAAAAGGGCTTTCCAAAAGGGGAATTCCTACCAAAATTAAGGTATATTAAGTTTTCTTAGGCTGTGTTTAAAAACATAATATTTAAATTACTAGGCTTGAGGATAAAACAATTCTATATTGTCTCATTGAACGATTTAATCTATGTTAGGTTCCCCATCCCAAAAATTGCTTTTCACTGTCCCTAAATCTTAAACTATTGTTAATATTGTTTTACAAGAGCTAGAACAAGTTGGTTACTAGTATCTGGACCACACATAGTTAACTCCGAATAAATAAGGTTCCTCTCCCTCATACCACGTAAGGACTATTTTTGGTTTGACCATAGATTGGAATAAAGTTAGCAGTACTACCGTGGCTGAGGCAATTAAAATTTAACTTGAGAAGGTATTGAAGTCGAACAAATTAAAGAACGTTTAAAATATTTTACAGTGATGTATTTTCATTACCTGACATAATAAAAGAAACTTTTAAATAAATTTAAACAAATACGTTTATCATGTAAGGCTTGTAAGCTATTCTTTAAAAAGGAGAATCACATTATCACACGACTTACAAACAACCAGGTGTTCTGTATTTGGTGAAGATGTTCTTAATGTTTGGGATTACACATAGTTCAAGCCCTCTAGAATCCTCTTTCCTAGAATATAAATAAAGTAAATCACCTATAAAAATATAAATTATATATTTTAGTAATATATTATGATATATATTATATATATGGGTATTCTAAACTCGGGTTCAATTTTTTATACAATAACCTCCCTGAATACACCCAGACCGTAAAGGTAAAGCAACCTTGTAGGGTAAATTATCCTTTCTTTACAATATGACGTTCAATGAGACTTTGTGTTTCGTTCTGTGTCAGGCTACTGTAGGTCAATATCACTTGAAGTAAAACAAGGGCTACTGTAGAAGCTGGGAATGTCCCTTTGCGTCTAAAATACCATCCTGTCGTGAACAGTAGCTTCCTGTTCGCCTCATCTTTCACGTTTGATCAGCAAATAACTTCATGTGTGTTTTAGTTTTAACTCACAAGCAAGGGGAAGAAGACCGACCAGTTACTGCTTTACAAACAGGTTTGGGTGTTCAAAACTATCACATTGTTCATTGTGTTATAAAGACTCAAATTTTATATATCACAATACTATTTTTCAATGCAGACAAAATCTTTATCGTAATAATTCTGCCAGAGTTAAATGTTTACCTATCTTTAATAGCTATATGGTTATCTTACAAAACCTTTTAATTTTTATTTTTTATTTACTATTCACTTTTCTTTAGTTTTAATATGTTCCTTATTTCTTTGCTCTTTTCTTTGGTGCTATATATTTTGCACTGCTTATTACTACACATTTTGCTAGCCACAAATCTACACTAATAGTGTAGGATGAGGAAGGTATAAACTATGAGAAATGTATCAGCATTTGTCCAGATATTGGGGGAAACCATTTGAGAAAATCCATCCTTAATACACCCAACCAAGATTCAAACCACAATCTTCTCCTCATCGGAGTCTATTCGATTGGGACACCTTAGAGCAGTGGTTCTCAAACTGTGATCCGCAGAGGTGTGCCAAAGGATAAGCAGATGGGACACCCACCTCGGTGGCGTAGTTAGCTAACGCGCCAGTTTAGTGTTGAGCTAGGCGATTGAGGTTCGAATCTTGTTCGGGTGAACTGGGGGTGGTTTTTCCTGAATGGTCTTCCACTCTCCCTTCACGCAAGTGTGGATTCACTTCCTCTAAATTCAACCTTCCCAATTCTTAGCCCGTTAGCGTAATTAGTACTTAGGCGTATAACCAAATGGTTTGTAAGACGCGGTGCTAAATAATAAAAAAAGTGGGTTGGATCATAAGTAAAAAATATAATATCATGGTAAACAGCTAAAATTACTTCTTGACAGGTTAAGTCCGTCTAATAGTAGAATATTAAGTGAAATGTGCATAAGAAACAAAGTCAAATAAAAACGTCGTATTTAACTGATCGACTAAAAAGTACACTATATGGTTGTTGTTTTTGAGCGATAACGCTAATTGTACAAAAAATTTACATTTATTATTATTAAAAGCTCATAGTTTATAGTTTCAATTGAGTTGCACTACAGATGTATTTGCTCGGTTCTAAACGAGGGGCAAACCTTAAATACACAGTCTATTTAGAGGGAATCAAACATTGATGTAGATTGTTTTATAGCTAGGGCCTATTAAAGCAAACCCAACTCTGTGGTCAAATAATTTCTAAAGCCATTTAGTATGGGCTATTACTTGTAATATCACTTTTAAATTTTGGTCTTTTTTCATTCCCTAAGCTTTTTATTAGTTTTGTATTATTTTGCACCATAAAGAAATTTTTTTGTACCCCCACTCATTTTGAGTAATTGATGTGGTTATTCATAAGTGAGAAAGGCGTCTATTGATCATAATATCTCTCAGATACAAGTAATTCCACCCAATAGTCACTGACAATTAAGAAAGGACGTCTATTGATCATAAGATCTCTCAATACAATAATTCCGACTCAATAGTCACTGACATTAAGCGAGAAAGGCGCTATTGATCATAAGATCTCTCTTCATTACCATATATCAATTACCCACCCTTAAATAGATACACTGACTATTAAAAGGCGTCTATTGACCATAAGATCTCCAATACATAATTCCACCCAATAGTCACTGACATTAAGCGAGAAAGCATCTATTGATTATAAGATCTCTCATTACAATAATTCCACCCAATAGTCACTGACAATTAAGAAGAAAGGATCTATTGATCATAAGATCTCTCAAATCAAGAATTCCACCCAATAGTCACGACTTTTAACAGAGAAAGTAGTCTATACCATAAGATATCTCACTTATCAATCCACCACTATAGTCATGATTCTTAAGCGAGAAGAGTCTATTGACCATAGGACACCTACCACACAATCCCATCACAACCTGTATATCTCAATCATCTATTTGGGAACTGTATGACTATTTTGGGAAACAATGTTGCAATTCTTTTGTTTCCTTGTGGTCAATCTTCCTTTAAATATAAGACAAGTTTCGCAACGCTGGTTAGTCGATGTTGTCAGTAGATTCTTATTACCCTAACATGCCAACTTCCGATACAATTGAAAGTGAGATTTGGTAACATTAACAGAGGGAAATCGATGATAAAGTTTTTGATAAAGCTTTTCTTAAAAAGGCCTGAAGTTCTCTGAGAGAGGATGTTGGGTTTATAATCACAGACTATTAAGTTAAAAGTAGTCTATTGGTCATAAGATTTCACACTGTACAAATTCCATCCCCATAGTCACTTTTACAGCTAAACGAGAAAGGAGTCTATTGATGAAAATATCTCTCAGTCCATGAACTCCACCACTATAGTCACAGAATTCTAAGCGAGAAAGGGGTCTATTTATCTAAAGATAGTCTCCTTTGCGCCTGCCCAAAGAAAGGCAGCCAAATTCTGAAACTTGAGGTGTCACTAAAGTCTCGAGGCGGGGAGGAAGGACAGGGCGGAAATGAGATGACTATGGCTGGAAGAGGTCGCCGATGATCAGGGGTAGGGGTGGCGGGCTCTGAATAAGGAGCTAGCAGATTTCGAGAGTAAGCCTCTCATTTGTGATGGCAAAACTTACACAGCGCTATCAGTTCTTTCAAGATACACGTTGAAAAAGCTGCTTTTGTGCTCCGTGGTGATGAATTTACGGGTGCGTGCAGTACATAGAGAGAATGTTTTCTTTGGCAACCTCTAAGATACGGAGATATTTTTTTTTTTTTAGGTTCGGATGTAGCGAATTTGTTGATATGATATGAACAACATGACACTTTAAGTGACTTTCATGAGAGTAAAAGCAAAAAGGTAATTTCGTTGACAAGCTTGGGCATAAACAGACAACTATATATAAGGGTTCTTGTAAATAAAGAACAGTATTTGACAATTTCTAAAGTTACTAAAATGTATATATATATATATATTCATACGTAGGTCACCTTATCTGTATTTGTCACTTTTAACAGTAGATTATTAATACCTATACAATATTTTTTTGGAAAATAGTATAATACTTTCATGATTGACAGAAATTATTTGTAAATATTATTTTCTAGATCTTTTCCCAAATCTAATCCTAGTAAAGTAAATTTTCGATAATTCGATTCTCAATATTTTGATGTTATTTCTATCCATCCGGAACTGGGATACATCAGCTCTTCAATTTTGAATACACAATTCTAATAAAACAGAAGTTTCAAGGTCTAAGCGAAATTCAGCTTAAAGTTTTGTTTATATATTTTTGATATAATATGTTATTAATTACTATTTGTACATATATATTCACCGTTTTTAATCATAATGATTATTGTAAATCAACTGTCATTTCAAAATATTTCTTACTCGCCTTGTGGCGTAGCTACACACGCTAGTTTCGTGTTGAGCTAGGCTGCAGGGGGGGGGGTACATGGTTCGAGTCTTCGATCCAGTGAACTGGGTTGGTTTTCCCTAAATAGTTTTTCATTTCTCCCTCCACACAAATGCGGGTTCACTACCTCTAAATTAAACCTTCTAATTCCTAACCCATTTGCATAATTAGTTCTTAAGCGTATAAACCGAACGGGTAGTAAGACGTTGTGCTAAATAATAAATAAATAATGTTTCTCACCCACTTGGGTGGTCACGCAGTCTAAGGAAGGTAGCCAGTGATTTTTGAGGTAGAACTAAGTGCTCATATTATCTTCCATGCTAATATGGCTATACTTTCTTTGGAATAATTGTAATTAATTCCTATTCCTTAATAATAAAATAAAAGGTTTCCCGCTACACTGACAAATACCCCTCTCCCCCGGCGCCAAACACACGTGTATAGTCTCCCCGTACCCTCTATCCACTATGCTACCGTATGCTGAAAAAGTGACCAACGGTTTTCCTATTCGTTACAGATTTTGTCACGTAAAAAATAGAATAAAAAATCTCCGGTTTTGTCTCGTACGTACATCTCATTGGTATTCCTAGTCGTGAACAGACATACAGCATCGGGTCGCGTCCGTGGGTGACAGAAGGGTGATGGTGGAACCCAAAAATAAGTTCGACTTGAAAGAGGAGGGAGAGGGTTTTAGAGCAGAGTGCTTTTTTATTTTCAAAAAGGGGGAGGAGGAGGGAGATGTGTGGGGATAAAAATTCAGGTCGTGACTGGAGCATTTTAAAAAACTATCAGTATTCTTACCCTAGCAGACGGGCACATACGTGGTCGTTGAGAGAGGGGTCCTAGCTCCCTTCCCCTCCCCCCCCCCATTCCCCACCTTTTTACTTTTATCCTCATGATACCCTCTACGCACCCTTACCGAAAACCTCGTTCTTTTTCGCAAGTGCAAGTCCCTAACACAACCTTCGGAGGGTCGAAGGGAGAAAAAAGGGCTGAAGGCCACTTACACCCTTATATGTCTTCTACCCCCTTTTAGTAACATCGCGAATTCATCACCACCTTTAATTGCTAAAAGCGTCGCTTTGTTCAGTTTGAAGTATTATTATTTCTAGATAATACGATATTTGTTTTCTTCTTGTTTTCATATTGTAAAATAAAATGTGTATTTTTTTATTTATTTTTTAGAAAATGGATTTTGTCAAATAAGAAGAGCTTAGAGGAAATACATTAGCGTAAGCGTGGAGGGGGCTTAAAGACTTGGAGGGAAAATAAAATATAAGGAAACCTTCCCGATTTATTCGAAAACCCCAATTCTGAGGGAACATACAATATTTCTTAGGGAAGGTTTGTAAACAGTGGCCTTTAGAGATATATCAAAGCTATATTTCGACTATAAACTACAAAAACAGTGTTTTCGAAATTATATTAATACATATTAAGCTCACATCAAATATATAATGTCCAAATAATATTGTAACACTCTCTCATCCACGCCAGGTCATGAAGACGTGATTAGCTCATTATAATATATAAAGACATCACTAAACCACTTGCGTGTTTCGACGAGTTATAATCACATGTTAATCTCATAAAGACTATTGAATACGAGAAAAAAAATCGTGACACTTACTCTACCTTGCCAGGTAATTAATAAATGTTAAGCTTATCTTGACTATATAATGCAAGGATAACATCGGAACACTTCTCATCCTTTCTAGGAAATTAATAAATGTTAAGCTCATCTCGACTATAGAATTCAAGTATAACATAGGGACACTTGCTCGTCCTTGCCAGAAAATTAATAAATGTTAAGCTTATCTTGACTATATAATTCAAGTATAACTAGGAACACTTCTCATCCTTGCTAGGAAATAATAAATGTTAAGCTCATCTCGACTATAGAATTCAAGTATAACATAGGGACACTTGCTCGTCCTTGCCAAAAATTAATAAATGTTAAGCTATCTTGACTATATAATTCAAGTATAACATAGGAACACTTCTCATCCTTGCTAGGAAATTAATAAATGTTAAGCTCATCTCGACTATAGAATTCAAGTACACTTTGCTTGTCCATGCCAGGAAATGAAATGTTAAGCTCATCTCGACTATATAATGCAAGGATAACATCGGAACACTTGCTCGTCCTTGGCAGGAAATGAAAATCTCGTCTCTTCTGTTTAATTTAGATAAAAGCTAACATGCGTCAGGCAAGAAGCACACGATCAGCAATAGAATTTAGGAGGGTGTAGTTTGCAACGCAGACAATCAAAAGTGTAGTGTCGAATATAATATGTTCATTTGACCCCTTAAATATTACAACAATATTCACACCTCTAATTATATTTACTTAACCATAATAAATACCTTTATACAAACATTTATTCAATAAATATAAATACCAAAATTTATTTCCATTAGATTGGGATCTTTTAGAAATTATCTTACGGATAGTATGTATGATTAATAATTTTATTACCTGCAAGGTTTTAGCTATTTGTCAACGGTTGTACAATTTGTATTTGAATTTGGTTTTCTCTTATTTATTTCTGAAAGTGATAATTATTTCCACCGTTTGTTAGTAAGCATACTCGTTCTGGTTAGACACCCCTAATATTTAGCATCATGTCATATATATGTAAAAAATTTAGTATTACATCTTAGTACCCGTTCGGGCTGTACGTAATTGTTGAACTAATTAAGTTAATGTGTTAGGGATGAGGAAGATAAGCCATCATAAGTACACCCTACCGAGATTCAAACCTGGATATCCTCCTCATCGGCAGTCTAATCTATTGCGAGAGTTGCACTTTAGACCATGCGACCACCGAAGTGGTTATGTAGTTTATTAATCATGATAGTTATACATGGAGGAGTAAGGTATAATTTAATAGTAATTGTACCCACATATTCGTTGAGGGATAATGGGAAACCCTTTAGGTGTGCGATTAAAATTAATGTGAATCTATGTTTGCATGGCATCGTGTAGAATTATACAGTTACACATTCTTCACATTATTAAAATTTGTCCAAAATATTATTATTACATGCTAGTAATATTATCATTTGATTAAACCAAACCATCACTATTGAGCACGCAAACAAGGGAATGAGTCTCGTTTTGTCTTGTTTTCTGGAATGTGGACGGTACGTTGGGGCTCAAATCTCCGTCCTGTATACTGAAGTGTTTTTTTAAAAATTATTTTTCCACTTTCCTCCACGCAAATAAAGATACGTTCGGGTACATTTATTCAAGAATTCCTCCTTCCCTGTTCCTATTTCAATAGTGTAAATATACGGATAGTAAAGATGGGTAGTAAAAAGCGGTACACTTAAAAATACTAATAAAAATGGTGATGATGATTTCAATTATTTTTTGTCACTGAGTCTTTGGACCACACGCAAATATACTAACCACGCAAAGGAGCTGGAGATGAGTAAATTACATTTTAGGGGAAGTTTACCCGTATTTGCGTAAAAGGAAAATGAAAAAACCTTTGAGGAAAATATCCTCTAAGTACATCCGACCGTGATTTAAACTTCCAATCTTCTCGTCATCGGGAGTCCAATTGACTGCGAATATTACTTATTTGATTCTTTGACCATTCGACCATCTTAGCAAGTCAAAATTTAATAAATTTTCACAAAGGCTGCCTTAATTTATAATTAATAGATTTAAACCTGATATTTTACAAAAATGCTACATGGAACTGAGCTAAGTAGACAAATTTCTACGTAGCTGTTATTTCATTCACTAACGTATTTGCTGTGCTTTGTATTCGACAATATTTGAAGATTTCTTTACTTTACATCTATTATTGTTTCCAGTCTATGACCTGGGTCAGTTTTTTTATTCAAACCATATATTTTTATACTACCAGCTTTCTAGGCCAGGGTTGTCAAACATACAGCCTACAGGGGCGTTTAAACCGGCTCTACCAGAGTTTTACTCGAAGTATTTGGGTGATAAATATCCTACAATCAAAATGAACACAGCTAAAATACTATCAATGTTCAGAAGTCTTTACATTTGTGAACAGTTTTTATCTCCCTTTTAAAATTGAATAAATCTAAGTTAAGAAGTCAGCTTACAGATTAATATTTACAAAGCTCAATAAGGATTGTTTAAAGTTAAAGTATTTATCCAGGTTTTGATAATTTAGTAAAGTGGGAGGTGATACTAGATTTCCAACAAACAGTAGCTGTAATAAAATACGATCCTGACATTTTGTTTTCAATGGAAAATATTAGAATTTTGAAATAAGTTTTTTAGTAATGCCTATGTCATAAATCTTTATTTTTTATTTGGCAATTGTTTTTAATATTGTAAATTGACAACTAACAATTCGGTTTTTTAATTTGCCTTTTGCATCCGTATTAAAAGTAAATATGTTTGTAGAATTCAGTGTACTCTAAGAATGAAAAGGGGTTGAAGAAGAAAAAAGGTAAGCGTTTAAATTACGTATAAACATTTCAATGTATACTATAGGCCTAGGCCTATAAACAAATCCTATGTGCTGGCCCACAATGCCTCCTTAATGATATAATGCTGCCCTCACAACTGTTTGAGTTTGACACCCCTGTTCTAGGCTTTTCGTAGCTTCGTGTGTCTTACAATCTAACTTAAGACTAGGACAGACAAACATCAGTCCCTGGCCATAAATTTATCCATGAAAAGGGTAAACCCATATTTTCATCAATGATACATTTTCGGCATGGTGGGAATCTAACCTGGGACCCTTAGCTCAGTAGACAATACGCTTACCAACTGAGCTAAGGTATCGGACATCTGAAGACTTCTATTGATATTTATAAATGACAACTTTCAAGCCAACTAGATCATGAAATGGTTGGACTGCAAATGGGACCCGTTACATAACATACGCACTGCCATTACCGGTGCGATCGATCCGTTAATTCATAACACTGGCGAGATTTATTTCTGTTTGTGTTGAGTATAGATTCAGGCACAAACTCGACATGTTAACAGTAAGGGACCAAGGAAGTGCTGAGAGAAACAAGCGCATCATGGCATTAGTCCTTTTCCTGGCAGTGAAAAAATACCACGGATAGTGTACCTGACTATGGCTTGAAAGACCATAGCTTTTGTTTCACCACGTCCTTAAACCCATTTAGGTTACATGTATACATTGTTTACGCTAATATAAAAGGGATGTATAAGGTGGTATTTTAAAGGAGTTTTTCCCGCATTTTGCACGGGTGAGAGTGTGAAATCATTTAGGAAAAAAAACACTCAGTACACCCGTCAGAGATTCCAACCCTGATATCCCGGTCAGTGACAGTCCAGTCCAGTGGTTCCCAAACTGTGCGTCGCGACGCCCTGGGGCGTCACCGGTTTTGGTCTGGGGCGTCGCGGATATAAGAAAAAACTAAAACTTATAATGTTTAGTGAAATGCAACATGCACATTTTCATTATACTCTGATTTTGGTTGGAAGAACAGTAGAGAAAACTCAAACGTACTTCGTTGAGGCCAACATTGATAATATATGATTATATTATTTGTGTCATTTTGTTGGTAACGATAATATCTATCCGGAGTGACAGCTGCAGATAATATGACTCGATGTATAATTTATTAAAATTGTTTTAGTAACTTTAATAATCAACTTCTACGGTTCTTCCTACCAAAATCCTACTATACGTCTACTCGTACATATTTTAAATACTGGAATAGATCATACAAGAAAACACATACGTTTCTTGTGAAAGCGCTCCCTTCGAATGAGTTCTGATTTATAATACTCCTTGAAAATATTGGGCACGGGGGTGTCGCATGGAAAATCTGACATGTGAAGGGCGGCATGGTTTCAAAAAGTTTGGGAACCCCGGGTCTAGCCTATATCGATAGTTACGCCTCGGATTATTCGACCAATGAAACGGGCTTACATACATTTTAACAGCGTTAATGTTATGTAAGAGAGGAAGGTAGGAATTTAGATAAAATTTATCCACCTTGCTGTGTTTCTAACCTTAATTATAATCTTTACCTTCATGTCACCAGTCAACAAAACTAAGTAGGCCTACCCACTTCGGTGGCCGCATGGTTTAATTTGCTACTCTTGCAGTAGAATAGACTGCCGATGACGGGGAGATCGAAGTTCGAATCTTGGTCGGGAGTACTGAGGGTATTTTTCAAAATGGTTTTCCAATCTCCCTCCACGCAAATCTGGGTGCACTTAATCTGAATACAATCTCCCAATCCCTAAAACCATCAGCATAATTAGCACATAAGTGTATAATCTGAACGGGTAGAAAGACACGGTGTCTAAAAAAACAAATAATGAACCTGAAAAAAAATACTTCGTATTAAAATTTTGACGGTTAAAATTTTCAACATTTTACTAGGGGTTGCACATCTTAAGGTTATCGCATTTTTATTAAATTCTTCATTTATAAATTTAGACCAATAAAAAAGGTAGTATTAAAAATTGAGTCTTAAATAATAAAGATGAATCAATGCCGTACAAAAATTTCCCCTAAAAGGTTGAAAGAAAGAGAACATACACTCTTTGTGAGACTAACTTATATACTTACTCTATAAAATTAGAGAATCATTGCGTTAAAACTTTAGTATCTCTCTACAACTAAATCTCACAAAATTATATTAATATATTTGCCAATATCTCCGAGACTATTGGTTTTATGAAGATATATTTCAAATACAAGTTTTTTATTTTTAATAGTACTAAAATTTTGCGATGATAAGTTATTTAGTATCTCAAAGATTTGTGGATATATTGAAATTTCCGCTTCTGTAAAGTACTCTAAAAGTCATTTTCATAAGAAAATGAATATAGCCATTTTGTTTATTATCTTAATCAACACATAGATAATCAAAATCAATAGAACATATTTTGAGAAATTTGATTTTTTTTCTTTTCGACCTTTATTAAACTACTCTTAATTTTAGGGTTAAACAGACACATAGACAGACGGCATCATAAAAACAACTCTTTAGGGTTAGGCGGATCTTGAAACCTCGAAATTCATCAAAATCTCGAGTACGACTTTTTTGACTATCACAATACTTTCTCTACCTGTAAGATAGCGAGAAAGTAAAAACAAACACCCCCAAGTTGATCCGGCCGGGATTTGAGCCCGGAACTCTCCGTTATCAGCAGGCCAGTCTAACACGAGAACGCCCTGAGGCCATTCGGCAACCAAAGTGGGCGGTAAAAGATGTTACTTGGCTTAATCATCGTTGGGAATTTGGTCTAAATGTCAACTTATTTAGTCTGGTTTTTCAGTCGGGTTCGGAATTCTGGTCAGATATAGTGGGGCCGATTTTCTTTTGCTTTGAACAAAAATCTGTCAAATTAAATAAGTTCAACCAAGGGAAAAATTACAGCCTAAGGATGGGGATCGAAACCGAACAGAACTTGATTTCAGCAACAGGACTTTTCTTGTGAAAAACCATCACGTATTAGTTTGTGGGACATAAACATAAATTACTATATATTATTTCTGTTGTCAACATGCCTTTTTCTCAACTAATACAAAGCCTACAGCGATGAATGAGGTATCAGTGGAAAGGATTTTTTTTTACCAACTTCTGACATAGAATACTCAGTTTACGGTTAAATAAAATGTTTGTTTAAAATTTAAGTTAAAAGAAAAATCTAACAATATTTTTACTTTCTCTCTATCTTACAGGTAGAGAAAGTATTGTGATCGTCAAAAAAATCGAACTCGAGATTTTGATGAATTTTGACGTTTCATAACTTCCTGAATCCGAAAAAGTGGTTTTTGAATTTCCGTCTGTCTGTCTGTCTGTCTGTCTGTCTGTACCTCCAACTAGAGCCTAAACTATTTTACCGATTGAGCTGAAACTTGATATCTAGGGTTTTCATAGGGTTGCCCCGAGGGGTTTTTGGAATTGGATATCTACCCCTAAAATTAAGGGTAGTTTACTGAAGGGAAAAAACAGAAAAAGTTGATTTTCTCAAAATCGGCTCTAACGATTTTGATTAAATTTCATTTATGAACATTAATAAATATTCCAAACAAAATGGCTACTCTCAGTATTTCGGCAAAATCGCTTTAAGGGCTCCGGTCTGATGCGTAAATTAACATTTTTTATAATAGCTCCGAAACTATTTGAGATATGAAATTACTTAGCATTACAAATATGTATATATATTTATAATACAAATATTTTATTCGAAACATATTTTTATAAAATCAATAATTTTCATTCTATACGCAATTATATATATATTTTTATCTTTTTGGACATTAAAGCTTAAGTATTGCGATCGTAAAAAAAACTAGCCTGAAATGTTGATGGATTTCGACGTCTCATGACCCCCCGAACCATAAAAAATAGTCTTTGCAATGCCGTATGTCTGTGTGTCTATTAAAACTTAAAATTAAGGGTAGTTTACTGAAGGGCAAAAAGAGAAAAAGTCGATTTTCTCAAAATCGGCTCTAACGATTTTGTTTAAATTTCATTTATATACATTAATAAAATTCAAAACAAAATGGCTACCCTCAATATTTCGGCAAAATGGCTTTAAGGGCTCCGGTCTGATGCGTCAATTAACATTTTTTTAAATAGCTCCGAAACTATTTGAGATATTAAATTACTTAGCATTACAAATATGTATATATATTTATAATACAAATATTTTATTCGAAACATATTTTTATAAAATCAATAATTTTCAATCTATACGCAATTATATATATATATATTTTTAACTTTTTGGACATTAAAGCTTAAGTATTGCGATCGTAAAAAAAACTAACCTGAAATGTTGATGGATTTCAGCGTCTCATGACCCCCCGAACCCTAAAAAATAGTCTTTGCAATGCCGTCTGTCTGTGTGTCTATTAAAACTTAAAATTAAGGGTAGTTTACTGAAGGGCAAAAAGAGAAAAAGTCGATTTTCTTAAAATCGGCTCTAACGATTTTGATTAAATTTCATTTATATACATTAATAAATATTCCAAACAAAATGGCTACCCTCAATATTTCGGCAAAATGGCTTTAAGGGCTCCGGTCTGATGCGTCAATTAACATTTTTTTAAATAGCTCCGAAACTATTTGAGATATTAAATTACTTAGCATTACAAATATGTATATATATTTATAATACAAATATTTTATTCGAAACATATTTTTATAAAATCAATAATTTTCAATCTATACGCAATTATATATATATATATTTTTAACTTTTTGGACATTAAAGCTTAAGTATTGCGATCGTAAAAAAAAACTAACCTGAAATGTTGATGGATTTCAGCGTCTCATGACCCCCCGAACCCTAAAAAATAGTCTTTGCAATGCCGTCTGTCTGTGTGTCTATTAAAACTTAAAATTAAGGGTAGTTTACTGAAGGGCGAAAAGAGAAAAATTTGGTTTTCTCAAAATCTGCTCAAACGATTTTGATTAAAATTCGTATCTAGGCGTTGATTAAGATTATAAATAAACTGGATATTTTCATTTTTCTATGAAAATGATTTTTAGGGTACTTTACAGAAGCGTTAATTTCCATATCTCCACAACTATTGGAGAAACTAAACAACTTATCATTGCAAAATTGTAGGACTATTAGAAATAAAAAACTTTTATTTGACATATATTTTTATAAAAGCAGCAGTTTCTGAGATATTTGCAAATATATTAATACAATTTTGTGAACTTTAGTTGTAAACATATACTACTTAAGTCTTAACGCAATAATTCTCCAATGCCATAGAGTAATTAAATATAAGTATCTAAAAAAGTATGTTATTTTTCTTTAAATCTCTTAGGTCATTGCTATGCAAACATTTCTCCTATCTCCATTTTAGACTCAATAGTCAATATTTACATTTTTTATTGGTCAAAATGTATAAATGAATAATTAAATATCAATGTGATGACTTGAAGTTCTGCAACACCTTATAAAATGTTAAAACTTTAACTAGAATCGAAATTTTAATACGAAGTGTTGACCCTTATGGAAGACATTAAACTGTTTGAAATATTCTTAGGTGGACAAAGATGCGCCTCTTTTCTCATTGATTCTATATCATTGTATATTATTTTATGCGTGTTCTTATGTGGAGTGGTGATGATACAATGTACATTATTCCGTTCAGAAATCTTATGAGTTTTAGAAAGAGAGAGAAAGTCTGTGCGGTGCGCCGTACCATTTATTTTATCATTTACTGAAAATAAACTCTTTTTGATATTTTGTGTATACACTTCGCTGAGTATTTAATTTCAACAACCCAACCAAAATACTAAATCTTTTTTTGGGAGGGAGGGAGGAGGGGAATGTTGAATGTGCGAAAGTTTCGCAAGGGTTTACTGGTTTAAGATAATTTATGACTGTTTAAGTGTTTAAGATGACCCATAGATGTAATTTCCATAGTAAATACCCATTTAGGAAGATATTTCCCTTTAAATAGACGAGGCTCTTAAAGTGGGGGAGGGGGGGGAAGGGGGAAGATGACGATGACATAAACTTGATTTAAGTTCAGTATTTCGGTGATTTTTATAGCCAAAAAATACGTTATCAAAATAAATACTTTTTTCCTTCAGTGACTAACTTTAGTTTAATTTTATACACACGGTTATAGCTATTATCATGTGATCTGTCTTATGACAGATCTATTCATTTTGTCAGTGAACTTAGACCACCAATGCACCCTTCTCCTCCTTCTGCCCGCGACAAATATTGAGTAAACTTGAGTTTACTGGCTACGTGGAGGAAATTAAACTAAATATATCTGCTGACAGAATGTTTTCTTTATTTTGGCCAAAAATGTGTTTTGTTGCAAATATTGAAGGAAAAAAAGTAGGTTTTACTTTATATTCCTTTTACACCTCACCTTAAGATTTTTTTTATTAAGGGTTTTAACCAGTCTGATTTTGTAGTATTAATGTATCTGCCTCAATACTATCGACTTAAATTTGATATATAAATCTTGAAGAACAAATAACAGTTAACGCCCTACATATATTTACGTCTGTACCGTAACTCCTTCCATTCATAGCTTTTGGGATGTATATTTCTGTATCACTGAACCCATTAATTCACGCCCTTCCAAATTTATGAATGGAGCCTGCCAGACTCTAAAGGGAAACGTATGAATGAAACGGAGTCTATAACTGGATAATGACTTTGAAGCCTTCTTTTTCGGTGCTAATTGTCCGGCCCGAGGGGGTCGTGTCAGAAATGTACTCAGCACACATAGTAATTGGGGGGGAAGGGGGGGGGGGGCGACAAGATGTATGACTCCGACACGTCCATTGACCACGACAATGGAATGTGTTTAGTTCTATATTCATCACTGATGAAGTGTTTCAATCTGCCCTCGTTTCTCGAAGACGCATGAAACTTACGAACAATTGTTCAATTGTTTTTATTTTCTACTACCAGTTCTAGCTATAAGTATATGTAGAATCTACTAATTACTATAGTGGGTGAAAGGTGACTAAGGTTACATTTATGACAAGTGTATCCGCATTTGCGTGATAGGAGAGTGAGAAACCATTATCATTACAGCTGACCGGGATTCGAATACCAATCTCCCATTCATTGAAAGTCCAGTTTATTTAGAAAGTAAAGGCTTAAAATTTAGATCACTCAATCATGGAAATGTCTTCTTTTTTTTCCCCTCTCTCTTCACCTCGTCTTAGTATCAGTCCGTGTTATACTCAAGCGCTAGTTGCGTTAGTAGAGTAAGGATAAGGAAGGTAACATTTTAGAGGAAATATACCCACATTTGTGTGAAGGAAATGTGGGAAATAATTTATGAAAAATTCCTCCTAAATACACCCGATTGGGATTCGAAAGTCGATCTCCCCGTGACCGGCAATCTAGTTTAACACTAGAATGACATGCTGACGATGCAATCAGTGATGTGGGTATTTTATGAATAAGTTCCAATTCGTAAGCCTAATTATTTTAATTTATTATAATATATTTTTGTAGAGACTTATCACGGTTGAGATACTAGTGGCTAGATACTTCCTAGCACCCACCACCAGTATCACGCAGTTTTAGAAATCGGTTTTTTTAAATAATTTGTGGTTTTGATTGCTGGGAGATTAGGGGTTCGAATGTAGGTCAGGTCTACTGGAACGAAGGATTACCACGTGGTTTTCCCATTCTACATCTAAGCTAATGTGAGTGCATTTCCTCTAATACTATCTTAACTATCACTAGACATTAAATTAAAACACTAATAACGTTGGTGTTAAACGTACCAATAAAATAAATAGAACAATATAATCGTATATACGTTTTCATAAACTATTTTATTAACTCAGTTATCAGTCAACAACCCCTAAGCAAGTTCTCCTGAGAAAAACAAATTATCCTTAAACATTAAAAAAACCCTTAAAAATCACATACTCATACCTCAGACAATACACTCCCAAGTTACCCATTTTAAATGAAAATATTAAAAATATTTTTGAAAAATTTCAAATTTTCCAAAATTAGTCATGGGTAAACTTTGTCATGTCAAACAATATTCGTTTTAAACATAATTGTCAAATATCTTTTTGGAAAAATTCGAAGATTTCAAAAATTGTTCACCACTAAGCTACCCCTTAATTTTAAGACGAGAATAAAAATTTAGAAACAAAAAATATCTAAATAGAAAGTTTTAAATAAATATATAAAACCATTTTATTTGTATCTCTAGCGACAGACAAACAGACAGACATAGGAAGAGAGAATTTTAGGATTCATATTTTTAGATTCAAGGGCAAATATAACTTTAGGATGTATTATAATCAAAAGGTTGAAAATTTTCACGATTACAAATTAAATTAAAGAGGTATTCTAATTCGACTGGAGCCTCAAACACTCATATAGGACGTTCTAATTTAATATTTATGTCATTCCCCTAACTAGTATTCACCTGGTATTCTTCCTAAAGTTTTCCAGGTTCGATCCCCACTTCAGTCGTAAAAAATATCATTTGGTGAAATAGTAGCTAACGACTAATAACTAATGACCAAAATACTGAGTGTTGTGTTGGTTATATATTCAAATTAGCTTTTAAGGGATGTGCCAATATAATAATTTGGTACATAAAGTGTAATTTTAAGTAACTTACCCCTTGTAAAATAATATAAAACATTTCTTGAATTGTTGTGGTTTGATTCTGTTTAGAAAATGTCTTGTCGCGCGATTGCTTATAGGCATTTGGACGTGTACTTATAGAGATCTTCGAATAATTATAATCTCAACTGATTTCATAATAAGGGAAGTTTAAAATCCGTCCCGAGCAAGATTCTTTTCAGAATAGCCTAAAAATGGCTGTTATGAGTCAGACACTTATCACATAAAATATATAAGCCATGGCTACGGATTACCGTATGACATCAATATTAAAATACTCCTTCCAAAAGAGGTTAGAATATAATGATTTTGGTTTATTAAAATCCCTCGCATATCATTTTATAACAAAATAATATAGATATAATCCCCTCAAAGATGGTCTGTAATTTCAAATAAAGTATTTTTTTTCCATAAGTCTTGCAGCCCTTCACAGTCCACACACTAATCCATAATGACCATTAAGACACCACTAATATCAGTCCTGGGGCCTGGCACCAAACATCAAGTTGACTCTGTAATACTATCATGTTGGATAAACATGGAGCATACATCCTGTAATTTAGGCCACGCTCCAAACACTGAAGACCCAAGAAACCCATAAAGGCCCCATTGCTACCAGTCCTGATAAAACAAAGTTTCCTGTATGTTGACTATATAACCCCATCATGTTAGCTGAACATCGAGCATACATCCTGGAAGCCAGTCAACGTTCCTTACACTTATGACGCAAACCACTCATCAAGGTTCCCTTTTAGCAGTCCTTGCAAAACACATCAAGTTGCCTGTATGTTGACTATATAACACCATCATGTTAGCTGAACATCGAGCATACATCCTTAAAGCCAGGCAGCGCTCAATAAATACACTTATGATCCAAACCACCCATAAAGGCCCCACTGCTAACAGTCCTTATAAACCATATCAAGTTTTCTATATTTTGACTATATAACACCATCATATTAGCTGAGCATCGAACATATATCCTGGAAGCTAGGCAACATCCCACACACTTATGACCCACTGTTACCAGTACTTGCAAAACTCATCAAGCTAACAGTGTATTGACTATAAACTGTCATGGGGTGACCTGGAGGTCTAGGAGTAAGGTGTCAGACTTCTGTGCTGGGGGTCCGGGGCTCAATCCTCGGTACCGGCACAGATTTATCTGATTCCCAAACCCTTCCTTCCCCTCTGACAATACGTATATTAATCACAACTTGTGAATGTGTGGAGTGCTAGGCCTCCACCGTGGTCCGGATCCCACGTTAAACTGTAGGTCCTCCATTTCATCTCACAATCACCCTACCATTACATATTAGCGTAAGTGCGTATAACCCGAATGGGTAGCAAGACGCGTTGCTGATAGTAATAGTAACTTTAAGCTGTCAGCATGTTGGCTGCGCATGGAGCATACATCCTGAAAGCCAGGAAACGCTCCACACACTGATGAAACAAACAGTCCATCATGGTAATACTGCTACCAGTTCCCTTAAAACACATCAAGTTTCCTGTATATTGACTATAGGCCGTCTGAATGTTGGCTGCGCATGGAGCATACATCTTGCAATCCAAGCAACGCTCCACACGCTGATGAAACAATCAGTCCATCATGGTAATACAGCTACCAATTCCTTTAAAACAGATCAAGTTGCCTGTATATTGACTATAGGCTGTCAGCATGTTGGCTGCGCATGGAGCATACATCCTGCAAGCCAGGCAACGCTCCACACACTGATGACCCAAACATCCCATCAAACCTCCACTATCTTAGGTGTTATCGCAGTGGGCTAATAGCAATCACGTCTACCCGTGACGTGTTTACCGCGTCTAACATGTTACTCTGGAGATACGGTAACATCCTCAAAGTGTCAAGTTTCTCTTCTAGGGCTAGAATCGACTCAACACATACATTATGACACATTACAATTTTATACATTCTCGTTTCTCGTTTCAAAGTCACTTCTTAAAATGATAAAAACTAGATCCTTGTCCAAACATGTTCTAATGATTTTTTTTAATCGTCCAAATATTTTGAAATAAAGAAAGCCTAAACAGAAGAAAGATACAAAACATAATTTCAGCTAAATAATCGTAGTTAAGTTTACACCCGAACCGTTGGGCCCGTTAATGAAGGGTCAGTCTCGTCAATTTTAGTTTGTCAGCGACAAGAAGATAAACTTAAATATTTGCAGTGACACTTGAGTTGTTTTGTAATACATTTCTTTCCACTCTACTCTACGCAATTTCGGCTACATCTATTCTCTCTTTTTTTAGCACCGCGTCTTACTATCCGTTTGGGTTAAACGCTAATGTTACTAATTGCGCTAGTGATTTTAGGGATTATGAAGGCTATATTTAAAGGAAGTATACCCACATTTGCGTGGAAGGAGAGTGGAAAACTATTTAGAAAAAAACCACCCTCAATACACCCGACTGGGCCGAGATTTGAACTTTGATCTCCCCATCATCGGCAGTCTGGTCTACTGCGTGAGTGGCACGTTAGACCATGCAACCACCGAACCGGATACATTTCTTTTAACTCTACCTTTATCAGTGTACTCAATTGATGCAAAATATGTGGCTAGCCCGGATGCATGGTAATAATAGTAATAGTAGTATTAATAATAATAATAAAATAATAATAATAATAATAATGTCTGCTTGGGTGATATTATCACAACAGGCTTTGAATCATACATGTTTTGTTATGGATATTTTACCCAACACACCTTACTGCCTATCCAAGCTCTCTCCATATGGATTCTAAATTAGTTAGAGACGATGAAGGTAGAATTTATAGGAAATGTACCCTATTTTCATGGAAGGTGAGTGAGAGTCCTTTTAGGAAATACATTTTTCAATACGCCCGGTGGGGAATCAAACCCTTACCTTCTGGTCAAAGGGAATTAAGTTTATTGAAGTAGTGAAATAATTTACTATTCAAACCCTGAAGGGGGTGTTTAGAACATTTTCTGACTAGTTTTCACCCACCATCTTGAATTAAACAATGGTTTAGGGCTCAAATCTATACGAATATATTAATAGTGTATACATTTTTATGACATTTAATTTTTGGTGGTATAACCTTGCTATTAAAAAAAATATTTTAAAAATTACATCCATTTTTTTTTACACAAAAGCAAATGAATTCCGAAACATCCTTAAAATATTGATTGTAACGAAAGAATTCTTTAAGTATATAATCTAATAATTTTTTAATAATATATAATATATATATATATATTATATATATATACGTTGACCTTAGTGGTCTTGGGATAAAATGCTCACCTTACGGACCCAATGTTCATGGGTTCAAACCCAGCTAGGCAACAAATTTTTCTTGAGTGATAAAAATCCTTCTGGGGGGAAATAATGCCGTCGGTCCCATGTCGATTGTTGAATGTAAAAGAACCCTGGAAGTTATGTGAAAATACCTTTCTTGGCTAAATTTATAGATCCTTTCGCTCTCGCTCATAGAAATTCTCGTGTGCTGATACAATTAGACGGCTCAGTAAGTGCACGTTAAATACCTCCAATTAAAAAAGTATATGTTTTTACATAGTAATAAAACAAAATTAATAAAGAATATAAGTATTATTTTTAAGTCTGCAACGGTGAGAACGCGGTTTAAGGCGTCAGTCTTATACTCTCTGATTTTCTAGTGACGTGAATGTCGGTGTCCGAATTCCAATCAGTTGTACTGAGACCTGAGGTTTTTTTTGTCTCCCACTCTCTCTCAATGAAAATGCGGTTACATTTATTCATGTGAGGATAGCCCAAACTGGAATTAAGATGCAGTAGGTCTTTAGGAAAACCAGTAATCCATTTAGAAAGTATGTAGGGTTTATAAAAATTTTGTAAAAATAAAAATTCAGGATAAAACAAAACATTCAAAGCTATCGTGATGGTGCTTACCATCATAAAAAAAAAGAAAAGTTGTTATTTTTTTTACTACTTTTTTCCAATTTCTATCTGGAGAATTTCCTCCTCCATTGCTACACGCACCCTTCCTACACGATTTTGGCCCCCTTCACCTCCTCCACCCCCTACCCTATCACCTTCCTACCACTTTTTCTCTATTTCACACCTTGTGTTGTTTTGTTCGATCGGTTTCACCCTCTTCTAACACTTTTCAAGACACAGCTTCTTACTTCACACGTCTCCAAGGAGATGAGTGTGTGCCATACAGGGCTTTAGAGCAAAGGAGGTGAGGAAGGGAGGAGGAAGGGGGGCAAGAATTCCATTTGCCTGATATATAGTTGTAAGAATAGAAAAATACAAATCTGTATTTTGTTTTAGTGCTTTTGAATGTCAGTGTGTTGGTTAGTAATAGCATTTAAAACAAATGTGCAATAGGTCTTAACACCAGTAAAGATTATTCTTGTATTTACATTAATGGGGTATGGATGAGTGAGTAGGAGCTAAGAATAAATGTACCGGTACCCATATTTTCTAAGAGGAGAATAACAAACCAATTGGGGGGGGGGGGGGAATACCTTCAGTTCACTCGGCTAGGATACTAAAACCTAGAGTCCATTCACCATAGGAGTGGTGGTAGCTTAGAGCTAGCAGAAGGTGTTAAAAACGGTTAAAAGAAAAACTTTATTAAAAACAAGTGTTTGCTGTGAAAGTTTTGACTGCCAAAAGTGATAATAAATTAACATATTATGCTATTGCAGATTATGTGGTTTGGCGAATTGATACATGTAAGTAGATCTGGTAACATTTACCAGCTGTCACCAAACACCTAACGTAGATGGGGGTATACCTCCACATCACCAGCGAAGATGAACAGATGAGTGTGATATTCAGCCTTAATGAGGATTGTAGTAACTTATTCTATCGATTTAAATTAAAAGTACAAAAAAGCTCAGGTTCACCTGCAAAAAAGGATGAGAAATAATAATAAATCAGGAAAAAACCATCACTAAGATAACCCAGTTGAAGTTTAAACCTGGCCATCCGGATCAGAGTTCCAACACCATTTTATTCAAACAGATAAGTGCATAATTATGTAATCGATTTTTTACTTAAGCATGTACCTACGTACTCACACACATATTGTTATAGAACGTTGTAGCCTATTTTATTTTAAAAGCTAGATATATATTTACATATTTTTAGCACCACGTCTTAACTTACAATACAGCTTACAATACAAAGCAAACATACAAACTTATGGCTACATTTAAAACCATGTAACGTATCGAAATGAATTAATAGCTTCATATTTCTCGATCATCATTTTTTGTATTTACTGTTTCTTACTCATTATAAATAAAAACTTAGACCATAATGGTTTTATACACAAATATAAATTTTAAAAAGACTATACGTATTTATTTTTAAGACGAAAATATTATTTCTATTAATTAATTCATCTCTTGATATAATAATTGATAGTAACATTACACTTTTTCACTAATATAAAATCAGACAAACAACTTAGACCAGGCATAACAAACTTGTGGCCCGCGGGCCGCGTTTAGCCCGATTCATGATCCTGTGCGGCCCACGGACCTTGGGATAAACAACCAACATATAATGTGGCCCAAATTCGTCTTTTTATAAATATTGTAGGAATACAATATTTGAGATTATGTTATTTGTAAATTTGGTCATTATTTGGTGAAATCTAGCAAGGGAGGTTAGTGTACAAAATTTTACAAGCTACTCACCAAAGATCGATCCCTAAAAATGGTTAAATTTACACACCAAATAAATGCAATATTTGTCAACACACAAGTGTGTTTTCGTTCATGAAAAGGAACTAACACCTGAGTGATCACCTTTACCGATACATATTTGTTATCTATTGTGAACGTGACTTTAACAATAGATCTAAAGCCACTTACACATTTTATGTAAATATATAGCTTCACATTTTTGGTAAAAAAAAGGGATAAGTTTTAACATTTTATGTAATCTTAATTTTATATTTAGTAAGGATTTTAAAATTAAGATTTTTCTATTTAAGATGGTGAGAATATTGAACTTACTGAAATGCAGCCCTCTTATTATTTTCAATGTTCATTTGTGACCCTTATGATCAAACGAGTTTGACACGCCTGACTTAGACCAACCATTTAAAATTTTAGCTTCGAGTCTAATATTCTGATTCCTAATCAAAACCAATACGTAATTCAACACCTATGAAATCTAGCTTCTTTTCTTTCTCTAGAATTGAATTAAATATACAAAGGGCTATTTTGGTGTCCGTACAATGATTAAGGCTAAACCTGTGATAGCCCATACGGAAATTGTATGCTCCGTTTTTTAAATTATTAGTTCTCGGCTCTACAAATTTGAGATGTACCTAGATTTCTTAGGAATGGACATTTGGAGCACCATTTAGAAAACACAAACACGTATTTCTTTGGTCAAAATTAATAGCATTTTACTATAATATTAGTGTTATTCTATAGGTATTGATAGTATTGATCAAAAGTAACATCTACAAAAAACAGGACTTGACATATGAATAAGTGAAAATAAATATAGTAGCTTTTCCTAGCTGTCAGATATATCCATTCATACGAAAATTGAGGTATAGTTCTTTCTTGCAATAGCTTTTCTGTTAAAAATATTACTTAATTAATCTTTCGAAGCACACTCGATACTGAAGCTTAATTCAAATCCCTAAATAAGCCTAGAGCATTTAGATCCCCAAAATTAATTCATAAGTTTTTATTTATTAAATATATTAAAAAATAAGCCTTCCTCTTTCACTAACCTAAAAAAATGTATTTGCTGATATTTTTTGTAATTATGAAATTGGTTGCGTAGAGGGGAATTTGGATGTGGCGGTGTCGATTTTTCATAGCTCTATGTTTAGAGGCGCCACGTGGGTTTGACACAAGCCCTGTGGTGGGAGGAAGAGGTGGGCTAGGTGGGGGAGGGGAGGGTGCCAATCTGCATAGCGAATCCATTTCTCCCAGCGTTCCAAGCCTTGCTTTATTAAACTGATCTGCTCTTCCTCACTGCGACGTCTGCTTCGATATGTGAGCGTGTATGTGTGTGTGTGTGTGTGTGAGTGTAACCGATAGGGTTTAGAGAAGGGTGGTGGGTATTGGGGGTATGGGGAATGAAAAGGATGGAGGGGGGGTTGTCGAAAAAAAATTGATATCAATCTTCTGAAAATAAAACGAGGGTTGATGTAGTCAAGTAAAGGAAGGTTCAATTTTATATATAAAAATTTTCCACTTAAACTTTTTTTTTTTGTAAACATTCAAAAAATTTTGGTCAAATTATATTAAGTTAGTGTTTGGGAACAGCGTGTGTGGTGGCAGGTGGAGGGTTGGATTGGAATGTTCAAGAGAAATATGGAAATATTTAGTAAACAACTTGATTGCTGGGTTTATTTTTTAAAAAAATTACTAAAGGAAAACGCACTCTATAATGAAAGTCGATGTTTTAACAATGAATATTATATATTATATTTAATTACCATAATCGTCCATTTTAAAAGGGGGCTGACAATGCATTCTTTTTCCCCTTAAAATTTTTCTTGCTTTTAAAAATTAAACTTCGTATAGCTATGTTCTTAGACAAAATATAGAATGTCTCTATTTATTGATTTATTTGTAAATTAGTTCCTCACGCTTGGAACATTTAATACAATGGTTATTAAATATTTAATCTAGTGGGTAAGGATGTTAAAGGTGGTTTTAGAGAGTATGCAAGCACATCAGCATAGAGAGAAAATGGTAACAGCAAAGTGATAAACTCCCGATAAAAAAATATTAATGTACCTGACCAATATTTGAACCTTGACCTGCAATCTAATCCACTATTGGCCTGACTCTTTGGACTATATTGCCACTGGTGCTATTAAAGTTAGGCTATAAAAGTATGTAATACTGTGTTGTATAATCTTATTAAAATCCTTGAATATTAAATAAGAAACAATAGCAGGTCATTCACATTAATATTATTTTGATGTCAGAATGTGAAAGATCGTACATAAACCTGGCGCGGCTCGGAGCATGCACGGTGTGACGTCATAAAGGTTGCACCAATCTGACTAACACAAATACCTGGAAAGCAAGCAAGACAAGACAAAGCTGCTAATGACAGCATGGTCAGGTAAATCTTTCGAGGAGGGGAAAGTTTCTAAGGGTCATTGACATTTGAGGGTTAAGTCTGACATTTTTTGTTCATGACTCTCATATATAGTCTCAAAAAAAGTTTTGACAACGTGTCACATTGCTGACGTCTTCATTTGTTCCCTTGACTATGTAGTGGGTTCATAGCTATAGCTCTAGCGTGAGATAGTTATAGATTACGGTTTAACTACTAGAGGTAACAGAACTAACCTACTATCAATTAGAAAATAACCTCTTCGGTGACCGTAAGGTCTAACGCACTACTCTCGCACTATACTAAACTGCCGATCACGAGGAAATTGAGGTTCGAATCTCGAATGGATGTAATTAGGGTGGTTTTTTCTAAATGGTTTTCCCCTCTCCCTCCACGCAAATGTGGGTACACTTCTTATAAATATAGCTTTCTTAATTCCTAAAACCATTAGCGTAATCAATACATAAGCGTATTTCCCAAACTGATAGTAAGACGTGGTTCTGAAAAAAAAAAATTAGAAAACAACAAATAAAGTATCAAATGAATAACACGATTAATATGACAACGTAGTTTTCTATAAGTAAAATAATAAATGGTAAGGTGCAGTGCACAGATTTTATCTCGCTTGTATCTTAAAATAGACATGTACTCAAATCTTGTAAGATTTGTGAAACCAAGGTCGTAGTCGGGGGGGGGGGGGGGGGTTTTCGGGGTTCAAACACCCCTGAAATTTTATGGACAAAATATATATGGCTTTATTTATGGTTCAAACAATATCCAAATTAAGGTACAAGTACAAATTAGGGGGCTGTGTTACCATAAAAAGCACTTCAGAGAGCTTCTAGAGGTGTTTATTATTTAGAATTTTTTCTAGCCTTTGGCAGTTATGGTATTATGTTACCATAAAAAATACTTTAGAGAGCTTCTAGAGCCGTTTAATAATCATAATTTGTCCTAGCCTCCGATAGTTAGGGGGTAATGTTGCCATAAAAAAACCACTTCAGATAGCTTCTAGAACAGTTTTTTATTTAGAATTTTTTCTAGCCTCCGTCAATTAGGGGATGGGCCCACCAAACCCCCCTGAAATTATTGGCTGGCTACGGCCTTGTGTGAAACGAAAGGTTAGCTGTATATGGTTATATAAATACAACACCAAAGCTCATAGATGAAATAATATACACTGCTACTTACTCTATGGCATTAGGAACTAGGAACACTGTTACAGAAAAAACTGTCCACCATAGAGTGTAAGAATCAAATTCATTATTATATTTGCTTGTATCTTAGAAGCTATTAGTTTTATAACATTATATTTTAAATAAAGGTTTTATCTGTTAATAAAACTACAGATTTGCAATGATAAGCTATTCGTATCTCAAATATCTGTAGAGCTATGATTAAAATGGTAAATTTTCTCCTGGTTAACGTACCCTCAAAGTCATTTTTATGGGAATTGAAAATTACAGGTTTTTTTTAAAAAGTTGAATCGTACCTAGATAAGAAATTTAATTAAAATCTTTAAAACTGATATGAGAAAATCTTATTTTGTTTTTCTTTTTTTTCACCCTTAAGTAAACTACCCTTAATTTAAGGGTTGGCTAAATTCATCCAAATACCCTTTGAGGATCATTATTAAAACTCTAGATACCCAATTTTAGCCCGATGAGTAAAATGGTTTTGGCTCTAGTCTCAGCAACAGGTAGACAAACATACATATGGTATTACCAAAAATCACATTTATGGGTTTGACCACCATCAAAATCTCAAGCTAGATATATTTGACGACTACAATACTTTTTCAACTCGAGGGGTGTGAGAAAATAAAAATAGCTAACACATATACCTAAAGTTTAGTGTAATTGACAAAATAATAATGTCTACAGTCACCAAGAATGTATAATCTACTAATAAAACCTCAATATCATAGCTAAATAGATACTTAAGGGTCAAATGGGAATTTCGATATCTCATTTTCTCGGTAGGTAGGTAGGTAGTTGAACATATTTACTTAAGCCCCATATGGTATATAGATGTATTAGTACTTAATTCAGTAGATAAACTTGTACTGGAACAATTATGGCATTTATTACAAAATATTCATCAAAAAATCTACCATGAAAATTACAACGAGATTTACCAAAAGCATTGTATTTTTTTTTAAATATGCAGTATTTGATAATATATAATCTGGAGAAAAAATGAAAAGCTAGTTTTGAAAAAAAATATAAATAAATAAAAAACACCTAGCCCTACATTCAGAGGGAATTCTAGCAAAGGTCTTCCCCTCACTAAATCACCTGCCTTGTATCTATCTATCCGCTTGTTTTCTGATGCGAGCTGTAATTATTTTATTCAAAAAGTTGTTTGTATGTTATGTATAAAATAAAACTGTTTACTTTGAGAAAGTCTGTTATAATTTTTAACATTTCATCAAAACTATAAACATATTTCGTTTGCTTTAAAAAAATACCGTTCAATTTGATGGTGAAAAAGTTGAGCTCTAGTATCTTCTTTGCACATATTACGTCTATACTTAAACATTGCTGAAAACTACGATCTATTTTACACCATCAACAAATTAATCACAAGCTTTCGAATATGCTACTTGATTTTTTTTTCAACGTGTCTTATTAACCGTTCCGGATATCCGCCTTTAATCAAAATAAGACCTGCTTCGGGGGTCACATGGTTTAAAGAATCACTCTTGTGTTTTATATTAGATTGCCAATTACAGAGAGATTGGGGTTCATATCCCGGTCGACTAAGCTGAGGGTTATTTTTCTAAAATTGTTACGAATTTCTCCCCACACAAATGAGGGTAGTTTTCCTCTAATAATTATTACATATGCGTATAGCCTGAACAGGTTGGAAGACTAAGTGACAAAAAAAATTACACTAATGGGTGAGGAACTATAAAAGTAGAATCTAGAAACAAATTAACCCGAATCTGCGTCGAGAGGAAATGGGAAACCACATCCCAATGCACCTATCTGAGATTCAAACCCTGACCTACCAGCTACCAGCAAACCATACTAGACGTCCTTTACGTTTAGTCCACCTGTCCAATGATGCTGGTAACTGCTACAATTTTTAGCACCATTACTTACTACCCGTTTCGGGCCAAACGCTTATGTTCTAATTACGCTTGTGGTTTTAGGAATTAGGAAGCTTATATTTAGAGCAAGTGTAACCAAATTTGCGTGGGTAGAGAGTGGAAAACTATTTGGGATAAACCACCCTCAAAACAACCGACCGAGATTAGAACTTCAATCTCCTCGTCTTCGGCAGTCTAATCTACTGCGTGAGTTGCGTGTTAGACCACGCAGCCACCGGAACGGGTCATTGATACTTTATTTGCTAATAGCCGGATTATTAGTTGGTCGTTCACACTGCCTAATTAATTACGGAAGCCTCATCCTTGTGTACTGGTCACTAACGGACAACAACAGGTCGTCCACCTTCTGCCTCTAGAAATACAGTGGTAAGACCCTTTCCTACCTTTCCAGCTGTAAGCACCGGGGTAGCGGGCCTCCATTAAACAGCTGCTGACCAGAGACCACTTGCAGAGGGCTGAGATCCATACATAGAAATAATTAAGCCTCATATACATACTATATGTGGAAATCCGTAGCATAAACTCCTTCAGAGGGGAAGTTAAGTAATCGGTCCCATATCGATTGGGTATGTAAAATATCCCTTGAAAGTATTTTGAAATATCTTCCGGGCAAAATTTGTAGGATCTTTCTTGCTCACTCATAGAAATCCAATGAGAAAAAGCAACGGTAAGCTACCACACTATCAGGACTTATCCCAGATGGTGCAGGAAGCAATAACCGGTAGAAGGAATGAGATCACTCCCAGCTCCGGATGAAGGGGAGGCACACAAAGACCAACCCTTTGGTTGAAGTGAAGACTCATTATTATTTACATATTCCGTAATCTCCTTATCTTAGTAGTAGTGCTTACATGCATGCACTCCATGTCCTTAATCATGTGATATCGGATCACCCAATGTGAACATAAAATATTGGTCGTATCCAATTCTTAAAAATAAAACAATTTCAGAAAATTCTATAAAATTAAGTAAACATTTTAATAATTTTGTTTTTTGATTTAGTATTTTTAGTTAAAATATCGATAAGATAAAATAAAGTTTTCTAGGAATTGCTATTGAAGGTAGATAAATGAAAATAACGACCGTTTAATCTACCAAGTGAGTGAGTACCAACCTTGATGCTTTCATGACTGTGATCTTGCACATCTATATATTAATTTATTTATCTACATGTGATTAACTTTCTGTAGTTCTCCGTAACGACACTTCTCAATAAGTTTAAAGTTGATAAGACTTATACGGAATATGTGGGCCAGGATTTTCGTCATCTTAACATTCTTATAAGATACCTTGTGAGGACTTTTTGTAGGTACCTTCACCTATGACTCTTTAGACACTTAGCATTTGTACAAGGAAAAGTATAACTTGATCACAATAATGTGGGCAGAGCCCTATCAGATATATTAGAAACCCAAAAAATCTGTCTGTGTTTATAAGTTGTGACTGACGCGCAGCAATGGCTAAGGCTGCTTTCAGTCAGAAAGGTATGCTACTGATTAAAAAACTGGACCTGAAGATAAATATAAAATTGGTTAAGTGTTATATATGAAGCATTGCTTCTAATGGAGCTTAAAGACGTTGGTTGAGGAAAAAGGAGAAGAAATACTGGCAAATGTTAAGGTCAATTCCTGGAGTAGAGTATAGAGGATAAATTGGACAGATCGAGTGACTAATTATGAAGTTATACGAAGAATAAATGAAAAGAGAAACATTATACAGGTGATTTTACGAATAAATGCCAAATAGATGGTTCACATTATGAGAAGAAATGGTTTAGTGAGTGATGTAGAATACAGGGTGGAACCGAAAAGAGGACCTGGAAGTCCATGAATGTATTGACTATTACTATCACATTCAATGACGAATGCATCTTATTGATGACCTCAAACAAGAAGAGACCACGAAGTTTCTGGATATAAAAAAGGAGGCTTCAAATAGGACATGCTAAAGGAATCAATTTGGATTAGGCAAATAACCTGTCGAAAGAACAAAACTTAATAATATAATAGCATTAATGAGTTAAAACACGGTTTCGTATTAATGACCTTTCATGGATTGATGCCTTGATAAGGAAGGCTTATTAAAACTTTACCTGTGATATGCTCTCCCACCCTTTTAGGTCACCCATTTGACCAATAATACATACTATCTAATTGAATAATGACTGGTGAAATCAACCTCACAAGTAGAATTTAAACAAGCTCTGCTTACTCTGGCGAAAACAGACACGCCGCTGATCCTTCCCGATAAATTATTTTCATATCAAGCTATGTAAGACAAGTAGAATTCATTCATGACCTAAGTTTACTTGGATGACAGCTCAAAAAGTTACTAGAAATAGTCCCTAATATATCCCTATGTCAACAGCTGACATCTGTCCCTTTGGATAACTGTAATGAAAAAAGTGGTAATATATGAATGTGATAGTTAACCACAGTAATTTTGGCCAATATTATTCATATATTTATTAATTGAGGTTGGACACAAAGCTTATTTTTAGTTTTATTCCACTTAAAAAAATATTATTCACAGCACTTCCACAAAAGGTTTAACGAAGATAGCTTCAAAATGGCGACCGATGAATTTAAACCATGTGGTTGCACATGACGGAAACAAGTTATTTACAATGATGCACCCACGCAGTGGATAAAAATATTTTATTCAGTTAAATATTTTGAAATAATATAAATAATCATAAAATAATTTATTATATATATATAAGAAAGACAAGTATTTTATCATTTCCAAGTAATTTAATTTAATTTTAGCACTGCGTCTTACTACCCGTTCGGGTTATACGCTTAAATACTAATTACACTAATGGATTAGGAATTGGAAAGTTGATTTAGAGGAAGTGAACCCGCATTTGCGTGGAGGGAGAGTGGAAAACCATTTAGGAAAAACCACCCCCAGTTCACCCGACCGAGATTCGAACCTCGATCTCTCCGTCCACGGTAGACTGGCTCAAAACGACATGGCGCGTTAGCCAAATACGCCACCAAGGCGGGTTTTTTCTAAGTAGATACGATGCCCGTATTAAAAGGTATTGATGTATGCACTATATTACACATAGTCAATAACGTTCCAAAACGAAGAATAAGTACTTTTAATTGTGTTTAAAATATTGTTTCGAGTTGGATAAAAAGAAATTAATAAATGTAATGAAATAGTATGAGAAAGCTTAAGTTTACGTTTTTTTAAATGTAAAATATAACATGTGATTAAAAAACTTTACATTTATAACAAAAGAAAACCGTGATCTTTTACAAGTGTTGGCAACCCAAAACCTAAACATATGATTCTTTAACTGTCATCCAGGTAAAAACCTATCATGAACAGACTCTATATAGGTCACTCTACAGTGTGATTTAATCAATTCAACTGCCAACCGTATTGATGTACTATTGGTACTGGTAACACCTTCTTCTTGACAATTATCTACCTAGATAAGTGGATTTTCACTAATTGAAGTATCTTATTGGCTCATACAGGTTATATAGTGTTGCTACTAAGATTATATTTGGCTTCTCCTTATAGAGGCCCTTACTCAATAAAGGTTGTCAGTTGTTGACCAGATTTTACAATAAATTCGTGACCTCAAGACACGCGAACCTGGCAAGAAACATTAAGACATGCTACAGTCAAAATTGTATAGGAAGGAACTTTATTGACAACTATAAAAGTATATTTCTCTTTATTACGAAAGAGTATATTCTTGTCAAATCCAATATAGACCTATTTTATGGGTATAAATCGACAAATGAGTACTTTAATGGAAATGTGTTGATTTGAAGATGCTCAACCGATATTATATTATTACAATAATTTTTACCGGAAGACGAAAAGGTCATCCACCCCATCACCCCACCAGAATAATTTTTGAAACCACTGGGCCTATGGCACCCATCTTCGGGAGGGGGATACCACTTGAAACCTCACCAGAAAAGATTTTCCCCCAAATACCATTTTCCCCCCCTAGACGTATTTCTGACATCAATGGCTATTTTTAGCTAAGTGTTGCGCCATTTCCGCATGGGTTTGCTAGTATTATTTAAAGTGAAAATTACCTCTAGACAAGGATATCGAACCCGGGACCTTCAGCCTAGTACGACAGAGTTTGTGATGGGCGTGCGGAAATCGTCAGCTACATATGAGTGATCCATTTAAGATCGATCTATTAGAAAATACAGCCATCTTTGACTCAGGAGGGCTTTATGCTGCCAACATTACAATGACAACTATAAAAATATGCATATGATTTAATTAAACAGACAACCTATTATAGTTGTTAATTATGGTTATAGTCGCATCTAGAAATCTTATTCTTTGAATTAAATGCAAACCCTGACTTAAAATATGAGTTAAGAATTACTCTGAGCACGGGATGACTTCTAGATAGCTCAGTAATAATAGCATTGGTAACAAAGCCAAAGGTCAAGGATTCAATTCCCGTGTCCAGATTTCATTTTTCAATTTAAATATTATTATAATTAGATGTGGCTATATCTGTACTTAACAACTATTATATATTGTCTATTAAATCCAACTCGAAATGTTTCTAAAACATATTTCATATAGTCTATGCCATCAACATATCATGTGATCTTAAAACTTCCCTTTGTATAGAAAGATTCATAAACTATTAAATATCACTTATAATGAAATAAAATGTAATCAATATTAATCGCAAAAAAAAAGTGTTTTTTTTCTTTCTAAAAATTCCTTTTACCAAAAATTCCACTATAGCTGGCGTGTGTAGATAGAAATCTCACGCATGCGCATAGGGACATCCAGTACGACTTCTCAGTCAACACCCTGGCACAAAATGTCAAAATGTTATTCTTCGCTTTCAAAACAGATAACTAAAAACACGTGCACACATAGAAACAATATTTCTGTTTTTCGTCTGCTTCCAAGAATGGGGAGCTATAATTAAAAAAAAAAAGTTTAGTAAAAAATACATTTCTACCATAGTTGATTTTAGACTGAGTCATAAAAAATAAAGGACTTTTGAAAAAAAAAATCTAATAGTCTAAACGTGTATATCCTAGTTACTGTGAGGTTGAGGCTCAAATCTCGGTCGCGTACAATGGACGTAGTTTTTAAGCACAAATTAACACCTAGGTTTTTACATCCTATTCAAGCTAATAAATGTGCCCTTCCATTAATTTAAACATCATCATTCCTAAACTATAGATTAAGCTATTAATAATATTACTTGTATTAAATAAAGTAATATTTTAATAATAGTGGTGGCTAGTTAGTGTTTAAGACTTTTTTACAATAGTTGACAACTAAAACACGACGAGAAAAAAAGGGGGGTTTTCGAAAACAAGATGTTTAGGAGATATTTTCTAGGAAAAAAGGATGAGCTATTGGGGAGAGGAGGAGATCACATAATAATGAGTTAGATACCCTTTTATTACAATACATTGTTAGGATAAACAAATATCGAAGATTATGTTGGGCAGGACATGCAGCGCAAATGGAAGAATTTAGTTAGAATCGTGTTCAGGGTATTGACTGGTAAACCAATGGGAAGAGATCATTGTTAAAACCTAGAAGCAGATGAGAAGGTTAACATTAGAATGACATGCTTAAGTGGCGGCATGGTCTAAGACATCACTCTTGTGTTAGACTAAGCTGCCGATGACAAAGAGATTGGGGTTAAAATCCCAGTCCACTGTACTGAGGGTGGTTTTCCATAAATGCTTTCCCACTATTTCTCTTTCTCCCCACAGCAAATGCGGGTACATTTATTATAGCTTAAGCCTTCCTTATACCTAATCACTTGCGTAATTAGTTTATAAGCGTAACAACCCCAATTTGGTATTAAAACGTGGTGCTAAAAAAAATCTTTGCTTGTCCAAATAATAGGTCTGTATGAAACCCAGCGAACAGTGAAGATAATTTTTTTTGTAAAAATCAACAGATCAAAACCCTTATTTTTATATAGACTTCAATCAAGTTTTGAAGACAACAAAACCACTTTTATAATATGTTCAATACATTCGCCAATTAACTAAAATTTTATTATGTAAATAATTCTTGAAATACTTTAATAATATATATCTATAAGAGTATAAAAACCAGGTCAGCCTTTTTATATATTTCTATACACCATGTTTTACAACCCATCTGGGATATTTCGCATGTATACAATAATGGGATAGTAATAGGAAGCTCTAATTTAGAAGAAAATTACACGCATTCGCCTTTTGTCGGAAACATATATTTAACAATAAACATTATCAGTACAAAATGGTCGGGCTTCAAAACGTGACCTCCTTGTTACCAGTTAACCAAACTAGACGAGACTGGCATCATTGTCCACGTGACCACCAATACGGTTAAAATCTAATAATCTGCCTCAGTGGCGTAGTTAGATAACGCGCCAGTTTCGTATTGTATCTAGACTGCCGAGGACAAGGTTCGAATCTCGCTCGGATGAACTTGGGGTGGTTGTTCCTAAACGGTTTCCACTCTCCCTCCACGCAAATGAGGGTTCACTTCCTCTATATTCATCCATCCTAATTTTTTACCCATTTCTTTATAAGTACTTAAGGGGGCTACATGGGAAGGGCGTTTTATGCGTTTGGAGATCTCGCATTATTGAAGAAGTGATTTTAAATTTTTAAATGTGGTTTTCACCAAAATGTAGCCAACCTCTCAACAGGTCCCTATCTAGCTATAATGTTTAAATTTTAATTTTTGAAAAACATTTGAATTGTTTAGTAAGGAACGTTTAAGAATATAAATAAAATTCAATTTTAAGTGAAATTAGGTTGTAAAGTTGTATTAAATTAAGGTGAAAGACATAAATGTGTAATATAAATATAATATAATATAATATAATATAATAATAAATATAATATATCTACAGTATTTGAACGATATTTGAAAGAGAATGGTAATATTAATTAGAAGTTATGAAACATTATAACTAGGAATATCTTGAAATTATAACAAAAATCTAAAAAATTCAATACATATTAAAATTGTAGACATTTGAGTCAAAATTATACTTAAAACTATGTTTTTTTAAAAACAAAGGATGATGTGATGATTAATATTTCATATTTTTGTATCATTTTGAGAATTTTAAATACGAAATATGCATGATAACATCATCCTTTGTTTTGAAAAAACATAGCTTTAAGTATAATTTTGTCTCAAATATCTACAATTTTAATGTGTACTGAATTTCTTAGATGTTTGTTATAATTTCAAGATATTCCTATTATAATGTATTATAACTTGTAATTAATATTACCAATCTCTTTCAAATATCATTAAAATAATGTGCATTTATATTATATTATATTACACATTTATGTCTTTCGTGTTTATTTAATACAACTTGTTCAACCTAATTTCACTTAAAATTGAATTTTATTTATAAATATTTAAATTTTAAGTTTAAATTTTAAAAAATCAACAACGCTTTACGCAAATATTTGTATTTCTGAGATTAAAATAAAACAATAGAGACCTAGAACTAGCCATCCTCTATCAAATAAAGTCATGTTTTGATAGGGTCACAAAAAAACAATTTGAAGCAAATGCGAGATTGTTTTTTAAGCTTTTATATAAATTACCAGACTTTTTAAAAAACTTTTAACTAAAAGTTTAAACTCTTTAACTGGTCAAAACTTAAGCCTAAATTTTTTTGAAAACCATTTTAATAAATATAAAACCACTTCATAAATAATCTAGAATTTAGAAACAGCTGTAACGCTTTCAGAGCTTCCCCATGTAACACCCTTAAGCGTATAACCCGAACGGGTAATAAGACGCGGTGCTAATTACTAACATTTAATAGTCTATAAATGTATATAATTAATAAGATTATAAAGTGTATTTATAATTTAATACATTTATTTGTCTCATGACTGTAATTGAAAAGGGTTGTTAAGTTGTATATTATTTTAAAATAAACCTATGATCATTATTAATTTATTGAGATATCATTGTTAAGAAATATAATTTGATATGGTTGCTTTGCGACTAATATTTTGCGTTGTCATATCTTATTTTTGTATCAGCTAGTCTTACTAACAAAATACAAATATATATAATTTTCTCTAATTCATAATAAAAGTATTGTATTGTATTTTCGTGACCATAATCAAACGAATAGTTAAAATCATTAGTTTTCATATGAACAGTTTTAATTTTCAGATTACATTCAAACAAGGTCCATTAGCTCATATCCTTTTAGTGCAATTTGAAGGATCTAATTTTATATAATACTATTAATAATATTTATTCCTTATACACAATTTCCTTTAACACAAACATTTTTGCTAATTGACTGAGAAATTCGTTGTATAGCCCACCCCTAACTTTCATTATAGAGGCGGGAATTAATTTCCAGCACATTATTTTTTAATTAGGCCTACAGAAGATTTTACTTTAAATTATTACATAGTTGGGACTAGTGTGTCATTAGGTAAACTTTACCATCTATTTAATTAAATTATACATTTAGTATATGAAGTTTAGCTGCTGTGTTTATCTTGAAATTAGGATAAAATAAATGGCGCATAGCCGTTTCATGGATTAAATTCGGAAATAAAAATTGAACTTTAAGCATATCCACACTAAATTAAGTTTTATTATAAACAGAGGTTATTTACGATTTTATTCAAGGGGTACAATAAATAAAAATCACCCAATTAAACGTGGAAAGATAATGAGAAAATCACAGTGATCATCACAAATCAAAAACTATGCACGGTGACCTTCTATAGTCGATTCACAACATCTGTGTTTTTTTTTATTTCCCAAAAAAACAGTCTTATTGTATTACGACCAACCTAAATGTGTTGTCACTTTGAACATTTATATTCAATTTATCTAAATAACTTGTCAAAGAGTTAAAGTAAAGTAGATAAGTGGAAAAATAATTTACTCTTATCAGTAACGTTGGAATGGAAAGCGAGCGGGTGCACTCAAATTGCAGAATAAATTATACCTGTCAGCCAGTGCACGTGAATTTCGGAACAACCTGTAGTTTCATTCAACTCCTAACCCCTTACCTAACCTAACCTAACCTAACCTAACTTAATCTAACCTTCATTTTCTATTTTGAACAAAGTTATTATGCATTTAATTTCTATTCTACAATTCGTGTAAAGGTATTATCAACCTCGGGTGAGTTGTTCCGCAATTCGTGTGCACCCGTATTAGTTGTTCCTCAGTTCATGTGCACTCGTATTAGTTGTTCCGTAGTTCATGTGCACCCGTATTAGTTGTTCCGCAATTCGTGTGCACCCGTATTAGTTGTTCCGTAATTCGTGTGCACCCGTATTAGTTGTTCCGCAATTCGTGTACGCCCGTATTAGTTGTTCCGCAATTCGTGTGCGCCCGTATTAGTTCTTCCGCAATTCGTGTGTACCCGTATTAGTTCTTACGCAATTCGTGTGCACCCGTATTGGTTGTTCCGCAATTCGTGTGTACTCGTATTAGTTGTTCCGCAGTTCATGTGCACTCGTATTAGTTTTTTCCCCCAATTCGTGTGCGCCGAAGTGAGCTAGCTTAGAGTCCATATTTTTATAGTTTTTATAACATAAATCTTTTATTAAAAAATTTATAAGATATTGATTAATTTATTTTTATTTATTTTTATAAGCTTAGTTTACTTTTATTTATTTATTTAGTTAATTGTTTAATTTAATTTTCCACACATATGAGACTCAACAGTTCTTTGAATATTTACCATAGGCATCATGGGGTTTGAACATGAACTTTTTAAATAAATAAAATAAATGCTGATCACATTACTTTTTAATCATGACAAATATACAAGAACTATTTAGATTACCATGTGTTGATAAATAAACTAAACTTAGGCTTGTGTAATGAATTAATGTTTGATCTATTTTGGCCAATAATGGTATTTCACATTCAAAACTTTTTCAAATAAATACCTAATCTCGTGCTCTTTTTTAATCCAACCTTAAAGTGGGAGTGTAAGGAACGCAAGTAAAGGACAGTATTTATGCAGTTTTTAAATCAACACTTTTTTTCTTTCAAAAGGAATAAAATTTTGTTCCTGTAGAAATATAAGAGTTTAATTTTCTTCACATGGTGATAACAGTTATTGAATATCTATCAAGAGTGTTCTGGAATTTAATGACAATATTTTACCTTCATTTAAAAATGTTCTCATTTAGTGCCACTATGTTTATGACAGATATTCAACAATACTGTTACCCGCCTCCGTGGCGTAGTTGGCTAACGCGCCAGTCGTGTTGAGTCATACCACCGAGGACGGGGAGATCGAGGTTCAAATCTCGGTCGGGTGAACTGGGGGTGGTTTTAACTAAATGGTTTTCCACTCTCCCTCCACGCGAATGCGGGTTCACTTCCTCTAAATTCAACCTTCCCAATTCCTAATCCATTAGTGTAATTAGTACTTAAGCGTATAACCCGAATGGGTAGTAAGACGCGGTGCTAAATAAAAAACAAAAAACAAAAAACAATACTGTTGATATCACCACGTGAAGAAAATTAAAATATGTTTCTACTAAAGAAATATTTGATTTACCTTGGCCAAAAATGTTTTGCTATAAAAACTGCAAACACACTGCCCTTAAGCAGTGTTCTCTACACTCCTTACCTTCAATATCTGAGACAGCCAAAGCTACAATAAACCATATTTTACCGTGGTAATGTCATCAGTTATTAATAATCAAATAGCCGAAGTTATTATTTATTCTTTTTAGTGACGAAATTTCCATATGGATAACATATTCTGAAAATGGAAAATTTGTCGTACAAAGCCAAAGGTCCCGGGTTCGATTCCCGTGTCCAGGTGTCATTTTTCAATTCTCATAATATCATCAGTAATTGTTTTGGTCAGACTGTACCCAGAGTGTTTTTCCTGATCTAGAGACATGACGTGCGCGTATACTACGCGATGTTTTAGACACCCTAAGGGGGTTGTTGTGCTACCTGTCTGGGGCTCTAGAGAAGAGGCCTCTTTGAGGGTGGGGAGAGAAGACTGTAAAGAGGACAGGGGAAGAGTGAGTTTTTGGGTGGTTGAGAGGGGGAAGTGGGGTTGGGGGGGGGGGGGCGCACAACCTTGGTGACACAAGGTCAAAGTCAAAAGTGACGGAAGATCAGTCATCAGGTTGGCAGGGGAGGGCAATAAATCCCTGTCAGATCGCTTCGTCTCTGTTTCTAGCCCAATTCTAGCGGCTACTTCGGGTTAAGTGTCGTACTTCTGAGACAATAGTAAGTAGATTATTCGACATCTCAATACACTCCCCCCCTTTTTTTTAGCACAGAGATGAGTGAAGTGTGTTTTAAGAAACAGTGGGATGCCTGTTGTTAGGCACACTCTTTTTAAAATTGTTATTAATAATTAAAAAAACCTAAGGACAAACTTTTTTAATTGAACACGTGTTTTTATTCAGTCAACTTATTAATATTTTTAAATCTCTAATATTAATTATACTCCTTTAAACACCGTTTAATTGTAATAAAAAGCCAACTATAAGAACATAATTATAAGTCTTTACTCAAAGATTGACCCTATTAGAGAATAACAGCATTTCCATTTATTAAATGACAAATGTTAATTATAATTTTAGGCTTAACTTCTATAGTTTCTACTTTTACATGCCTTAACATTTGTACGTCTTTTTCAAAAAATATAATCTTACTTCATTAAAATATACAAATATATTTTAAATTATTTTTATAAGTAAAATATAAATATTTGGTTGCACATATGTGGTAACGTATTTTTGAATGTAGAAATAATTTTTTAGTCAAATCACACTTCAAAATTTGAAACAAAATATAATCTCAATTATTGTAAATATAGAAGATGAGATTAAATTCTTATGAGATAAAGGATAAAGTAAAAAAAGGGCAGTGGATTAGTACATTATAAACAGAAGAGTAATTAATTGACCAATATAAACACTAAAACCGTCTAAATTTTCAGTGTTGATCAGTATCAGAATTTAAGTTTTTCGTGATAAGTGTAAATTATTTGCTATGGAGAGGAAGGAGACACGAATTAAGGTCAGTAATTTTTTTTAAATTTACAATAAACACCATTTACTGACCAACATAAATAAAAATTGGCCACATTTAGTTTAATTGGCTACACATATTCATCTCAACAATTTTTTATATATTTGTCATGAGCGGGATCCAGATGTTATCTTTTTTTAGTATTGTACATAAACTACTCATGGATACATTAAATCCTATTCATGGTACCCCGGTTGTAGAAACGTTCCTTATAAGTAGTTTATTGGACATTTTGGATTTTTAGGTTATATTTTCTTGGTTTGTGACCTTTTAATTGAGTCATTTTTATACATTTTTGAATACATTTTAGACATTATTTTAGGTTGAGTTAGTATAATTTTAATTACAATCAATATTTTATAAATGCAAAAATATTAAACATAATTTTTATAACACAGTTTTTGGAATGAGATAATAATGTAGGCATTATCTTTGCTTGTCTGGTTGTAAAATACACATTCCTGGTGAGACACTGCAACTAGGCTGGAGAGGGCTGCGTTAGGAGGGAAAAGCTTTTGTTACTAAGCACATAAATAAATATTAAATTTAAAATAATGCAAGAGTTTATTTGTCACAGGCTTTTTTTTTCATGAATATTTTATTTTTCCTTTTTAAAGTGCGTGTTTGATTTAATCTCATGCATGCATAAGAGTTTTTGTTTTAATTATTAGGTCGTTTCTTGTAAATTTGAAGCAATTTTTTAGAATTCTTAGGTCATTTAATAGTTCATGCTTTGATCATTTATAGATCATCAAAGTCTGAGCCCTGGTAATGAGCATAGTGGTATTTTATGAGAAATAATTTAAAGAAAAAGTCTTAGTAAGATCTCGTAAAATGTCAAGAGAAATAGTCATGAATCACTGAAACTACCATAGGCAAAAAATACAATACGTACATAGTTACCTAATATTGCCATTCCCTTATGGCGTAGGCAAGAAACTGTGGCTATACCTAAAAAAACACTCCGTACTTAATCAATCCTCACTAGCTTTCTCCATACTTCCCTATCCTTGTACATTCCCTCCGTTTCAACAGCATCCATACACCGAGTCATACATGCTATTTTATTCTTAAAACTCTTAATGTTTATCTTTTTCACACATTCATCCACAATATTTAGCCACGTCTTACATGGCCTACCCCTTCCCTTTGATCCACACACTTTACCTTCCTATATTTAATTCGTCACTCGATCCACACTCATCCTCTCGAAATGCCCAAACCAACGTAAGACGCTTCTTTCATATTGCCATATTGAATTCCATTTTAAACCGCACTCCTTCAGAACCATTCCATTACTGACCATACTGTTCATACTGACTGTCCATACAAGTGTTTCCACATATATTTCTAAGCTATCTCATTTCAACGCATTCGCCTTTCTCTTATGTTTCTCTTGACAAACCCATGCGTCACACCTATGAAACAATGTTGACACTAACAGATTTTTTTATGCTATATAAGGTAGAAAATTAAACTGAATATAAATTCTGAAGAAATATTTTGTTTACTTTTGCCAAAAAGGCTTTTTGTTGTGAAAATTACAAAAAAGTACTGACTTTGACTCACTCTCCCTTACAGCTCACCTCAAGGTACGGTAGATTTATGTTCCACATTTGTATGTGATGAATAAAAATTAAACGAACTGTAGCAAAATTGTTTGATTTATATCAAAATTTTTTTGGTTTAAAATTTAAAAATTATTAAAATATTAGTTTTAAACGCAAGAACCTGCACAAAGTAAAAAAATAATATTTAGCAGAAACTAAGAAAAGCTTTCTTCACGTAGTGATACTAAAGTTGTGGAATATCTGTCACTCATGAGCAGGGCCGGATTTTGATGACTTAAAATTGACAAAAAAAGACCTATAAAATGAACTAAAACTCTAAATAATGACTTTAAATTTTCAAAAAATTACTTAAAAAAGTTGATAGAAATTCATATGATGTATTTATTACAAGGGTTAGGATTTACATTATACACGTAAGAAAGATATCTCTCCTTATCTGTCCATTTCCAGTTTTTCCTCGGTGTGGACTCGTCTGGAATAGAATGACCCGTATACAGTCCCAGGAAATCCTTTAGTTTAACATTGCTCAGTTTCACAGAATATGTTCGCAGGTACTAGAAAGTCACACAAATCTTTATAAAATGATGAGGACTTTTCTTGATTCGTGAATGCATTTTGTGGAAGTATAATTGAGAGGTTTTCTTTTTATGATATTCTGATACCACGGACATGTTTGTTGCAACTGATATGCTGTTGAATAGTTACATCTTTATCTGATGCCAGCCACTTTCACGTCACATATTTTACAGACAAGTATTTCACTGTCTGTAGAAAAAATATTCTCTTCTAATTCAGTAATAATTTACCTCAAATGACTCGCTTTAGATGGCTTGGTTTAAGGCATTCTAAATACACATAAACTGATTGAAAACAAATAAATATTAAGTGTATTTTATAAATGAAAACTATGCATTTAAAATCTTTTGACAGTTAAAATCATGTGTTCTATTAAGAGGCCACCATACTACTTGAAAGATATCTGAAACATGTGCTCTTATTGAAATAATTTATCAGCAATTAATAGGAGTAAGTTGAAGAAAAAGAAGATCCAACAGATTTAAGAGTGTCTCTGAGATTTGCTGGTTTTAATTTATGTTTTTTTATTTCCTCAATGAGAAAAAAAGTCAATTGTCAAAAATCACCTTCATTTTAACAGATAAATATGGAGAACTAGACTAAATTAAACCATAGGGTCCTAGCTATGAGCTGTGAGATAAAAATTTTGTGATAAAATCCTGTGGCACAACACAAAAACTTAAGATATTAGTTAAATTATAATATATATCTGGGCCCAGCTAGTGCTGCTGCCGAGTGTTGGCTGACGAGCGTACGACTATCATGGATAACGATTAAGGGAGAGGGGGAGGGAGAATGTTGAACAGAAGAAAAACAACTTGCGGGCGAGAGTACACGGAGGGAGAAGAGAAGGAGCCTAGGTTCTTTGACAGACCACTCCATTACAGCTATTGATAAGTTTTGCTCGAGTTGAAGCCAAAATAATCTTTCAGTTTTAAAGAATATATGCTAAGTTTGTCTTTCTATTTTTCTAGTACTACAATAACCTGCGTACATGACTTTTTTTGCTACCGAGTCTTACTATCCATCAGGGCTATACGCATATGTACTAATTATGCTAATTTGCTAGGGATAAGGAAGGTAGAATTTAGAGGTAAATTACCAAGATTTGCAGGGGAGTGGAAAACTATTCTGGAAGACTACCCTCATTACATCCAACTGGGATTCGAAACCCCATCTCCCCAACATTGTCAATCTAGTTTAATGTGAGATGACACCGTGGCCTAGACCATTCACCCACCGAAGTGGAAGACATTACTTCACTCTGCTTTACTTTATGGTGGAACTCGTTATTGTATTCAAAGATTATTAAATAAATAAGAATGTTCCTTTTAAAATTTCAACACTTCTATTATTTTTTTCGTGTGGGAGATGCAGTTAGTAATAAAATAATAATTTGACAAATAATTGTATGAAGAGCAGTCACGGGATTTCTTAGTTAGACACACTTATCAGCAATATTATTCAACTCCATCGATAGTCACACGAACTAAACATCAAGCTCGTCTAATCTGGGTTGTGGTGACGGGAGTCAAGACTAAAATCCCGGCTGGATGTTCTGAGTTTGGATAGTTTCCCACTCTCGCATCTTTATTAAGCTATAAAAGACAGCTATTTTCACAGAATATGTAGTCATTCCCTACGGCTTCAACCGCGGAAAGGGTTTTAGAACCACTGGGTTGGACACTATTAGAATTCAGCAAATGAAGAACACTTTTATAGAAAAACTCAGATCCAGATGTCCTGGGATCGATCCCTGGAACTTTCAGAATTTTTCTGTTGAGCAGTGGGTCTGAAACGGGATCAACTCAGCCTCGTGAGGACAGTTGAGGAGCTACCCGGTTGGTATAAATCGCTTGCGGGCTCACACCATGGGGACCACGTGTCCACCGATGCAGGGAGTGATTATTAATCCCTGTAATAAACGTACTAAGCGGACTACAAAATTGTCTTTCATCGTTTGGCATGTTGTGTTAATTTTAACAAAAACTTTTTAAGTAATGATGTTCTATTTCTTGTAAAACCAAAAGAGTATCAAGATGAGATTTAAACTTGGACCCATCTGTAAATGGCAATAGGTTAAATGTGATATGAATAATACCTCTAACTAGCGGCCTCCAAATATGCAACTATTTTGGTTAAATATCATTTTATTTGGGTCTTTCGAGTCAAATATATAAAAATATGAATAGAGAGATGTATGTTTTTAGTTGAATACATGATTTATTACCAAATATTATAAAATGAGCTCATACAATGTAGGCTATTTATTTAATATTATAAACTATACTGTATTCGTGTGTAAGTAATCTCAACAGCTGTAACCTATATAGGGTCAGTCGCCTACTTAAATAATATATAAGAACTTATCACGATATTATGTGACTAAATATAGCATAAAGAACTGCCACACAAAGTTAAATGTCCCCAGCTCGATTCCCTTGTCCTTATTATAACTTCATGAAATTGAATGTACTCTTAACTTTAATAATTGGGACCTACGCTTACACACACTTACACATAATAATTCGTTTCCAACGACATCTGGTGGGACGGATAAAATTATTAAGTGGATTATTTACAGAAGCACTCTAGGTTTTAGACAAGTGTAATATTATTATTATTATTATTATTATTATTATTATTATTATTATTATTAGCACCGCGTCTTACTATCCGTTCGGGTTATACGCACTTACGCTAATGTGAAATGGTAGGGTGATTGTGAGATGAAATGGAGGACCTACAGTTTAACGTGGAATCTGAACCACGGTGGAGGCCTGGCATTCTTCACATTCACAAGTTGTGATTAATACACATCTTGTCAGAGGTGAAGGAAGGGTTTGGCAATCAGATAAATCTTTGCCGGAGCCGAGGATTGAACCCCGGACCCTCAGCACAGAAGTTCGACATCTTACCCCTAGGCCACCAGGTCACCCGACAAGTGTAATAGAATGATTAAACGACATCAAAACTATTTCAAACTAAAAAGTTCAAAATCCGGCTGCCCACTTTTTAATAATTCCTCGATGTACAATCCTGAGATAACTATGGCAATCCTAAATCAATCATGATAATTATAAAATAAAATATTTGAGACAAAATATTACCTTGTTCACAAATTGGGTGCACAAACAAACGCAGTTTATAAACAACGCAATATTTACCTAAATGATCATAAAATAAGATAAACAAACTAATAGACATTCTTACAGAAATATTTTGGATAGAAGAGCATCACAATATTCACCAACAAGATTAAATAAAAAATATCTTCTGCTACAGAAACGTATTGAATAGTAAACATCCAAGTTTTCTAAATAGCATCACGGCTCACCTTGCCAACATAATTGGTTTATATTTTTAATCATTATGTAGCTGTTAGTAAGCCACTAGTTTATTCTTTTATTTTAGCTTTGTTATTGCAAAGCTAATGGATCCCCTTTAAGGTAGTCTTTAGTTTTTGTAATAGTCTATTTTTAGATTTTTTTCATCCGCCTCTCTAAATTAAAATTTTCTACCATAACGAGACATTTGTTTTTTATACTAGCCATTTTCCACCCCTTATTTTTAAATTCCAAACTTTCCAAATTTTATGGTTATTTGGAGTTTTACAAATTTGACCTCCATGCCGAAATAAGAGTTTATAATTATTTTGGAGATATTTTAAGTTAAGATCCCTTGACCCATTTTTAGGTCCTTTTCTAGATAGTAGATACAGTACTTAACACTTATTTTATTACTGAAGCAAGCCTTCTATATTCCTGGCAAATTTCAGTTTTCTTCCTCACCTAATTAGATTTTTTTTTCCCCCTTACCCCCGTTTCCCATAGTCTCAATTAAAACTTATTCATTTGCTTATCTGAGGTTCTATCTCTACCTCTCTGCCAAACTTTAATTGTATAACTTCCTCATCTAAATTTTTTTTATACCTAAAGGCCCCCCCATTTCCTGAAACCCAATGGACAATTTTGGGATTTTTGACCCCGCACCAATGCTAGACTAATAGTAGTTCCGGAGCCATTGCTGTTAGCCCATACCCTCCTCTGGGCACGAGAACTACCCGGTTAGCTCAGTGATAAAGCACTAGCATGAAGGCCTATAGCCGAAGTTCTCAGTTTCGATTACCGTGTACTGTTTGTCATTTTCCAGCAAATTTAATTTGATACAGCTTTGGGTCTTATACCTGAGACCATATATCATCATAATGATGTAGCTGCACTTATTCAATAAGGGCTTACCTGACCAATAGTGATGAGATAGAATTTGTGAGAGCTTCATTATTGCTTTAATATTTAGTATTGATCTTGTTATTTTGTAGTTTAACACACAAAAAAAGCCTAGTATTGTGAAAATCGAAGGAGATGGTGACTTTTTGCAGGAGAAAATGTGTCACAACCTTGAACGGTATGCCTACCTAACTAAAAAGGAATTTATCTCTCACAGTAGCTTACAGCTAGTACGTTAGTCATTAAGGTCTTATTTAAATAGAGAATTTTTTTATAGTAAGTATAAATTTAAGAGATACTTAAACATTGAAATTAAAATTAGTTAATTATAAAAAGCTAGTATTTAAATTTTATTATTTTATACATTTACAGAAATTTGTAACACCCTACCACCCTACCCCCCATCGTGTCAATATTATTGAACTCGGTAAACGTACTACTGTGGCATGAAGTAAGTTAGAATAACTTATATATAAGCATGATCCCACATAGCATTTTAAAATGCTTAGGAAGGAGAGGGGGTTCGTAACGGGGGAAAATTCCCCATATTTTAAAATTACTGTGATATGAGGTATTTTAATGAATATAAGTTATATTTAACAATTATAAATATTTAATAAAAGCCAAACTTTTCTTTAAAATTCAACCACCTCACAAAAGAGGTCACATTGCGGTAATTTAACCCTACTATTCGTATTACTATAGATTTGATGAGCTAATTTTTTTAGCTGAGGGAGTTTATTATTAACTTCTCTACAGACAAATGCTGGTAAACTACCTTTGTGAATTTGTTCCCTCATTTACTCTTATATTTTGTTACTAATACGTAAAAATGTGTTTGATGTCACTAGTAGGAATAGATATAAGCCACTTGTCAACAAACAAAAAAAATCCACCGTATATTAAATGGGTGATATAGGATTTTAAGTTAGAAACATTTAATTTAATTGAACAGTTTGTTTTTACTTTTTAGGTTTTACAAGGAGATCTTGCTACCATAAATTATTGTCGTTTCATCGTACAAATTTCGACTTTAAAAAAAATGACATCAGGGAGAAGGTGTGCGTGAATAACGATCCATTTCTCAAAATATACCGTATCTAAAATCTATTATATTTAATAACAATTAATCCATTGTCATATTTTTACATAATATCCTTTCTTTTAAGACTTTCATTCATATAGTTATAATATTATATTTTATAAGCTATAACTTATAAGCTATATTTCATGATTTAATTAGCCAGAATAAGAGAGCTATTAAATATATACAGTCCACATAACTACGTTTTAATTGATCGGACAAATCATCATCATCATCTGTTTGAAGCCGTTACCGGGTCAGTTTATTAAAATGCCTCATCTTTATCTATCATACCTAGTTACTGTAAGCCATCACGCCTCAGCCAGAATACTAGTTACCTAAGCTTTCACGACTCCCAGATATACTGGGTACTGTAAGCCATCACGACTCAGCCAGGTTATACCTAGTTACTGTAAGCCATCACTTCTCGGCCAGGGTATATATAACGACTGTAAAGCTATAGCTACATGGAGCCGACCCGCATAGCTAAAAAAAGAAAAAATTTTTATATTCTTTACAGAATGAGTTTTATTACAAAATAAGTTTGTATTTTTATTTTTACTAGCATAGGTTTTCACCTATTTTCATAAAATTAAGTTAGCTATTAATTACGAAGAATAAAGTTTTAAGCTAGCTAATAATTAAGAAGAAGAAGTGTTTGTTGTTCAATAAGTTGTTGTATATAATATTGTTTATCATGTACGTAATGTTGGAAACAATGACTACAGGGTCACACGTGCAAGGGCTGAAAGAAATGTCTAGTTTTACAAGTGCTGACACAGTGACTGCCAATTACTGTGAATAATCACTGGTATAAATCACTGCTCTTTTAAAATAAGGTCACTATGATCACCGTTATCGTAAAATCATTGTTTCGCCCATCCTTACAGTGCTTAGGGGTTAGCATGAAAACAAATTCGGAAGCTCCCGAACATTTATTTCCGGTGGTAATTTACCCTTGTTAAATCAAAATATATTTCAAAAACACACTAGTCAATTGTTTCATGCTTTTCTAAAAGTGTTTCAAAAGTTTTACAATTTGCAATTTTTCTTTTTACTCGTGTAAAATATATCAATTTCAGACTTTGCAGGCGTTCTTAGTAACTATCAAGGCCGTAGTCAAGGGGGGGATTTGGGGGCTCAAACCCCCCCGGAAATTTTATAAACAAAATATATATGGCTTTATTTATGGTTCAAACAATATCAAAATTAAGGTAAAAGTACAAATTAGGGGGCTGTGTTACCATAAAACGCACTTAAGAGAGCTTTTAGAGGTGTTTAGTATTTATAATTTTTTCTAGCCTTCGGCAGTTAGTGGGTTATAATGCCATAAAAAAACACTTCAGTTAGCTTATAGAACTGTTTATCATTTAGAAATTTTTCCAGCCTCGGACAATTGGGGGATGTGCCACCAAACCCCCCATGAAATTATTGGCTGGCTACGGCCTTGGTAACTATTATTACAACGACCATAAAATTATTGGTTTTCCCGCATGATTGAAACTAGATTTGTGACGTTATATATTTGGTGCATCGTGAGACTGGGGAATATGGGCCTAATGTAGATTCTAGCACTTTCATCAAAATAAAGGCTCAATCTTTTTTAAATAGGTTATATTACTTTTATTAGATTAATTAGTGATTAGTTATTAGTATAATAAACTAAAATAATCTTTGTGTGTGCTTTTCACAGTTCCATATCACTATCAATTAATTTGCATATTTTGCAAACATTTTCCTGTGTTTTCCACAGAAGAATGACTGACACTTAGTATATTTAACCGCATACTTCTTGTCCTGCCTTGAACGACACAAAAGACACCGTCCTTGCCTAGATAGATGTACTGGCTCAAGCAGCAGGTACCGGTTCATCTGCCGGAGTTCCAATGACTTCAACAGATGGCCGGTAGTCTTAGTGCAAGCTGTTTTGAATTTATCCCATAGCAATCGGATATGAGTGAATGGATTGGCAACTTAACGTTCTTGTCTCGTTTTTTGTCCATCGAAACAAATTTATTATTATTATTATTATTATTATATTAGCACCGCGTCTTACTACCCGTTCGGGTTATACGCACTTACGCTAATGTGCAATGGTAGGTGATTGTGAGATGAAATGGAGGACCTACAGTTTAACGTGGAATCCGAACCACGGTGGAGGCCTGGCATTCCCACATTCACAAGTTGTTATTAATACACATCTTGTCAGAGGTGAAGGAAGGGTTTGGCAATCAGATAAATCTGTGCTGGGACTGAGGATTGAACCCCGGACCCTGAGCACAGAAGTCTGACACCTTACCCTAGACCGCCAGGTCACCCATCTGAAACAAAGACATTTTGTAATGAACATGAAACATTCAAGAGGCATGATTGAAGAGTATATTTGTCTGGCAAAACTTTCCCACATAAACTTTGCTGATGTGTGATTGTTATGTTTGGGGGACACAATCAACACACAAATATATATATATATACAAAATCCCGATGAAAGCTTTTATTTTAAGCCAGATTGACATTACCAATCCAGTAATATTTAACTCTTTGTGTAACCATCTCCAGGTTCGTGTAGATCATCAATCTTCTCCAGCATTTCTTCACAGAAAAATAGGGACCAACTTGCTATTTTGCCAGCACACATTCGTGCTTCACCAACTGGACCTGGAACTTTTCTTATTATGTTATTTTCTGGTACTTTTCCTTTTTTTACGGTTTCTGTGCTCGTCCAGGAGTTGACTCGTTGTCCTTTGTTTTTTATTTTTTAGTGGCAAGCTCAATTTCTTCATCAGAAGATGACGACGAGTCAGAAGGAATATAATCCTTATCATTGTTTAAATCATACAACGCAAGCCATCCTGTTCATCCTCCTCTACGACATCTTCCCCTATATTATCCTTTTCAGGATCTTTGAAATGTGAGGGTTTCTTCTTAATTTGACTTCTTATTCTACAGATTTAGCTCCTCTTCAAACAATGTACTCAAAATTTCAGCTTGACTAAGCTTTGAAGACATTTTTTCTACTTTTCGTATGAAATAAAAGACTAAACTAAGAAATGAAAGTCAAATTTCGCTCAAAGCTAATGCAATAAATAAAAATACACCCACTATTTGGCTGTAAATATTTTGTATCTATTTGAAATATTAAAAAAACCTATCACTATAACTAGGATGGGTGAATTTTCACCCAACACCACTCAGAACGGAAAGAACAAAAACGAACACAAATCAACTCAAACCACAGTTTCACTCATCAATGGATTATAGTAAACTACCTTGAGTGACCAAGTTGGTTGGTAATGCAGCCAACGTTCGGCAGCCGTTCAAAAATTTTCCTGGGTGAACTTTCACCCATCCTAGTGTTCTAGGGTTAACGAAAATAGTGTAGGCCTCTTAACACCATTGCCCTTTCTTTACTACTTAATATTCTCCTCTTGGAATGTAAATTTTGTAACAAGCCATAGATTCCATAATTGTGTTATATTTTAACTGTTAACAATAAACAATTATTCAAATAAATATATTAATATACATAAAACTATAATTTCCACAACCTTACGGGGAAAAAAAACACACAACCAACACATCCACACAAAATCTTAACGTGATCAATAACAAATATTTTTCCACACAGCGTACTTAATAAAATAGAGTGTTGAGATATTCAGGTAATTTTGAGGGTCATCATGTGAAGAAAAGTAAATTCTATGTTTGTACTGGGAAACAATATTTTATTTATTTTGGCCAAAAATTGTTTTTGAAGGACCTAAACACCCTAGAAAGATTACCGTTTAAACACGAATTTGTCATAAAGTATTATTAAATTGGTTCAACACAAAATTTGAACGTCTAACTTTAACACCTTTGCTAAAAAAAGTTTCAAATTTCCGAGAAAAAATAAAGGCTATTTCTTAAAATTTTCATTAATTTTAAGTTTATTTTTGTAACCATAGAGATTTGAAAATGGTTTTGATAATTTTTTAATCACCACCTCTTATTAACTGTGCAGTTCAAATGCATATATTTATTAAAATTACTTAACAGGGTAGGGGTGAAGAAGGAAGTATCTTAGAGGTGATTTACCCGCATATGCGTGGAAGGAGAGTGAGAGATTATCTAGGAAAAATTACCCTCAGTAGACTCGAAAGGGGTTTTAATCCCGATCTCCCTGTAAGCAACAGGTCAGTCGAACATGAGAATGACCCTTAAACCCGGGGTCCCCAACCCTATGGTGCCCGCCAAGCCTTTTGCGCCTGCCCGCCACTTTTTGAACACAGCTGAAAAGTTCTTGATTAATAATTTTAATCTGTCCCTTTTCCGACAAAAATCAAGTTTGTGCTTATCTCCAAGTATGCTGTTCTCAAGAAGTTGGTGATTGAAAGCCCCCCCCTCTTTCCAATCCCTCCCTCTCATTCCTTCCTATTTCTTTGCCGGCTCATTTACAAAGTGTACTTTTACTCGGAACTACAATTCTAATTCTGAAAGGTTTTGCCTTTTTCCTAATCTCAAAGACCTACCCCCTTCCATCATTCTCTTCACAAGCATTAATAGCAAACTAATACCTCCTATTTCCTTTGTAAATATCTTGACATATTTCTACCCAGATTTGTTATCTTTAAAAGTGTACCCAAGCACCATAATAGTGGTGAGTAGTTAAATAGGTCCTTGTGTCTTTATTATGGTCTTATTAAAACTGTACCCCCTCGGTGGCGTGGTTGGCTAACGCGCTAGTTTCGTGTTGTGTTCGACCGCCGAGGACGGGGAGATCGACGTTCGAATCTCGTCGGGTGAACTGGGAGTGGTTTTTCCTAAATGGTTTTCCACTCTCCCTCCACGCTAATGCGGGTTCACATCTTCTAAATTCAACCCTCCCAATCCCCAATCCATTAGCGTAATTAATACTTAAGCGTATAACCCGAACGGGTAGTAAGACGTGGTCTGTAAATAAAGCAGTATTTTTTGTCAACTTAGAGGGGGTTGAACCCTCTTTCCCCCCATGGCTACGGCACTTGAGTACTACCCACAACCACATATAACGTCACAACTGTTGGAAACTTAACATGGCAGTTGCCGGTCATGTGTATAGCTTTGAGGCTGACCTATGAACCTGGCGGGAGTTAGTAAATTTGCCTTGAAAAAGTGATTGGTGCCCACCGCACCACCGTTAGTTTTGAATGTGCTTTAAGTTACAAAAAGGTTGGAGACTCTGCCTTAGACCATCCGGTCACTGAAGTGGGCTTAAAAGTTATTACTTTATACTTAAAGATGAAAACAGCATTACATTCTATTCCTCTGTGTTTTTAATTTTTCATTGTAGCCATTATTATCAAACGAGTTTCACACGAATCTTTTTTTTTTGCATCACGTCTTAATACTCGTTCAGTTTATACGCTTATGTATTAATGATGATGGTGATTTTAGGGATTACGAAGGTTATATTTAGAGGAGGTGTACCGACATTTTCGTGGAGAAAAAGTTGAAAACTAATTTGGAAAAACCACCCTGAGTACACCCGACCAAGATTCAAACCTCTATCTCCCCGTCATCGACAGTCTATTCTAACACTAGAATAACGTGTTAGACCATGCGGCCACCAAAGTGGGAGACACGACTGTTCTAGAACAACAGCACACACTTTTCTACGACGATAATAGTTGCCCTCTATAGTTTTAGGTTTCATCTGTGACGGGATCAGAGTCTTCTCACTTGAATTTCCTGTGAGCCAAGGTAGACCACTTGAAATGCTACTAAGCTGATTATCATATTATCTTTGGTATGTGGTGTTTATGACTTATGAAGAAAAGAGGGAGATATAGGCCTAACCCATAAACGTTCGACACTGCGTGGCCCTCTGTATATTCCACCTGACAAGTGGGGGTATGAAATGACTAACAATCCAAATATTTTTCTAGTCAAGTTTGGACGCGAAGTCGGAATCCTGAACTTGTACTAATGTACTTTATAATTTGAACTTAGTTCAGAGACTCCAGAACTGGGGAGGTGGGGTGGGACATACGGGGGTTGATCTTTTATTGTTTTCTAGGGGAAGGGGGGGTGGCTGGGACTATCTTAAGCCCCATTTCCTTCCCACTCCAATATATGTATATTTAAAACAGTGGGTGAAATCTAAGCAGAGGAGGTAAATTTCATCCTCTATTAATATTAATAGACAAACACACCTGCAAAAGTGAGCAAGAAATCTAAAGTCAAGTTCATATTTTAATCTGGTTTGCCTGTGATGGAGAGGTCAGGGCTCGATTCCCGGGTGGGTTTACTAGGGATTTTTTCCCCTAAATAGTTTCCCACTCTATTTCCATAAATATGTATGTTCTGAAATCATTTTAATCTTACCTGCATCTGACGCAGCAGCTTAAGGCGCTACTCAACATAACAAACTGCAGAAGAGAGGGATCCTGGGTTTCGATCCCGTTCAGATGTACTGAGGGTGTTTTCCATTCTCCTACAATGAAAATTCTGGTACAATATTCTAAATTTAACTTTCTAATCTCTAACACATTATTGTAATTAGTTACATGGGTGTTTAACCTGAATGGTTAGTAAAACACGATGCTAAAATAAAAAATCAATGTATTAATTGAAGATAAATAAAGGGATATTTTTTCAATGTTAGTTACTTTATATTAATTATATTTTCCCTATAAAGATGGTTTTACTATGAAGCCATTACTTTTTATTTCACTAAATACGTGTGGATGACCATGTCTTCAGTATATTGACTACTTTTCTTAGCTTCCGGGTATTCAACTCCCCTCTCAAACCAATGCTCTACCCCCACCCAAAGGACCTCCCCCGATGTCCTTGAACTCCACAACAAGACTTGTGTACTTACGGTTATCTCTTGCCAGGTATCTTTCGCTGAAAGGGGTGAAAAGACCTCGAGAGCCAGAGGACTTTTCCCATTGGTTGACGAGGGGATGTCCGTCACAGAAGGTGTCGTCACAGGGGTGATGGTGGAGGGACTAGTTGACAGTCAGTCCGGTTCTTGCAAGGAGGTACTACAACAACAAGGTATTCTGGCAGATAAGACGACAGAGTTTAACCCCCAGGAGGAGGACGAAGTGGAAGGCGATAACATGACCCTGAAGAGTTACCAACAGTTGTTACATGGAGGCGGTGGACAAAACGTTCAGGTGGTCTTCAGTCAGGAGGCAGCTTATGGCAGCAGTTATCTGGAGTGCAGGTACATCGAGAATAATACATTTGATACTAATAAACATGTACGACAACCAAATGTTATAATTTGACCGTTCAGAAACGAAGTAGTTTCAGTCAATTTGTCTTACAGTAATATTCCAATTTGCTTACTATAAATATTTTAGTGGCCAAAATATTTAAGTCAATAATAATAAAATGATTATATATAGTCAATTCACCATAGGATTGGTGGTAGCTGAAAGCTATCAGAAGATGTAAAGATTGTTAAAAGAAAAACATAATTAGATGTAAATCGTTTGTTGATAAAGATTTAACTATCAAAAGTGACCAAAAAATAATATTGCAGATCATTTGGTTTGGTGAATGGATACATGAGAGTAGATCTGGTAGTTTTTATTAGATGTCAGCTACCATGACTCCCATGGCGAATGGGCAATAGATGGCAGTTTCATAGAATTAAATAATCTTGTAAACTAATACATGTTTTTAAAAACTTATTCCATCTCCAATAAAACACACTTAATGTAAAATTAACACTTACAGACTTTAACTACTTGGCTTCTCAAAGGTCCTATTATTTTATTAGTCGGTATTTCTTAGACCACATCGGTGGTCGTAAGGTGTAACGTGTCACATTCGTTTAGAATTTGATTTCTGGTTCAATATCAGGGTTTGAACCCAGTTTGGATAAATTGAGGGTAGTTTTTATTTAAATAGTTTACCACGCTCCCTACATGCAAACGTGGGTACATTTACTCTTAAATTCTATCTTCCGAGTACCTATTATACTTACATAATGTATGCATATGGCCAGGAAGGGTGAAAAAAAAAAGTAGTTCTATACCAATCTCTCGGGAAAAAAATCAAAAGATTTGTAAACCTAAAGAGCGGTTTATATATAGGATATTTTGGTTGATAAGACCGGGTGTACTGAGGGTGGTTTTCCCTAAATGGTTTCCCCACTCTCTCCACGCAAATGTTCATACACTTAATCTAAATTCAACCTTCCTTATCTCTGTAGCGAAATTAGAACGTAAGCGTATAATCCGCATGGGTAGTAAGACGCCTTGCTAATAATTAAAAAATTAATAAGAATCGTAGATTATTTTTGGTAACAAATGCAATTTACTTAGGCTATTTTAAAACTCACAAAATTTTTAATATTAATATTGGTTAGAAATCACTTAAGGCTTAGTTCCTTAGCTTACAAAAACAAACTCATGATAATAATATAAAAAAAAAAGTGTATAGTGTTTGTTTAGAAGAGAGGTTATATTACTTTATTTTTAACCACGTATTATTTACTCTACCCGTCCGTTTTATACCCATTCTAATCATGCCTATGAGTAGAAATTATTTAAAAAAATCGTTTAAAGGTAGTGTACATACATTTGCATGGAGAGAGAGAGAGAGAGAGAGAGAGAGAGGAGATAGAGAGAGAGAGAGATAGAAAGAGAGAGATAGATAGATAGAGAGAGAGAAAGAGAGAGATAGAGAAAGATAGAGATAGATAGATAGAGAGTGAGTGTAAAATTGTTCAAGAAAAAAAATACCATCAATAGACAAATCCAGGATTCGAACCCAGACCTCTTAACCAGAAAACCAGACTTTATGACAGTGATGTTTTGTCCTAGTACCTAACGATGCGGGTGACTCAGAAGTAAATACATATATAAGATAATTTATATTATTGACCAAACCTATCAAAGTGTATAATAAATGGTCGCTTTCTGCCATTGATAAATGGACTAAAAGCGTGCTACGTCTATTTATGAAGATTTTATTGATCTCTTAAAATATATTAGGATAAATGTATCAAATTATGAAAAATACATGATTTTTTAAAACGTTGACAACAACAGTTTCTGTACTTATTCAACGATTTATTGGAAAGATGTGCTCGTGGGTTAAAATTACTTTGGGGGAGGGGGAGATAAAAATTGAATCATGACTGGGCAGGAAAGTCATGATAATATAGCACTCTAATCAACTAAGAGGTCATCCTTAACCCTTAAAGTACGTAAGGTTTTTTTTTGGGGGGGGGGGGGAGTATACAATATTTCTTAGGATGTGTGGAAGGGGGTGAGGGGAGAATCAATCTTACCTAAGGTTTTTCATCAATGTTAATGGTAAGATAAAATCGATTTTAAAAAAAAGACAAAATATTCTTGAAATGTTTCATTTTCATTATATGACTAGCCCCACTTTAGTCATTTTAAAACTTAGCTCGTATCGAGACGTAACATAAAGAGGTTTTGTGCGCTTTGCGTGAAGAGGAAAAGGGATGTAAGGCAGGATGAATCGCAGAGAGTAAGATTCAAAAGCAAAGACATACACAATTTTTTTTACTACCACATCTTAGTACCCGTTTGGATTATACGCTTATGTACTTATGACGCTAATAGTTTGAGGGATTTTGCAGAATATATTTCAAGGAATTGTACCTGCAGTCACGTGAAGGGAAAGCAGAAATAAATTTTTGAAAAATCTCCCTCAGCACACCTGACAGAGATTCGCACTTCGAATCTTCCCGTCATCGGTAATTTATTCTACTACATGAGTAGCACGTTAGACCACGCGTCTTTCAAAACGGGTGATTGTTTTGATAGTAGGAATGTCACTAAAGAGACGGATTTATTACAAACTTTACACTCAATGGTAGAATGGCTTCAAAACCCGTGGACACCATATTCATTATTTTGTTATTTTGAGTTAAAGTTTTTTTTTCAAGTTTATGCAAAAAAAAGTACAAATGGCTTTTAAACATTGGCTGGGATTATAGTAAAATAAATTTACACATTTTATATATAACATGTTACTTTTTTAATTCTAGTTTTTTTAAATTTTATTGATAAATTTAATATAAAGTAATACAAAAGAAAAGGAAACACGATTTCTTAAAAACTAAATAAATATATTAATTATAAAATGTCACTTATATTTTATTTATTTATAATGTGGTAATTTAAGGACGGCTCCTAGTGTAGGAATATTTGCAATACCATTTCGAGAATAGTACTCTTCGCTGACCCAGAAAGATATTTCCTATTTACAGTAGGAGACCCGCCTCGGTGGCGTAGTTGGCTAACGCGCTAGTGTTTGAGCTCGACCGCCAAGGACGGGGAGATCGAGGTTCGAATCTCGGTCGGGTGAACTGGGGGGGGTTTTTCCTAAATGGTTTTCCACTCTCCCTCCACGCAAATGCGGGTTCACTTCCTCTAAATTCAACCTTCACAATTCCTAATCCATTAGAGTAATTAGTACCTAAACGTATAACCCGAACGGTTAGTAAGACGCGGTGCTGGATATTATTACAGTAGGAAAGGTGGTATGTTACAGCTAGCAGAAGATTATTTATCGTAAACATTTGCTTAAAGTCATTATTGGCAACCTATTTGGAAATAATTATCATTTGCTAAGTAATATCTGTATGGAGCAGAAACTTGGACTATGAGGATGATGGAAAATACTCGAAGAGCTTTGAAATGTGTTGCTGGAGAAGACTTGAGAAAATCATATGGGCAGACAGGGTGACAAATGAAGAAATCCTACCATTTTGGATGTGATTCTTCAGTACAAAGCGAACTGGATCGGGCATGTCTTTAGGAGGAACTGTCTTCTGCACGACGTCATAGAAGGCAAGAAGGTTGAGGGAAAGAGGAGCTTAGGAAGAAGGATTCAAATATTGGATGACTTGAAGCAAAGAAGAGAATTCTGGGAACTGAAGGAGGAGGCAAAGGCAAGGGAGGATTAGCGGTCTAAGTTTACTGACAAAAGGAATGGACCTGTCACAAGACAGGACACCAAATATTATTATAATAATAGTAATATCTTATATATCACCATATTTTACCAGGTTATACGCAAATACTATATCTTCAATGAAAAGTTTTATCAAACGATTCTAATAATACTTCTCAAAAGGTTACTATTTAATGGGGTTTTTTTTTACTCATAAGAAAAACTATTAATAAAACTATTTTGTTTTTAACTTTGTGGTTGTGGAAACAAGATACACTATAGTAAATGACACAATAGATTAAAAAGTATTTTATTCACGTCTGTATCTTGCTATAGCTGTTGACCAAAATAAATTAAAGATTTTATAAACTTTAAAGGGATCCATACCAAAAAGTTTTTAATTTTGTAAACAGTGCATGAACATAGCCGAAGATGATTTTTACGACGCAATCAACCATACTCGTTTTGTACGGCATGCCATCTTAATTTATAAAGAGGATGCAGCATTTTATAAATTCTCTTTTGACAACAGACATCCTCACGGTTATTTTCATAAGCTAGTGTTTCGATAGTGTAAAAACTGTTAGAATAAAAAATAAATTGCCTTTTGTAAAAGTTTTGAGTGCCTAAAGTAACACCTCAACATATGTTCTTGCGGATCATATGGTTTGACGAATGAATGCATGATATATTTCTTGTCATCACTTCTCCTACCGTAGATAGGGTATAGAAAGCTTATATTTTTTGAGAATTAATAGCCAGAGCTATTATTTATGCTTATTAGTGGTAATTACTCCATCTAGATATCATATTCTGAAAATTGAAAAATGACACCTGGACACTGGAATCGAACCCGGGACCTCTGACTAAGCCAGAGGTCCCGGTTCGATTCCAGTGTCCAGGTGTAATTTTTTCAATTTTCGGAATATTATATTTTTTTGTTTCCGATATGGGGCATTTAAAAAAAAGATAGGGTCATAGTGAAAGCCAACAAGTTAAGATTATAGGCTTCCAACCTAAAGGGAGTGTACATACATAATATTTATAACAACTAGTAAAATTTACGATTCTTCATTAAATTAGGATCTACAAAAATTACTATCCCTTATGATTTGACACCTGGCTCAGTCTGTAGCATATCTTTCTATTTATTCAAAGGTCACTCGTTCGATTCCTACAGGGCTGAAAAATTTAACACTAGTCAAACTGGGGTCTCCTCTTTAATAACGATGATTTAAAGGCTGGAGGGCAGGATGTTGTCTCTTTTATAGAGTTAAACTGGTTTATAAGCCGTTTTCAGACATAATCAGTTAGTTAAGAAAGTGCAAGATTCATATCTAAAATTAATATATATATATATATAAAAATCTAATTTTTAACATTTCTACTAAGAATAGATTTAATTCACTACTGCATTGGCTAATGTTACATTTCATGTAAACAATAAAATATTCAAAATTGTTTAAAATTGGAGCCTACTATCATTAAGATTAGTTAAAATATTGAGTATTTTTGAAATAAAAAGGTAAAATATTACCAGTATCACGATATCACTCACAGTTGGTTATTTTTTCATTTTTTTTTTTTTAAATCATGCTTCATTATCATAAGACACTTTCATTCTTAGAACGATTGTAAATTGGACTTTGACTGTCTAGGCCCTGTTGTTCCAAAATGTAAATATATACACATTTCTCACAACTGCAGCCCTTTCCACCTTCACACCCCTTTCTCCATGATTTATAATAAATGCCTCACATCGATAACTACGTAGATTAAAGATCGAACTTGTCAAATTATGTTTATCAGGGGCTAAGAGGTTAGGGGTTAAAATCATGGCTGATTTTACCATAGGTTTTTTTTTTTGCCATAAAATATTTCAAACTCTCCCTACATTCAATCCCCCACTCAAATTAATAGTAGTTTTTACTAATTACTGACTTGTTGATATATTTCGAAAATTGCTTTAACGATTTTGTTTAAAATGACTATTATTGGGGTGTGTTTGAGACTACAAATAATATTGTATCCTTTTATTTCAGGATAACATTTGCTTGAAAGGTAGTTTGCCAATGAATAATTTTTGAAAACGCATAATTAAAATAAAATATTGCAATTTTTTTGTTTAATTTATTCTTTGATAGTATTTAATGTAACGCAAAATAATGTTTGTTTTTCTGATGAAAACTAACCAAGGGGAAGCTTACAGTACTGTGGAGCTGGTATGCCAAACCTCCTTCATAAAATGCTAAAGTATATTAATTAGTACAGTAATAACACATTTACCGCACTAAAATGCTCCAAAAACTGATTACTTCACAGGATGTTTCTTTGGAATTGTAAATTTATATTTAAATACATTTGTCGATCTAAATTACAAATTTCAGTCCTGAATAGTAAAAAAAAAAAAATATTGTTATAAAATCATATATATTTATTTTGAGGGCGGAGTTGGAGTAGGTACATTTTGGCCAACTCCGACTCCACAGACTTAGTAATTTGTTGTTAAATATTTTTTGAGAATATTACTATAAACCTTAATAAACTATAAGGGAAGTTTGTACAGTTAAGTCATACATTTTTTTAAAGACATTTAAACACATTTTATAAAAATAATTTGCTGGCAGATCTTCTTGCGGACAGCAATACACCTACCAGGACAGCATGCACCAACAACAGCCATACGAGGTCCACAACACTCAGTCCAACGACCCTCGAGACAGTCACCCTCACCAGGCTGGACTCAACCCACCCCCAGACAAGGAGGACAAGGTGTTTAACTGGTTACCCGACACTCGAACCCCGTGTTCTTCAACCTACAGTGGCAGTGGTAGCAGTCGAACCGCAGCGCCAGTAACCGTGCAGATACAGTTGCCGTCAAGTACCACCGGTGAGTTTTAGCGCAGGCCTGCCAACTATCTACTTTTAAATAGATTTAACTTATTTTTTAGAACCGTGTCTTAACTACCTGTTCATCATACACCTATGTACTAATTACACTAATTGGTTGGGGATTAGGAAGGCTTAATTTAAGGCAATGCACACGCATTTGCGTGGAGGAAGAGTGGATAGTCATTTAGAAGAAAAAAAACCTTAGTGCACCCGATTGGGATCGAAACCCTATCTCTCTGTCTCAGAAGTCTAATCCAACAAGAGATTAGTGCGTTAGTCCACGCGGCCACCAAAACTGGTCAACATTAATAGCATTCTACTTAATTATTGATGTTATTTTTAATAGATTTTGATTCTATATATATATATATCAAATGTTAATGATGTAAATCACATTACTTGTGGCCTATTCACAATTATTTGAGGTAGAAATATTTTATCATTGTGAAATTGTATTACTCTTAAAATTAAAAACATTTTAATATAGAATATATTTTTGCAAAACTACAGATTCTGAGCTATAAGAAACTAAGCAACCATATATATTTTTTACGGAATACATAGAAATTTGAGTTTGATTGCGATGATCTTTGGTGGACAGAGATGCTCCTATTTTCTAAAAGTTTCTGTAACAGTGTATATTAATACATTTACAGTCTTTGGTGGAGGGTTTCGGTAACAATGTATATTATTAAGTTTCAAAATTTTACGAGTTTTTCGACAAAGTCTTTATTTTAAGATTAAAGAGAGAGAAAGTCTTTGCAGTGCACCGTACCATTTATTTGGTATCGGTAATATTATCAAAAGTGACCGTTGCAGATAATATGGCTTGACTTATGAATACGTGAAAGTAAATAAAGTAGCTTTTATTTGTTGTCGGATGAAGCGCTTCTTATGAAAATTTCATTTTAACATAGCTAGCTAATTTTGATAACGTGTTAAAGTGATGATAACTCAAAGTTCTTGGATTAAAAAACATTTAATTTTTATCCATTTAACGTGCACTTATTGAACCAACTGAATATATAATCACATCATGACTTACAAACTAGCGTAATTCTAGGACAAAACCATCATTTTGTCTCCTGATCGTTAACTCATCATTTTAAAGGGTAAATTTCCATTTCATAAAAAAAAGTCAAAATCTAGCTTATACCACTGTTCAAACCAAAGACCTTTAATTCTCCATGTTCTTGAATATGGTTTAGTTGACACTTAAAATTCCAGATTCAATTAACGTGCATTCGTTTGGAGCTAAGCTTGATGTATTGAAATAAAAAAATTAAGAAAATTCTAGAAACATACAAGAGTGAAACAGAAAGGTCTACGTTTCAAAGAAAGAATCGAGGCTTTGCTACCAAGTGCGGTTGCTTTGAATTATAAATTAGTCGATTGTACTTCTGGCCAAGACTGAGGACGTCTGACATTGTTCTCACGTTGAAACTTGAATGAGGCGAAACCATCGACGTTGACGTCTATAAGTGGGCGTCTGTTCCTTGCTTGATGGGCGTGCTTTTGGTCTTCAAAAGGTGGATCTATGTTTTTGAGGGTAGCTATACATAAATAAATTATATATGGGATTATAAATCATCGAGAATTGGGAAATCAATAATTTGACAACTTTTCATTCGTCTATAGCTGATTTATTTGAATTTTAGTTAAGTAACTGTATTCTTTTTAACAATATCAGTAGGCCTATTTATAAAATTATATTGATTACATTTCAATATAATTATTAATAGTTCTATTAACATTTTTATTGATTCAAAAACAATATACTGCATAGTAAATTAAACTGTAACATCTTAATATATCTTGGTGTTAAATTGAACTCTTCATAAAATATATTTTACAAATCATTTATTTACATGAGAAATAATTCGCAAACTTTTAAAAAAAAAAGTAAAAGCAAAAGAAAATCCCAGTGGAATTAATAAAGACTATACACGCTAAGGTTGGCCGCATAGTCTAAGGTGCTACTCTTGCAGTAGACTATACTAGACTGCTGATGAAGGGAGATAGAGGTCGAATATAGGTCGGGTGTACTGAGGTTTTTTTCCAAAATTATTTTCCACTCTCCCTCCACGCAAATGTGGTACACTTCATATAAATATAACCTCCTAAGTCCTAAAACCATCAGCGAAAGTTGGTAAATAAGCGTATAATCCAACTGGTAGTAAGACGCGGTTATTAAAAAATATATAACGATTATGAGTATAAATTATAAATTAAGATGCTCAGAGTATGATATAACCACATTTTCTGAAGGAAACGTGGGAAAAATAATAAAAATACTCTTCAGTTAATTCAGCAAGGATTTAAACACATACCTATCCACTATCAGCAAACCAGACCAGATGAACTTAGAGCGTGGTGTGGACCAAAATGTTATCATGATAAAGTCATGAATATTTATTGTTTAAAAGGAAGGAAAATGGTCGTAATCATATTAAATAATCAAATACACAGATTTTTTTTATAATACTAAGCTTGAACTAAAAGGTTTATAAATTCTGGTGCTTACAAATAAAAGCATGATATATATACATAGTGAACTAACATGTAGTTTTGGAATTATTACCACTATACAAACATGTATAACCTTCAACACGTCTAGTTAAAGCCAATAAGCACCTTAAACACCAGTTAAATCCATCTCTATAGACATAATGTTAATGACCTCCGAAAATTAACTGTCCTTTTCAAAGGGCCCAAAACTCTGCGAAGGTATTGAGAATTTAGTTGCGGTTGTGAAATTTCGATCCTTGCATCCCTTCAACCAACCGAGTTGTGCAGGAAGTGTAATAGTGAGTGATGGTGACAGTTAATACATACCTACACAAAACACACATACACCAACCATATCTTCATCCCTTCTCCTCTTTTACAGTGACCGGTTTGGGAAAGGAAATTTATAGCCATTTTGTTGGCAATAAACCGGGCTGTAAGATGGTAGCATGGTGTCATTACTTGGTGGGTGGGTGGGTGGATTGTAAAAGGCTTGAGAGAGAGTGTGTGAAACGGTGGGGTGTGAGAAAGGGGGGAGGGGGGAGTTTAGGTGACATATTTTATTATGTGTCGCCGTGGCGAGGGCAGACTCGTTAATCAAAATGTGTTACAATGAAGACCTTGCTGAAGATGGTCGCACTTAGGACCTTTAGGCTCATAGCCTTCCTTGTTGATTGATACGTCTCGTGCCTAGACGAAGGTTTTCGCGGACAGTCTTTTTATGTCGCATGCATATTTATGTCGCAGTTGAGGAGGGGGGAGGCTGTTTTATATAAAACTATTTGTTTGGGTTGTTGGTTATTTAGAAGGGTGATATATACTTTACCATTTAATATCTTTAATAAAACGTTATAGTTAATTCCACACTACATTATGATGTTTCCTATTATCTATTGCAATGAATTAAATAATAAAACTTCAAAAGCATTTGAAAATTATAGCACATTATTCAGCCAACACATGTATATATATTTATGTGATTCAAGGTACCTAACAACTTAATCAAATAGGTAACCTAATTCCCTAAATATAATGTAGATGATAACTGTTCCTTGTGTATCCAACGAGAGGAAATAAAACCAGCTTTTGAACATTTCGTATGAAAACCATTACTCTCCAATGCCATTGTATTTATTACAAGTAACAAACTATATTGTTTCCATACAGCACGTACTACACTACCTGTTAAAGCTATCCACAAACTATATTGCTATCCAAGGAGAAATAATTTGTAATATTAAATTTAAATTAATGCATAAGAATTCACTTAGGGCGAAGAAACCCATTGTAAAGCAAAAAAAAAATAATATATATATATATATATATATATATAACGTTATTTTAGGATGTTGAAGTGGTCATAATTAAACCTTGGCCCTCCTGTTCCATTAAAAAGTGCAGTAAGCCATGCTGGTCTTATTGGCAATATAAATAGAATTAAATCAAGGTTTTTTTTTTAAACTTGCAAACTAGTCCTAGTTTTTTCTTTGGTTTTATTCATTTTTCAACAAACGACGCACTAGTTAAACATAAAGTATTCCTAGCTTGATATAAATATTAGTTTTATTACCAGTGGATTATAAGCACATGCACTAATTACACATTATGTGCTAGAGATGAGGAATTTTGAATTTAGAAGAAGTGTACCGCATTAGTGTGGAGAAGAGTGTAAATTAGTTTAGGGAACCCACACTTAGTACATATGACCGGGATTTGAAACCCAATATACCCGTCATCAGCATTTTAGTATATTTCGATAGTGACGGCTTAAACAATATGGCCACCGAAACAAGTTATTTGGGTTTGTTATAAGTTTGAACCTAATGATGACCATATTTGGTACAAGCATAATCCAATTTTTAAAAAATAAACATTTATTATCCTCTGGCTTACAAAAGCATAACTAATATTAACAATAACCACGTATATCCATAAGTTTAGATTTAAATTCGTGAAAATGAACTAATTTAATACCCACGTCAGTGAGCACTTGGACTAAATCAGGTCCATTAAATCTGGTTTTTCTGTTGGTTAGGTAGGTCAGAGTTGGAATCCTGGATGGTTTTTTCTGGCCGAGTTTAATTTTTTAACTAGTTTCCCACTCTCATTACCATGCAAGTAACATTACTTACCAGGATAAATTGATAATATTCTTAAACAATAAATTAAATTTTGAAAAGATTTACATAGTTCACAATAACTAAGCGGTCGTACTTGCCTTTAGTTCAATCATTGAAGGTCATATTCATTGATTCACTAAATTAATAACCACGATGGAATACCGTGGAAAATTTATGGCGAAAGGTTTATCAAAAGCTTTGTTTTTCAAAGTATATCTGAAGATATTTGTTAATTTCTTAGAAAAATACTGTTGTCTTGTTTACTAACATAAACATGGTATCCAAGTTTGCCTCACAAGTCAGAAAAGATAACATCTGATAACGTCTTTACTAGTCTTGCAAAGTGTTCGGGAGCCTATCGCATGACTGATTAGCTGGGAAATTAGGTACATGATAATGCTCGACTCACTTCAGTCGGCCGCATGGTATAATGCGTCACTATCGTACCTGCTGATGATGAAGAGACAGGGGTACGAATCCCGTTTGTATATATTAAGGGTTGTTTTACCTAAATGGTTAGCCCCTCTCTTTCCACATAAGTGCAAAATTCCTCCTTCCTCATCTCTACCGCATTAGACTAATTACTATACCTCAGTTTTAGCTTCTGTGGTGCTGACTGACAGCTCACAGCTGACTTCTGACGGCTTTGAGAAGCTACCAGACCAAATTATGTATCCCTACGCCGAACTATATGATCTGCAAAAAACATGTCTTTAGCAGTTGTCACTTCTGACAGTCAACATTTAGGTATATACCTAAATGTTGACTGTCAGAAGTCAGCTGTGAACTGTCAGTCAGCACCAAAGAAGCCATGAGGCTACTATATATATGCGTAATCTATAGCATGAACAGGTGGTAAAACTTGGCGATAAAAAAATTAAAATCAAACCATAAATCTCATCGAAGTGTGGTTTTTTTTTTGGCATTATTCACTCAAAAACCATGAAATTGATATCAATTTAAGATAGGATGACCATTCGTCTTGAATTATCTGGAACAGTCCCGTTTTTTTGTACATTATCCTGTAAAAGTAGAATTCCTTGAAAAGGTCCCGAATTTTATAAACCGTTACCGTTTTCAAGATATGAGGTTTTTTATTTTTTCAAATTGCCTCGCAATGTTGTCTACGTGAACATTTGTTATCATCAAATACAAATTTGTTCATTCTTGTGAAGATTAAAAAAAAATTAATTGAATAATTAATTTAAATATATAAATATATATTCAGTCAATATGGATAATTTAAAAAATGTATTATATTTAATTAGTATTTATACTATTTTTATTTCTAAAATATTTAAATTAGATTTATTGTAGGCATTTGAGTCTGTGATTATTTATCTATAGCTATAAATTAAGTTAACACAAATAAAACACATTAAAACTAAACGTTAACTAAACTACTTTCTTCTGTCCCTTATTGGTGTGAGTAGTAAATGGTCAGCCTAATTTAATATTATTTTTATTTTAAGACATAAGTAATTCGCTTTTGTATTCTTTTAAAGTATACAAAAACAGTTTCACTGGTCTCAGTTCCATTGTTTTCTTAATTACAACATACGAAACCTCACTAGTATGTAACGTCTGGTTCGAGTTAATGGGGAACACCCGAGCTTTTTGTTGAAAAACTTGTAATAATAAAGGTGAGTGGAAGGGTGTGTGAGCTTAGGTCCATATTTTTGTAGTTTTTTTAACCAAAAAATGTTTATTGGCAAAATAATTAAATATTGCTCCATATATTTATAACCTGATTTTGGTTTGAAGAATAGTTTAGAAACTTCAAACATATTTATTTAAGATCAACGTAAAATTTTAAAATATTCTTTGTGTTATTTCATATAACGTAATTTGATGACATGACATGTATGAATATATTAAAATTTATTTTAGTAGCTTTAGTAACTACCTGGTACGGTTCTTTTTACCAAAAATGGGTTTTAGTTTAATTTCTTACACATATTGCACTAAAATATTTCTATATAACGTTGGGGGTCATTTTAAATATGTATCGACAAGTTTTGTTATTTATGATAAATTAATATAATATCAACAAAGAATTGTTTGGAATAATGTTACCCTTTGTTAAAAGGTTATAAAAGTGTAAACTAAGGGTTCAAATTTCAAGAAAATACCTAGCAACTCTAAACCTAGACAGCCTGGGCACAAGATATAAATAATCCTCAAACATAACAATTATAAACCTAACGTAGCCTTTTGGGCGTGATAGGAAAATAATCTGAAGGGAAACTCCACAAATGATAGTAATAATAATAATAATATTTAGCACCGCGTCTTACTACCCGTTCGGGTTATACGCTTAAGTACTAATTACGCTAATGGATTAGGAATTGGGAGGTTTGAATTTAGAGGAAGTGAACCCGCATTTGCTTTGGAGGGAGGTGAAAACCATTTAGGAAAAACCACCCCCAGTTCACCCGACCGAGATTCGAACCTCGATCTCCCGTCCTCAGCGTCGAGCTTAACACGACCAACGCGTTAGCCAACTACGCACCGAGGCGGTCACAAATGATAGTAATAGGCCTACTCCAAACGTTTTTGCTGCGAGATTGTACGAAAATAGGGTTAAAAAAAAAAGCTCTAAGAGCATATTTCATAGGCGATGATGTTCTCTTCTTTATGTTTTATTATCACAAACACTTTGATATAATAAACGGTTTAAGAGATAATTATTGCAAAAAACAGTTTTAGGGCACCATGTTTTTAAGTTAGCGGATGTAAAAGAATGTTTTATGACTACACTACATCCTGTTGTATTCACTACAAAAAATTAAACCAATATGTCAAATTTAATGTTACGTAATATAAAAAAAACTTTGGTGGCTACATGCTCTAACGCGCTACTCTTGAAATAGGCTGGATTGCAGATGATGGGAGATCTAGGATCTAATCTCAGTTGGGTGTACCAAGGGTACATAACAGGTTTTTATCTTCCTCCACCCAAATGCAGTTGCACTGCCCCTAAATAAAACCTTCGTAATTCTTGAAACCACAAGCGTGATTAGTACATAAGCGTATAACCCGAATGGTTAGTAAGACGCAGTACTAAAATAATATATATATAAATATTATATATACAATGTTTACGGTTTAGTTTGTGATAATTGTCCCACGATTAGGAGCCAATTAAAACGTTTCTAGAATTGTTTGGTGAGATAATTGGTATTTATAGCCCCGTGATCGAGCGCCAATTATTACGATCCGGAATTATTAGTATGCTCTATGTTTGCTTGGGGCGCCGGTTAAAGTTATACCGTTTAATCAGCTATAATTGCCCCGTGATCGAGCACTAATTAAAGTGGTACAGAAGGTTTGTGAGATAATTTAATTAAATGAATGAAACCTTTAATATTGCACACTATTTATTTAGCTCATGGCACTGGTTTATTACAACGTTCTGTAGATTTATGATACCGGCACTGTGTAGATTTATGTGAATACTCTCTATATTTAAGTTAGTATCACTGTCATGATATTAGACGTTCTCTAGGTTTATGTCGCCGGCACTCTGTGTGTTCATACGCACAAACAGTTTATAAATGACCTACACCTTGCCCCTGGACCTTCTCGTGATCAGTATCAAAACCAAACAAATCGAAAGCATCCCTGCGACAAGTGTCCTAAAGGCTAGCTTCCTATTGGGTATAGGGAACTAACGTCTCTTGCTTGTTTGGTAAATTTACTAAGGAGTTAAATTTTGAGAAAAAAAGAAGAGTTTTAATGATGCAATCCTTCGACATTATTTCTGAAAAGTGCGTGATTCTCCATGGATGAAGTCTTAAAAGAATAATTTACATACAGTTTATTGAAGAAAAATACCTTCATCCATGACTTTTTAAATATACGAGAGCGGTCCAATCATCAGTATCATTACAATATATATATATAATATATATAGGTGTAAAACAGCCTTTAGTAAATTCTCTTGTGAAAAGTTTATAGCTCTGTTATATATATTTATGAAGGTGTAATACAGCCCTTTAGTAAACTCTCTGGAAAGCTTTCTATCTTTGTTATCAAGTCAGCCAGTCAAGTTTCAGAGACAAACAAGTGGTCAGACTGTCAGTTAGACATCTACTTGTGGCCCAGCAAAGGTAGACGAAAATACTCAAGATTGTGAAGAGAGAGAGAGAGAGAAAGGTTCAAAGACCTTAGTAACAAAATAGGTGGACATTCACTTATTTCCTTTCCAAGAGATGATACAATCTCGACTTGCAGACTGTCCGGATCAACTCAAGATAACACTAGCTACAAATCGGCCTAACATCGAAGACAATAACACTTTTACAGACAGGGAAAAACAAGCCAACAGCATAAAAAGAAAAACTTTTACATATTTTTAGTTCTTGCATCGATTGACTCAAAACATGTCACCAGAAAATTTAAAATTTTAAATATTTATCTATTACGTTTAAGTTGGGATTCAAGGGAAAGCGAATAGGTTACAAGAGTTATTTTTTTTTGGCAGTTTTTATAACTTTTTTATAAAAATAAATAAACTATTGATCAAGTCTAAATATTCACTTTAATTTTTTCCATATATTATATCAACGATTCTTGTATAACTGTCATGTGGATCATGCTGTTTGACTAGAATTGTTTTTAAAATTAAGATTAAAAATACTAGTCAAATTATGCCATGGCCATGTCAAACATTCAAGAATTGTTGAAATAACAATACATGTAGAAAATCAAACTGAATGTTTTTACTAAACAATATTTTATTATTTAAAAAAAAGTGTTTTGTCATAAAAACTGCAAAAGTACTGACCTTAAATCGCGTTTATTTTGTCTCACCTTAGTAAAAAGATGAGCATCAGTAGAAATGGGGACGAAAGCTTGTGTCATTCTCGTGAAGTCTCTTTTATCGTTGACGGGAAGATCAGAGTTCGAAACCAGGCTGGCCTATATTGAGTTTTTTTTAATTAATTGTTACTCCCTATATTTCCCACGCAAAATGGGTACCCTTTTTCCAAATTTTGACTTCCTAAACATTATTTAACTAGTGTAAATAAGTGGATATCCCGGATTGATAGCAAGACGCGGTGACCAACCACACATAATAATGACCAAGGCATCTTTCTTACATCTTAAACTAAGTTTATTATTTTAATACAGTACATCTGATAATTATTTAAAAATATATATAAACACATTTAAAGAAAACAAATAAAGTATATGATGTTTATGTTTGAAACTAGGACGATATTTGTGAGCTAAATTTAAAATAAATTGAACTTCATCCTCCCAAGCAAGAGTCAGGTGTGTTAACCACTGAGCAATAATTTGGTTCATAATACCGTGCACCGAGTAAATAAATTGCATAATGGACCTCATATAATTTATACTTTTTAAATTAATATAGATACATTTACTAATAGCTTAAGGTTTATGAAATGAAATCATATGTAATGTTGCAGAAATACTTCACCTACGAACTTAAATGAAATAATATACACTTTTACAGAAACTTTGAGAAAAGAGGAAGAACTATGTCCACCAAAGGGCATAACAACAAACTTACTGTCAAAGAGCTACATAATATATATATATATATATATATGTATATATCTGATTATAGATAAGGAGCTATTTGTTCTATAAAAATACATTACAAACAAAAGTCTTTAATTTAAAATAGTACTATAACTTTACAGTGATAAGGTGACCTGGTGGTCTAGGGGTAAGGTGTCAGACTTCTGTGCTGGGAGTCCGGGGTTCAATCCTCGGTCCCGGCACAGATTTATCTGATTGCCAATCCCTTCCTTCACCTCTGACAAGACGTGTATTAATCACAACTTGTGAATGTGAGGAATGCCAGGCCTCCACCGTGGTTCGGATTCAACGTTAAACTGTAGGTCCTCCATTTCATCCCATAATCACCCTACCATTACACATTAGCGTAAGTGCGTATAACCCGAACGGGTAGTAAGACGCGGTGATAATAATAATAATAATACAGTGATAAGTTGTTTCCTCTCTCAAATTGTTGCAAAGACATAATCAAAAAGGATTTTTTTCTTGTAAAGTAATCTTAAAATAATTTTCATGGGAAAATGAGGATAGCCATTTTATTTGTAATTTTAAACAATTCCTATATATAAAAATTAATCAAAATCGTTAAGAGTGGATTTGAATTAAAAAAATTAATCTTTTTGCCTTTTAGTAAACTACCCTTAATTTTTGGGTTGGATATCTAATTTCAAAGACCCCTCAGTGGATCCCCTAGATATCAAGTTCCAGCCCGATCGATATAATGGTTTCGGCTCTAATCTGAGACGGTATTGATAAAACACTTTTTCAGATTCAACGTGTCATGAATAGTCGACATTTATCAAAATCTCAGGTTTGATTTTTTTTCTTACAATTACAATACTTCTCTCTTCTAGGGGTCAAGAGAAAGTAAAAGTTGATCATAGTTTTTTAAAATGATATTATAAGATACGTAGCACGCTCTTGCAGTTAAGGTTGGTAATTTTTTTCTATTATCTCTATATGATATATAAAAAGTAGAACATATTCTACTCACCATATAAGTCCTCTAGGCCTCAATATATTGTTTGATAACAACAGGAAGAACCTTTTAGGAGACAATATCTTTTGGAGTAGCCACTATTAAAATAAGATCATTGCATAAATTTAGAGCTATCAAAATTCACATATTTTATAAACTGTCATATAGAGAACACATAGCTTGGCTTACGAATATTTGAAAATGGTATCCAAAACTTATCTCTCTTCCATATATTAAGGTAGATTTAATCTCTTTCGTCATTTTCAAGCTCTAAAGCTACAGTTTTTATACCACTTCAGGAATTAGTTTTTTTCAATAATGTCTTAGTTTCAAGTTTACGAATTTATCTAAAACTTGTCTTATATATTTTGTTTAAAGAAAAAGTTGGAGGAGCTATATTATAATACTTCCGTCAAAGTAAAATCCTTTGCAAGTCTTGACATGACTAGTAATTTTAGATAAGATCTCTTCCTACCTTCTTTTCACTGGAAACATTGTAGGGTAGAACAGGGTAAATTATCCCCTTGCAAATAGGTCACTGCCCTCATCTGTTGCAAGTCCTGATCAGGCCAAAGATCACTGACGATAAGATGTAAGAAAAGAAGAAAAAAGTTATTCTAAAATCACTAGTGGGAGCTGAAGAGCATAGTTGTCATTTAAATGTAACATAATGGAGCTTATAGTTTTTTTAATACACATATATTTCGTGTTATTGGACAGTGTCAGTAAAATATGTCTTTAAAATATATGAATATAAATATTGAAAATAATAAGATTTGGTATTTGAAAGGGGTGAGCTATTCTACAAATTTATTTAAACTCTTTAGCATCCAAAATATTCAAAACATTTTTATTTAGTTAAGATAAATATTAAATATAAAATTTCATTAATTTATTTAACAAATTAGGGGAAAAAATCAGTCCGGGACATAAGTCTTATTTTGGGAAAAAATCATAGACTAATATACATACGTGGCATCTCTATCGAAATGTTCTTATTATGTACAAAAACATAACTCATGGTAGAGACGGACAGGAAAAACTTAGAAAGGTCATGGCATTTTTGGTGTCAAAGAAAACGGGGAGATTTCAATGCACTTGATTACTGAGGAAAAATCAGAGCATTAAAAAAATACTTGTTAATTATGCACCCAAACCTTTAAACAAAAATGAAAGAATTTAAATAATTGAAAAATAACTTATAAAAATGTGAATGATTACTAGCCCAAAATTTTGTGATCAATGTAATAAAAGAAAAAATTGTCATTCACCAAGAAAAACATCAGAAAGAATTATTTTAAATGTTGTCTAGAAAACCTGGAAATGTCTGAGTGTTTTAAAATAAAAGTTTTTTTATCCATCCTGTAACTAAGTTTACGATTTTACGATCTATCTAATTATGGCGTACTAAGACTATCACAAAATATCAACTTTATTACTTGAAGTTTTTTTGATGCTTTTCCTTTAAATATGATGAAACGCATACACGTGGTTTAAATGTTAAGCTAATTTATTATTCTGATTTGCCGGTGTTGGGGAGTTCGGGGCTCGAATACCAGTTAGATGTGTTGAGCATGGTCCTTACTAAATGTTTTCATAATCCCCCTGCACGCAAATGTGAGTACATTTTCTCTACAATTATAACTTCCTTATCTCTGCCATATCATCATAGTTAATATTGATCGAGATGCGAAGGACGTTTGGAGCAATTTGTGATTATCCTATCTGAAATACACGGGTCGGTCAGACTATGTTGGTCTTAGGACGTAACAATTCTTGAGTATAACTTTTGTCATGATCAATGTAGCATTGTACCAAAATAAATTTTTAAATTAAACCAGCTTTGGTGACCACATAGTCTAAGGCGTCACACTCGCAATAAGCTAGACCACTGCTAGTAATATTTCAGGTTTCAAATCCTGTTTGGGTGTAGCGAGGGTGATTTTTCCTAAATATCTTTCCCCTCCCCCTCCAAGCAAATGCGGGTACACTTCCTCTAAATTCATCCTTCCTCATCCGTTACTCACTGTGGCAGTTGGTATGTAATAATAATAAAAAAAAGATGAAGGCATGCAACCGAAATGGGTAGTAAGACGCGGTGCTAAAAAAATAAAGATAAAAATTTCTGGTAAGAAATCCCATAATGCCTATGAAATATAAAATAATGACAGCATGAAGGAAATTAAACTGAACGTATCTGTTGAAGCAATACTTTATTTATGAGAAATGTTTGTCGTAAAAATTATAAAAATTAGGGATCCTAGCTCACGTTCTCTTAGGCTCCTTGTACACAGCACGGTTTTTTGCCTTGGCCATACACGGTACGGCACCGTGTAGGCTATGGTAGATTGCCGTGGTACACACGGCGTGGTATTGGCACGGCAAGATCTCAAGTCACCAAACTGCATTAGTTAATTCCAGACAGTCAGTACGACAGATCGCAAAAGGCAATTACTTTGTATTTATTGTATTTACAATACAAAATAATTTCAATTTCAATTTCAATTTCAATTTCCTTTATTATAGTGCCGACCAACAGTCGTAAGACCTATAACAGACCAGCACTGAAAAGCACACAAGTACATACCCTACAATACATACATTTACATAAGAAAACATGATAGACAAAAAATGGCCAAATAATGCCATATACCGATAAACAACCACGAGACAAAAAAGTAGTTAATAATGATAAGAATAAAAAGTAACCTTAAAAATAAATAACCAAATAGTGGTTAAAAGCAGTAACATTATGCAAAAAATAGATCAGAATATTGTAAACTTAAACAATGTAAACTTAAATAGTATTAAATAATATAGGCAGAACCTCTACAAGATAAATTATTGATATGGGATATCCTTAAATAACTCTCTGAGTTTAGCTTTCCTTTTATGATAAAAGTCGAATTCGACAAATCTAGAATTGGCACTACGGATACAACGACCTATAGGGCTTACCTTGTAAGAGCTATTAAGAAAAAATAGTTTTTGATTACGAGAAGCCCGAGAAGGGATAAGAACGCCTACATGATCAAGGGCAAATTTACAAGAAATTATGTTATTGAAAATATTAAAAACAAAAAGGGCATCACAATAAAGTCTACGCGAGAAGAGAGTTTGGAGCCCTAATAGGTTTCGAATTCTATCATAATCATAATAAATCCGGTTACTAAAGTATTTATCATAGCATGCAGCAACAAATTTTCTTTGAACGTTTTCTAACCTAAGAGAGTCAGTTAAGGTAATGGAATTCCAAGCAACAGTAGCATATTCTAACTTAGATCTAACCAGGGCATAATACAGACATAAAAAACAGTCAATTTTCTTAAATGATGAAGTAATAAATTTAATAAGCCCAAGTAGTTTCAATGACTGGGAAATGACATGGTCAACATGATAGTGGAAATAAAGTTTGTTATCCAGGAGGACACCAAGATCATTAATACAAAGGGTGCGAACTATGTTGTCACTGCCCAATTTATAAGTAAAAAAGAAAGGATTAGTTTTCCTAGTGAAAGATATAGATTTGGTCTTAGATTTATTGATAGACATTCCATTTTCCAAAGACCATTGTAAAATACCATTTACATAATTTTGTAAATCTATACAATCTGCAATTGAATTGATAGTTTTAAATAATTTTACATCATCAGCAAAGAGTAAATAACTAGAAGAGTTCAAATATTTACCAATGTCATCAATAAACACATTAAAGAGAAGAGGACCTAAATTAGACCCCTGTGGTATGCCACAGGGTGCTAAAAATGTATTTGAGCTGTGTGAATCAATTTTAATAATGAATGATCTTTCATGCAAATAACTGCTGAACCAATTTACATATGAGTGAGAAAGTCCAAAATTACCAAGTTTAGCGAGAATAATATTATGCTGACATAAGTCAAATGCCTTACTTTGGTCAAAATAAATAGCATCAACCTGACCTTGAGCAGAGACTTGAGGGGCAACATGCCCAAGAAATTCTACTAAATTAGTTACAGTAGATTTATTTTTTATAAAGCCATGTTGATTATCTGAAAATTTATTTTTAAGGTGGTGAAAAGTATGCTCATGTATGATTTTCTCGAATACTTTGGAGAAAGTGTTTAAGAGAGAAATTGGTCTATAATTACAAACATTTGTTTTTACCCCCTTTTTATAGATAGGTATGACAACAGATTGTTTCCATGTACGAGGAAAAGTTTCATTTGACAGGCTAATGTTAAAGATATAGGCTAACAAAGGGCTGAAAATGCTGGCACAGCCTTTAACAATAAAACTTGGAATTCCATCTGTCCCGGCACATCTAGAAGAACTCAATTTTTTAATAGCATTAATAATAATAATAATAATAATAATAATAATAATAATAATAATAATAATTAGCACCGCGTCTTACTACCCGTTCGGGTTATACGCTTAAGTACTAATTACTTTAATGTATTAGGAATTGGGAAGGTTGAATTTAGAGGAAGTGAACCCGAATTTGTGTGGAAGGAAAGTGGAAAACCATTTAGGAAAAACCACTCCCAGTTCACCTGACCGAGATTCGAACCTCGATCTCCCCGTCCTCGGTGATAGAACTCAACACGACTAGCGCGTTAGCCAACTACGCCACCGAGGCGGGTTACGATACAAAAAAAAAAAACATCAATTTAGAATTTGGTAGGTTCATCTTTTGAATGTAGGGCGGAACAGAGTGGGAGCATATGTGAAGTTATTCACAGAATTACGAGAGAACGATGCAAAATCCTTCAATTATTTTTACCTGTCCAAATTGTAGTTTGATGTAGGCCTACTATTACAACCTCAAAGTGGCAGCTTGGTTTGGCGTAACTCGAAAATGAGGGATGCAATTTTACTGGACTTGCATTATTATTATCACCGCGTCTTACTACCCATTCGGGTTGTACGCACTTAACGCTATTGTGTAATGGTAGGGTGACTGTGAGATGAAATAGAGGACCTACAGTTTAACGTGGAATCCGAACCACGGTGGAGGCTTGGCACTCCACACATTCACAAATTGTGATTAATACACGTTTTGTCAGAGGTGAAGGAAGGGTTTGGTAATCATATAAATCTGTACCGGGACCGAGGATTGAACCCTGGACCCCCAGCACAGAAGTCTGACACCTTACCCCTAGACCACCAGGTCACCTCACTGGACTTGCAGTTGATGATGTTGAATGAACGTACGGGAAAATCCCGTGCCCTGTTAAAAGCTCCATATACTGGCATGCCCTACTGCGACCAGACACGACCACGGCACCGGACTAGTCCAGTGGGGCGCCGTGTGTGATACGGCAGCCGTGTACGGGAAATAACCGTGACAGTGACGTTGTGTAAGACTCCATTCCACCTAATGTTCGACTGAACTCACGGGATCGTGCTGTGTCCGGCCACGGGAATAAACCATGATGTGTGCAAGGAGCCTTACGGAGGCTCCTCTTCTTGATGGGGTGCATAATTTGGCTTACAGACTGGTAAAATATGTGGTTGAGAGAACGGTTCTGATAGAAGAATCTTGATATAAAGGGATGGCATGATCTAAATAATTTTGATAGCTTATAAATGGCTTTATCAAGGTGTCCAGTGACTTGGAAAGCAGGGAACTGTCAAGGGATTTGCTATGTTAGGGAAAAGTCAGGGAATTTGATTACGTTTCCAGAATTTTTATGTATTCAGTTAAAAAAAAGCTCTATAGCACTATGAACTAAAATGTTTACTGCCGCACTTACAAAAGTACGTCACCTATCTCTATATTGAGCTAGTTCTATCCAGTCCACCTCATTACTCCCTGTTTCTTTCAGGTCCATTCTAATGTTTTCCTTCCATCTGCGTCTAGGTCTTCCCAATGAGATTTGATCCTCCTAACAATGTCTTGTAATGAGTACAGGATATGTAACTCATCATTATGTAACCCCGGTAGCCACATCCCTTTTTGGCTCTAGTATCTTGCTTAGCACCTTGTTTTCAAACATCCTAACACTTAGTAAGAAATAAGCCTTTTTTTTATTTATAAAAGTCAACATAACATTTTTCTTCCAGTTAATTGACATTGCAAATTTCTTTACACATCAGTTGAGTTTATCTACATTCTCAAAGTCAACAAATAATTTTCGTGTCATCTTTCCATACCTATTACACACGTGTTTAGACCATTTTTTTATAGTATGTTATGTATATATATGACCTGGAGGGAGATTACATCCAGATTTGGTCACCTGTATGGAGACTATTAACCGCACTGGTGACACAGAACGTTGCCCAGGAAACACCTATGGAGGTTGTCTAAACGTCGTACCCGCAATGGGAGGATGCGATGATGGTGATTATGAAGTTGTGGAGCCAGTAGTAATCTTAACCTAACTTAAGTCTTAATTAACCAAACCCTGGTGACCTTTGGGATTATTCCCCTTAGGGTAAAAATACTCAAGGTACCACCCAGGAATCCAACCCGGGACCCTAGGCTCGTAGCCAGATGCACTGACCATTACATCACGGGGCGGTTTATTGAGTCATGATTATGGGCATACTCAAGAATTCTATTACGCTATAAGAAATGCCAGGCCTCCACCGTGGTTCGGATTCCACGTTAAACTGTAGGTCCTCCATTTCATCTCACAATCACCCTACCATTACACATTAGCGTAAGTGCGTATAACCCGAACGGGTAGTAAGACGCGGTGCTAATAATAATAATAATAATAATACGCTATAAGAAGAAGCTAAAAATGAATGTGTCTTAAAATATTTTTAATATGTACTGGCTTAAGGCGATCTTTTATTGTCTCAAACGATACCATTGAAATCTAACTTAGATCGCAATACTCAATAGACCATTATTTAGTCTGATATTCTCTAACTCAGAGGTCCCCAACCTTTTTGCACCCTTAGAGCACATTCAAAACTAACGGTAGTGGGGCGGGCACCAATCACTTTTTCAACTAAATTTATAGCCAAACATAATTCACAATGCAAATAACACACACAAAAAAAATACATATTATTAAAAACAATTGTGAGTTTAAAATTTAAAAAATTAAATATTTTTTTAAATACACATATAAAATAACGCAAATGATACACACGCAAAGTTATTCCAAAATCAGTTTAAACATTTGAAACAATTTTCACCAAACCAAAAGTCAATGTAAATAATTTAAAAAAATACTGCTTTATTTACGATTTTAACAAGACTAAAATAAATACACAAGGAAATATTTAACTACTCACCACCATATTGGTGCTTTGGGTACATTTTTAAAACATATATTTATTCTGTGTTTATTCAGTCAACAAAGCTGGGTAGACCAATGTCAAGATATTTACAAAGGAAATAGGAAGTATTAGCATGGTATTATCATGGTATCAGTTAGTATAATGATAGTTCCGAATAAAAGTACACTTTGAAAATGAGCTGGCAAAGAACAAGGAATGAGAGGGAGGGATTGGAAATAGTGTGTAGGGGGAGGGGGGGGCTTTCAATCAGCAACTTCTTGATAACAGCATACCTGGAGATATGCTCAAACTTGATTTTTGTCGGAAAAATGACAAATTAAAATTATTAGTCAAGAACTTTTCAGGTGTAGTCAAAAAGTGGCGGGCAGACGCCAAAGGCTCGGCGGGTGCCATGGCGCCCGCGAGCATAGGGTTGTGGACCCCTGCTCTAACTCCTTCATAGAGTAACACAATTTAGGAATGTGTTTGTCAATACATTTTATTACAGTAAGCTGCGATGTTATTAAAACAATGTTTGTGATATACTAACAAGTTGTTTGATCCGTTATTCACACAGGTAAGCCGAATAAAAACTATATCAAATTAGGACGTTCCACATCTAGCGAGCAGCATTTTTAGAGTTTCTCCTTTGTACAATCTTGAACAATTATGGCAATCCTAAGGCCACTATTGGAATCAATAAACAAAATAATTTAAGATTTGAAAAAATCTTAACCTACCAGGATAGTTTACTCAAAACCTATTTTTTATAACTATCTTTGAAGCCATAATAAACAATAATGAGAGTTTATTGAATTATGTCGTGCCGTTTATTTTTTACATCCATCCTAGTCACTGTTTAACAGGATTATCGGCTCCATGAAAAGACTTGTAAAGTCTGTGCTATGACAGATATATGACTGTAACAAGCACCACAGTTATAGTGACAAGTTTGTTAAAAGGCCGCTGCCGGTAAAAATTCTTACTCCTCTCCTTAGTTTCTCCCACGCTTGTCATGGAAAGCTTTGAGACTACCGTTTCTCATGATCTTTTGTATACAAGAGGAAGAAAATAACTACTTTTTTTTTTTTTTTTGTTATTTGGAAAAGTTACTTCCTAGTGAATGCTATTGTGTTGGTTACATTTTAAGTTTCTTCTGGCTCATCTCTCCAAAGAATATCTGCAAGTGTCGTTGACCTTTCGTTTAGGGATAAAAAAAACTTTTGCATTCTTATAGAAGAAAAAATTAAGTGTGCCATTTAAATTTAATTTAATTCAAATTAATTTAAAACGTGAAATATATATACATTCATTGCTATAAAAAAATTTAAATATGATACTGAAATAAATTATACCAAGCTTTGATATAATAAAATATTATCGAGATTAAATATTTTCATACGATGACACGGTAATCTCGGCATTATCTTTAAATGGAACTTTTTTTATTGCTTTTTATAATATGTTTCTTAGAGGTTACACTGGTTATAACCCTTAATTGATTATAATTAATATTGACTACACTTAACTTAGATAGGTAATACGCGTTCAAAAGTGGATTTAGCCTTGTGGAGAATATCACAGTTTTAGTTTCATATAAATAAATGATATTGACCAAACACAAAATAACGCTTTGATTTTAGTTTTATTCAAATACTTTTTTACATATTAGAAAACTGATCAAATGCAATTTATTTTATTTAATGGAAGTTTCTGATATTACGTGGGAAGTTGAAGTAGTTGAATATTTATCAAGAGTTTCCTGAAATTTACTGAAAACTTGTTATCTTCATTTAAAAAATCTATCTAATGCCACTATACAGTACATGACATATATTTAACATTACTATGTAAGGAAAATTAAACTCTTTTTTTCTACTGGAGCTATATTTGATTTATTTTGGCAATTTTTTTAAAATTTGAAGTATTTAACGTGAGGTTTCTGAACCAACGGATTGTATAAATCCATGAGCGAGAACGAAAGTGCCTACCATGTTTGTCAGGAACAGTATTTCCACACACGTTCTAGGGTTATTTTACATGCCACAATTGACATGGGACCGACGGCTTTACTTCCCCTCCAAAGAAAGTTATGTTACGGATTTTGTTGCTCAAGAAAGATCCATTGATCTCAGTCGGGTTTGAACCCATAGACATCTGCTCCTGAATCGAGCACTTTACCCAAAGCCCACCAAGGTCAACTAGCAAAACAAAAGTTTTGAATTAAATACTGCTAAAACACTGGCTTTAATTCAAGTTCCCTCAAAAGAAACAAGATGAAGAGGCAATATTAGTTATTATACCAGGGTTAACCTGGAGATAGTTTGAAAAACTATTGACGTTAAGAAAAATCTATCAACCGTGCATCCGGTTTAGCTCAATCCCTGACCTTATTGATGAGGTCAAAATTCAGCATATTCTCAATAAGGTTGACCTTATAATTCAAATCAAAGTTGTTTAGCTGTGTTAACTAAAAAATTCAATAAAATCATTTGCTTACTATAAACGACTCATTGGTTCAACTAACACCTTCTTAAAAGTCCTGTTACTACCAAAGTAGTAAACTATATATAATATTTTAAAAAGATCTCGTGAGATTATATTAGGTTTATTTTCCTTTCAAACCTATTTTATCCATCTCTCCACGGAAATATGGTAGGGTTTTGCCTACCCCTCCAACCTATTTGAATCACCCTCGCCTCACAATTTCCCTTTCCCTAAAAAAAAAAAATAAAAAAAAAAAAAATAAAAAAAAATCAAACGAATAAACTATTCTGTTTGATACCCCCAAGTAGTGGTCCGAACCTTCGTCGTCTCTTCTTCTATACGGTTTAAGAAACTTTTGTTTTATTCATAAAGCTTGGTTGTGCGCTTCAATAGTCACCCACACCATCTATACCACCCCCCCCCTTTTTTTTTTCCTTCTCCATCTCAACCCCCTTGTGAAGGTTTTTACTGCCCTTCAATACGTGGGGGGGTTCAGAACCCTTTCCACCTCTTAGACGTCACGTGCAAGGGATGACGCTTCTCATACACGCAGATTTTCTACCTGCAAGGGTTTGGATTGCCAGTAGGGTTGACGCTCGTCGTCCACATAACTAGAGGTTCCTCGTTCAATTCCCTTCTACTCAAATAGAAATAATAATATAATTATATTATAAAAACAAATACTTATCATAAATAAGGGACGAATTCAACCCCAGAAGATCCATTTTCAATATTTCTTCAAATACTTTTTCTTACCACTCCTGACTAGCCTTCCAGGCTATCCGCACCGCAATTAACTAAACTAATGATAGAGGGAGGAAGAAGATGTAACACAAAGGAAATATACCCGCATTTGCACGAGGTTGCCATGGGAAAATATCTAGGAGTATCCACCATTAGTAAGCTAGGCTGGTACTAAAGCCCCAATCTTCCCATAGTCATCAAATCAGACTAAAGAGATTGATGTTTAACCTACGTTCTCACTAATGTGTAAAAATAACTTATTTTAAAAGTAAGAAAGTAAATTTATTGCACATAGTTAACATGTAAGCCAAACGGTTAAGTTTAAAGAAAATACTGTATAGAAAGTAGAATTTCCTAAGTAATTATCTTATCATGGATCTATATAATTATTAAGGTGTCCTGATGGTCTAGGGGTAAGGTGTTGGACCTCTGTGCTAGTGGTCGAGGGTTCAATCCTAGGTCCCAGCACATGTTGCCAAACCCTTCCTTCACCTCTGACAAAACGCTTATAACCCGAACTGGTAGTAAGATATGTTGTTAATAATAATATATCATCATTTTAAGTACGATGATATTCTATAATACCCCAATTTGTTTTTTAAAAAATAAAATGATTTTATATTTATATTAAAAGTTCATAAGTATTAAAAATAGATCTTGAATTATTTATTGATAGAATAATACGTGAAAATTAAGCTCAGCTGCTGAAGCAATTACTTTAAATCCCTTAAGGGCATTTATAACATAATAGATATACAACTACCGACTATGCAGATTATTTTTCAGCTATCGGGTTAAGATAAAAAAATATTTGCCAAATGACGATATTTGTGACTGATTATAGCCAAGGACACCTATTATTTACTAAGCCTACATATACTTTTTTTTACCGATATCAAAAATATTTTTTTAAATTTTAATATGTGCACCCTTAAAAATAATATATATTATATTCCTTCCCCTTTAATTTATGTTAAGGGGGGGTAGAAAGAGTGGGAGTGTGCAGGGGTCATCGCCCCCGTAAAGGAATTTGTCAGCCCCTGAAATACATTTTTTGCCATGGATATATTTCAAATCTTCTGATATTATTAAATTTGAAGCTGAAAGATGGCCTTAAATCAAACTCAAAATGACTTCTAGAGATATTCAATTTTCAAATATTTGCCAGACAAGACGACTTCATATAGTTTCTAGAGATACTTATCGTTCAAAAAAATCAGGCGTGGAGCATTCTAAATAGCTTCAAGGGTCACCCAATTTTCAAATATTCACTAGGGGAGGACCACTCCAAATAGCTTTTAGATGTATATTATTTTGAAGAATGTTCACGTTAGGACCATTTCAAACCGCTTCTGAAAGTATAACATTTCCAAAAATTTGCTGTAGGAGGACCACTCCAGATGGTTTCTAGAATCACCCGAATTTCAAGGAAAGAATATTTCAAGTATCTTATAAAATTATTCTAAATTTCATAAATCGGGGAGGAGGATCACTTTAAATAGCTTTTGAGAACATCTAATTCTCAAACATTTATCGAGGTGTGGAATGAGGTGGGGGTGTTGGGTGAAAGACCAATATAAAAACGTTTTTTTATACTTGTCTTACTCATAAAGAATTAAGGTCTCGCCACCACTGTTTTTGTTGCATGATGTTGTACCTGTTAGGACATTAATCACATACAACACAAACGTTTTGCCAATCATAGGAAACTACCCCCTCACCTTCTGGTGCTGAATTGAAGAGCTTCTCAGCTTGTTTGTTTCTTGCCTCCGTCCACCATCTACAGGTGATCTTAATTTAATTAATAAAAACAGTTTGTAATTAATTAGATTACACACGGTGTTTTCAATTTAACAACGAAACAAATCACCGAATATATATTTATCCATAATTACATTTAATTACCTTAAACTTAATTTGTACAAAGACATTTTTGGTATTTGTTCGAGATCTTGCAACTTTTTTTTTTCAATGGATCTTTATACTTTCACTTGAGGTTCCAGACCAAAAGAAAATATGGATTTCCTTGAAATTTTATATTTTTATGTAATTTGGATCTCAATGTCAAATCACAATTTTCTTTCTCTCTAAAATAAGTGAGTGATTTTTGAAATTTTAAATTTTTTTTATATGGTTGTAATTATGTTGTTATAATTGGATATCTGGGGAGGGTTTTACGTTATGAATAGCACAATACGAGCTACTTGTATTTTGGAAGACGTCGAATTAAGAGAAACTTGCTAATTGTTAAATCTCTAAAATTTGAATATCTTAGAAAACATCTCCAATATTTTTTTTCAAAATGTGTGTCCGTAGATTGTTATTATTATTATTATTATTATTATTATTATTAGCACCGCGTCTTACTACCCGTTCGGGATATACGCACTTACGCTAATGTGCAATGGTAGGGTGATTGTGAGATGAAATGGAGGACCTACAGTTTAACGTGGAATCCGAACCACGGTGGAGGCCTGGCATTCCTCACATTCACAAGTTGTGATTAATACACATCTTGTCAGAGGTGAAGGAAGGGTTTGGCAATCAGATAAATCTATGCCAGGACCGAGGATTGAACCCCGGACCCCTAGCACGGAAGTCCAACACCTTACCCCTAGACCACCAGGTCACCCGTAGATTGTTCTACATGATAAATTGCACTGTATATCTTCCACCCCATTCGTGAATTTGTCCAGTTCAATAATCGGGCAAATATCTGTTCATTCCATGTACTGGTCTCTTTTCCCAACAATTTCAAAAACTGAGCAAAAAATAGTCCAGATCATGAATTGTGCAGCGCTTGTGCTTCCCAGTTCATGAACTGGCTATCCATTAACTGGGTGGCTTCATTATTTGCCCGCTTCATGAAATTTATGTGTGTTTTAATATTGTGGTGTAACATATACATACATTGAGTTTTTATGTTTTCCAAACTATAATCATATTATTCATTTTATTTTTCAGACTATCCCGTTGGCAAATACTCCTACGCTGCAGAAGCTAACGGCAGCAGTGGAGCCAGCATTACCAAAAGGCGTCGCACCGCCTACACTAGCGCCCAGCTAATTGAACTAGAAAAGGAATTCCACTTTAACAAGTACCTTTGCCGCCCAAGGCGGATCGACATGGCCAACTCCCTCAGTCTCACGGAGCGGCAGATCAAGATATGGTTCCAGAACCGGAGGATGAAGTACAAAAAGGATCAGAAGCTGAAGAACACCTACAGTGAAGACACCCCCATGGCATCCATGTCAGACCGTATAGATAGCCCTCCGGCATCTTCCTGCTCTAACCAGTCAAACTCTCCCAGAAGCAACTCGGGGCACAGCACTTTTTCACCCGTCCCAACACCCAGTTTCAACCTGGACCTCGTCTATCAACAGCACCAAACGCCTCATCAAATGCAAGCATCAGACTCTTACGATTCTTCGGAGGATATCAAAACGAATCTGCAGTTTTACAATAGTAATAATAATAATAATAACTATAGCATCAACAACTTAATACCTCCAAACGCTCCTGCTCCAAACTGTTATTTCAACCACCCGCCAAACTATCCCTACTTCGCCCCTCATCAACCAAACTACTGTGATTACCAACAACAGCAACACCATTTCCATCAGCCACCCTTACAGCAACAGCAGTTTTACAACCACGCGACGAGGGATCAGATCCCGCAGACACCATTTTATCAGCTGGTCCCTGAACGCAAATTCCCCCGACTTCCCCAGCAGAAGATGTAAGCTTGGTGAGCCCCCCTTTATCCACGCCTCCTTCTCAAAGTTGCTGCCACTGGGGAGAAGACGTCTCACCTCCGGCGGGGTCCAGCGACCCTCTGCTCTGTCTTTCTAGGCTCGCGATGGAAGCAGGAGCTTCCTCCGCTTGTAATTTCATCAGAGAGGTGAGCGAGGTGGAAGGATCTCTTAAACGCGAACTGTCACCGGTACGTTCTACCTGCGCGCTACCTTCAGAGAGTCCGGAAATGTTCTGGAACTCCCCCACGCTTGACGATTTGAGGGATTCCCCAATGGACGATCGGAGATACCCTGATTTATCACCTCCTAGCCTTACTCAATTGTGAGTCTTACTATTATAATGTGCGTGATTTGATATTATGAGAAGATTGAACCTAATTTTGAGTTAATTTAAACAACTAGTCGACCACAAAGTAAATCATAAAATCGAATTATAATATATTCGTTTTTATTTTGATACTTTGTAAATACGTTCTGTTTATTTAATTCAATATTGATCTCTAGTAACTTAATAAGTTATTTAGTAAATGGTTTGTGTATTTTATATATTTATAAGTCCTATATTTACTATATAATTGCATATAATTATGATCATGTGTTTGAATTAACATAATGACTGTTCGATTTCTACTAATCAAACCATTGCGTATAATATATTATTTAAAAGTATTGGCGTGAACTAGACTATTTTGACAACTATTTACTTGAAGGTTATAACTTTCTTGTTTTAATATAGTTTTAACATTTTAACTTTTAAAAATTGGAATAGAGGCTGAGATATAACATTCATAATGATATTTGGATTCTTGCCATAAATTTATAATTGGTATAGTTGCGATTAATTAAGAAAATGAACGCCATTACCTTCACAATTAATAGTATATTTCTTATATTTTGTGCCTTCTCAATTCGAAGAAAGGGGCTTTCATTATATGTTTAGATTATTAACAATAAAATATACTTGTACATAGTGCAATAAATGAACATATACAGGGTAATTTACAGGGTCGATAATAAATAATTGTTTCATGAGTATATAGAGGTAAGCATTGAAGATATTTTTATACTTTGATATAGTGTCAAATATAAACATTTTGAAATATATAATTTTAAATTGCATTGTATGGAAACAGTTGTAAACCGTTGCTATTGCTAGCATTAATGAAATATTTATCTACTAAGTTTTTTTGTTTTAGATTTCATAATAATATTTTATTGTATGCCAGTCTGAATAAAATAAAATATTTTTAACTAAGTTTATTTATAAGAAATAGTAGATTTACCTTAAGCTATGTGTGGTTTAAATTTAACAAAAATGTTTAAATGTACCTTAATATTTTAAATAGGCCTAGAATATATAATAATTGTTTACTCGAAATTCTAAATTAAAGAGCATTTGAATAATAAATGCAGTTTTTAGTCAAATGGTGATTAAAAAATTTAATAATGGCTAAAATTATTATTTATATATACTCTAACAACCATATTTTGATATAACGATGTACTATTAATATTCTTTTCGTTGTTTGAAAGTTTGTACCAATATTTTTTCAATAGCAATAATACTCTAAAATAAATGGTACGGAACTCCACATGAACTTGCTCGCTCTGTTGTTTAAAAATGGAGATATTTACTCAAAACTCGTAATATATGTGAAACGAGATAATATACACTAGCAAACTTAAGCATAAATTGCACTATACTTGCGTAAAAGATTTTTTGAGTCCTGGTTTTAAATTTTATAATTTTATCTAAAAAAAATTAATGTCCTCATTTGTATGTTTGGACAAATAAAAAAGATCAATATTGGGTTCACAATGGCCAACACTTCGTATTAAAACTTCGACTTCCGGTTAAAATTTAAACATTTTATTAGGTGTTGCACATCTTCAGGTCATCGCATTGCTATTCAATTCCTCCTTTATAAATTTTGACCAATAACAATTTTTGATATTGACTATTGAGTCTAAAATGAAGGAGATATAACGTTGTACAAAAATTTCTCCTAAGAGGTTATAGGAAAAATAACAAACCTTTTTGAGAGACCTACTTATATTTAATTACTCAATGGCATTGGAGAATTATTGCGTTTAAACTTTAGTAGTATCTCTTTACAACTAAATTCAAAAATTGTACTCATATATATGCCAATATCTCTAAAAATGTTGGTTTTATAAAAATATATTTCAGATAAAAGTTTATTTTTAATAGTACTACAATTTTGCAATCATAAGTCATTTAGTATTTCGAAATAGTTGTGGAGATAAGGGAATATCAGCTTCTCTAAAGTGCCCCATAGGTCATTTTCATGGAAAAATGAAAGTAGCCAATTTATTTATAATCTTAATCCAAATCGTTAGAGCCAATTTTGAGAAAATAATTTTTTTCTCTTTTTGCTCTTTATTAAACTACTCTTAATTTTAAGTTTAAACAGACGCATTGCAAAAATAACTTTTAGGGTTCGAGGGTTCATGAGACATTGACATTCATCAACATTTAAATTTAGATTTTTTTAATGGTCTTAATGGTCGCAATACTTTAGCCTTATTGTTCGAAAAGAAATATATATATATATATGCGTATAGCTTGAAAATTATTGGTTTTATAAAAATATGTTTTTTATAATATATTTGTAATATAAATAGACATACATTTGAAATGATAAGTAATTTCATACCTTAGTTACGGAGATATGATAACAAATGATAATTTACCCATCAGACAGGAGCCCTTAAATTAATTTTTCCGAATTATTGAGAGTAGCCATTTTGTTTGGAATATTTATAACTGTTTTGAAATTAAATTTAATCAAAATAGTTAGAACCGATTTTGAGAAAATCGACTTATTCTCTTTTTTGCCCTTCAATAAACTACCCTTAATTTTAGGGTTAGATATCCAATTCCAAAAACCCTTCGGGAAAACCCTATGAAAACCCTAGATACCAAGTTTCAGCCCGATCGGTAAAATAGTTTAGGCTCTAGTTGGAGGTACAGACAGACAGACGGACGGAAATTCAAAAACCACTTTTTCGGATTCGGGGGGTCATTAAACTTCGAGATTCATCAAAATCTCGAGTTCGATTTTTTTGGACGATCACAATACTTTCTTTAACTGTAGGATAGCGAGAAAGTAAATATACTAATTTACATAATATAATCATTTTAGATTTGATTTTATTTAACATTATTAAAGTAGTGGAGAGCCCAATAATAATGACAGTATAACCATATTAAATATCATATTAGATAAAACTCTCATTAAAGTCCAACACTGATATATATATATATATATATTTGTAAAAAAAGAAGTGTAAAAAACAGCTGTAGTTTTGTAACCATACTATTGATGTACAACATCTAACCAGACAAAACAATCGTGAAGACTATAGGCTCATAACTAGAGCTTGATGTAGTACTAACATACAAAATATGTACATAAATATGTAGCAAAATTGGTTAAAATATATAGTAAAATATTTATTAATGGAAAAATATATAACATTGAATAAATAAATCTTGGGTCGAAAGAAACGTTGTTAGGAATGCAATCTTTGTGTGGACGTTTGTCACTTTAAATTCTTGGAAAATTCGCTTAGCTGACAGCTAACGTGTTTTTTGTTCCATTGTTGCTGTTTCTTTGAAAACAAGTGACCACTCCAGATTTTTTAAAGTCAGTTAAACTAATTTTTTTAGGTCCGAAGTCAATTGTTTGATCTAGACATACGATCAGATATTAATATTACACCTACCCTATAGACTTGGTTGGTCATTTTTTTAATTTTTTTTTTGCTTTTCAAAAGACCGACTATTTCCTTGGTTGATTTTGGGTTCCATTTGTTTAATTTGCCTTGCCACTTTATATATATATATATATTTTTTTTTTCTCTTGACCAAAGAATGACGGGACAATATGCTAATCACATCCAAGAATTGTTGTTTTTACAACTCGTTGACTTGTGTTTACAAACTAACACGCCGTGGGCCAGACGTTCTGCTGAGGCCACTCACTATCAGGCAACGCTGCATTCTCGCCACTTAACGGCACGATAAACGTCTCCTAACACAAAGCTACGTTACGACAAGAGTAATTCTCTCTTACGAGCCACCGTACATGACTTTTACACTACTACCCACTGCCATCCCTTCACTGGATACATTTATTTATGAAAGTATAGTTTGCTTGAAAATTAGTGACACATAATTTAAAAGTATTTTCCCCAAGAAAAACCTAAAAGTAATATCACGATTAAAAAAACACGCAAAATATGTAATTTTATGTAATGTCTTTGAAAAATGTAGAATTCATCAATTTATGTGAGAATATGTAAAATTAAAACCAGAAATATATTCCCAAACAACCTAATTTGCTGACATTTAGCTTTTCACATTTCTAATTGGCAAAATGAAAATATGTAGTTACATCAAAATCCGGGCTCTACTTACAAATTACTTAGTCTGGTTTTAACATTCAATGTATGTGGTTATTTTCCTTTAGTTGAATAATTTAACAAATGTAATAGTCTATTACCTCGACCACACAGAACACTACGCTACACTGTGTTGAGGGTTGGGGGCGGGGGGTACACAGAAAGCTAGACCGGAACCCTTAAAATCGTTTTTCTGAAATATTTTGAGTAGCCATATTGTTTGGAATATTTAGAAATAATTAGAAATGAAATTTAATCAAAATTGTTAGAGCCAATTTTGAGGAAATCAATTATTTCTCTTTTTGCCCCTCAGTAAACTACCCTTAATTTTAAGGTTAGATATCCAATTCTAAAAATCCCATGGGGCAACCCTATGAAAATCCTAGATTTTTGTATTGGGGGTGGGGGGGTCAATTCTTTTGACGATCACAATACTTTCTATACCTGTAAGATAGCGGGAAAGTAAAAATACGTTTATAGTACAAGTAGAGCTGAAAAATACTAAACAAAAACTAAAACTAAGTCCAGAGTTGAGGTGCCAATGGAGCTGATCTACAAACACACGAGATTGTTTGTTTTGCGCATGCGCTTAGTCCGCTACGTCCCCCCAAAATCCGTTTCCTCAGACCGCTGGCTACACGTCCAACGTAACAAGCGTAGCGTACGTAACATCCACACAGCAAGGTAAGCGTCCGTATTTTTCTGTGTAGGCAAGGCATTATATGAAGTATTTTGAAAGAAAATTTCTAGGCCTTACAAATGCTCACAACTGATTTATATAAGAATAATTTTCCACAAACTGTGAGGCTTTTTAATGCCTCGTCAACATAATGTTCTTGTTATTTGAGGCAAACCCTCGTACAACTTAAAGATTATGGTTAATTACGGTTGCGAACACTATATCGACATGAGAAGGAAGCTTACTAATATTCTCTCACATGTGGCCATTCTATAAATATTTCGATGGGTGAAGAATCCAATAACTATTTATGAATCGTATGTGTATGTTACATGTAGTGTGCGAAATCAGGATAGTGTCGAGATTAGCCAGGAGATGTCAGCATTAGCCAGGTGCAGTGAATAAAATCAGAAATAGAAAGTCGTAATTTATCTCATTTATGACACTATCCGGATAATAACTACACTATCCAGCAAAAACTGGATAACGTGGAATGATATTTGTAAAACTAAGCGCTTTTCAATACGAATTTTATTTTGAAACAATATTTCGAGATTGGACAATAAATTGGATCGTAGCAGTGCACTTACATTCGAAATGCCTCATTTAATGCCTTATATCACTCTAACATAACCTAACCTAGCCTAACCTAGCTTAACTTAAACTAATCCAACCTAGCCTAAGCCCACCTAACCTAATCTAAGTTAACCTAGCCTAACTTAGCCTCAACCATAGAAATTACCACTATCCAAGTGCAGGTGGATAATGTTAATATTATCTGTATAAACTTCGAAATACATTATTAAACCACCTCTCACTCAACATTATCTACGTATTTTGGATAACGTCAACATTATCCGGATAATATTTACTTTATCCTGGCTTGGACTTTACCCGTAGCATTATATATATATATATATATATATATATATATATATATATATATATATATATATATCAAGATTTCTTATTCTTGATCGAAAAAAAACCCCTGTTATGACCAGGGAAATCTTCTCTGGCGTACGTCACAGCTATAAATAGGCCTACTACTTTATTTTATTGTATTTGGTAAGGGTAGAGAGTTTTGTAGTGAAAGCTGGAAGGGTTTTGTTTGTATAGCGGCGGTGTTGCAGAGCATGAGTCCTTTGGGAGAGAGTGAAAAGAGTTGGGTAAAGGGGGGTTGGGCGAAGGAGAAAACGGGGTGGCTAAGGTTTTTGAGGGAGGTAGTTCCGGGGGAGTAGGGATACAAAAACCGAACTTTAAGTTCCATTGTGCTTTATTCTGTATCTGGTCCGCCACATTCGTTTGGAGGAGGGGAGAAAGGGGATGGGATGAGGGATTTTCGGGAGGGGAGAAGTCTCGTCTCTTCTGGATAGAAGCGATTCAAAGGTCCTCACGGAAAAAAAAAAGGAATCGAAGATGGTTTAATTATCACGACTGCTCATCGGTGAAGAACATAACTAGATGTCGATGGGTTTAATTTTTATTTCTACATTCTGCTGGATTCTTTTCTTCTAGAGTATAATCGATATTATATTAATTATTTAATGACGCAAGATATAACCAGTTTGTACACTTTTCTTGGGCAACGGTTTCTCTTAAGAGATATATACGATGGTTTGATAACTCCTTTAAACTTCTTACATAATTTAAAATACTCAATTAAAAATATCCTGTTTTTGGTTCGTCCCAAAATCCTTAAATATTTCATGTGTAAAATTCAGGATAAATAATGAGAGTAGAATTGAGGATGAAATCCTACGAATAGCTAAAAACTTTTTTTTCGAGTAAATTATTTTATAAATGTTAAAATGTGTCAACTAATTATATATAAATGTTTAAATAACATTTTATGTTTAAAATGTTTTACCTATTTCCTATTTTTAACAGCTATATATTCTGATTGTTCATTTAAAACAAATTTAAAACGACATCTTGTTCTTATCAGATAAATCCTTTTTATTGTTCAAAAAATATATTCCTGTCCATAAACTTCTTTCGGAAGGAGGTATTTATTGGCTGAAGAACAGAGGATCAAACACGCGACTCTTTGAGAAGCGTGTTATGCGGCTGTGCCACTAAAGACAATGTTTCTGGAGGCGGGAAGAGAGAGAGGGATGCTGGATCAGTGATCCATCTTGTTCGAGCGTTGGCTGACAGACTGACAGCTCTCGACTCGAGGCAAGAACAACTCATCTCCGTCGGAAAAAAAAAACTGGGACTATATGGTCATTCATTTGGATTGGTTCTCATTAATTTCATTGAGAGTTTACAGCCATTTTAATGGCTCGGAATATTTGAATATCATCAAAATACATTCTCATTGACTTGTTGAGTTTTAAACACTTAAAAAGATGGTGTCGAGTTTTAAGGTAATTTATCCAAGACAGTCTTACTCAACTAACATTTAGCAACATGTCCTACTCACTTGGGGGTTTGGATTAAATTGACCTCTCAGATAGAAAACAGTTTTAACACATTTAATTAATTGTCATCATGTAGGGTGTGATTTTAAAAAAAGGAAACGCATTGGCTCGAATTAAATCCTATCTCTTTCAGATCCATTCTAATGCTATCCTTCCATCTCCGTGTAGGTCTTCCCAATGGTATCTTCCCATTGAGTTTATCAGTCAATACTCTGAATAAGGTTCTAGATTCTCCCATTCCCACTGTATGTCCTACACACCGTAATCTACGAGACTTTATTAGCTTAACAATGTCTTGTGATGATTATAAGGTATGTAACTCAACATTATATAACCTCTTTCTCTCCCCAGTATTCGTATCGCTTTTTGGACCAAATAACATCATAAAAGTTTAAATATTTGAATTTCCATGGTTTTATAGGCTTCTTCTTAAAAATTCCAAATTTTGGGTCTTGATTTTGTAAAAATTTGAATCTTAACAAAGATATCAACTAAAAGCAAGTTTTTTTAAAAAAAGCTATGTAATATATTTGATTGCTAATGTTGTTAGTAATAGAAATGGCTCTTGTCTTCTTATATATTTAATTTTTGCCACTATTTATTTGTACGTTGTAGGGAAGATTTTTAATGTGTATTTTTTTAAAAACCTGTTCTTGTATTCTTTATATGACGTTACATTTGAAACGGAAATGCGAACTGGCACACCTGTCTCAAAAGTTGCAGCTTTTTATATATATACCTATACATACATTCGTCTGCTCTCCCATTCAGGAAAGAATGTGACTTTAAAACCTTGAGAGCAGGAGGCAAGCAGACACTTTGAGAATAAGTCTTGGAGGGACAGATAACAGGCATGGCTTCAAGAAAAAAATATTTGAAGACACAATTTAAAAATAAACGCTTTGTGATTATGATTTATTTTTGTTACTCCGTCTTGATACCGGTTTGGGCTATACGCATATGTATACCAAAACTGTCTTACAAATTGAAGTTTGTAGAACATTTTTAGAAAATACAAATATTTAGCGTTCAATGTTGATAACATGTTAATATTGAAATATTATTAGTGTTTTCTTATAGGTATTAATAGTATTTTATCAAAAATGACATCTGAAGATCACATGACCTCATAATGCATACGTCTTAAACCAGTGTTTATCAAAGTTTTGGTGAGAAATATGCGCACTGAGGGGCTTACCTGGGCCCTGGGAGTAGGGCGGAGAGGGGTGTTTTTAAAATGATGCAGGGAAAGCAATGTTTTTAGAAAAATCGATTTTAGGATTATAAAAACAAGAAAAAATTAATCTATTCAATTTAATGTTGAAAAAATACCACATGATTATAATGAATTATTCAATAATTTAAATAGATATCAAGACTAAGATATTTTCGTTTAAATTACAAAGAGATGTGGTCAAATTATTTAGTTAATAAAATTGAAAATAAGATAGATTTCATTATAATTAAAACCCTATACAAGTTATTTATACCCTAGTCATATCTTGTTTATTCTTTTATCACACACTTTGTATATTTAAGATATCTGCCCTGACTCAATATTTGTTCATTCATTGTACGAGTCAAAATGGTCAAGTTAACAATCACAACATATTAAACAAATAATGTCAGACTAGTTTTTAACAAGAATAAGAAATATAACTTATTAAAACAAGTTAAAAAGTATAAAAAATTGTAGATATATCTATTCAAAAGTTTGATGATTTTGTTTATAGTATAAAAGTTTCTATACCCAAATTTTCCTTTGTTTTTTTTAATCTATCTATATCTTATCTGATTGATTGTCCCGTTACTCCTTTAGGTGTTCCAGTTTTATGATGTAGATTTCTGGAACCTTAATTAACCGACATGTTACAGAAATCAGATTTCTGGAACATTTCAGTTAATTAAGGTTCCAGAAATCTACATCATAAAACTGGACCACCTAAAGAGTAACGGGACAATCAATCAGATAAGACTTAGATAGATTAAAAAATATTTAATGAAAATTTGGGTATTGTAACTTTTATACTATAAACAAAATCATCAAACTTTTTAGTAAATATGTCTACGATATTTGAAATATTTTAACTTGTTGTTTTAATACATTTTATTTCTCATTATCGTTAAAAATTAGTCTGACAATTATTTGTTTAATATGTTGTGATTGTTAGTTTTACCAATTTGACCCGTACAATGAACAAATACTGAATGAAGGTAAATATCTTAATTATACAAAGTGTGTAGTAAAAAGAAAAGACAGATATGACTATAGTATAAAAAACTTGTATAGGGTTTTAATTATAATGAAATTTATCTTCAATATTTAATTTTATTAACTAAATAATTTGACCACAAATCTTTGTAATTTGTAAACATTTAGGTCTTAACATATATTTCATTCATTTACTTCTTACGAAAGATTCATTTAGAATGTTTCTAAAATATTATCAAATAATTGTTCTTTGATTATTTTTTTTATAATTATAAGCCTCATAATGTTTTTTTTTATAAATAATGTATCATATTTGTTGACATAAGGTTGGTACATACTTCCTTTTTTATGTGACTTTTGTCTATCTAGTAAATAATTACAGCTTAGTATGGATATTTCATATTACAGTAGAACTTTAATTCGAAATCCGCATATGAAGCGGTTTAATAAAGATTGTTAAGCTAGGTTTGAAATGAGTACAAACTAGAAAAAATTACAATATACAAGCTTTGAATTATCAAAATTTTTCTTTTTAAAATTTGAATTAAATGTTATTTTTTACCGATTGATTTAAACAAAAAAAAATTATGGTGAATATTGGTGCGTATTAATTATCCGATTTTTCGAACTAGCCAAATACTACTGTATCAATCTTTTGAAAATCAAATTCGTGTGTTATATGCGACCAACATGCTTTAATTAGTTATCATCACTAAACTTACTGGAATCCTGTGGACCACTAGATAAACTGCTGCGGACCACCAGTGGTCTAAGGACCAATCTTTGAAAAACACTGTTTTAGACCATTCAACAACCAAAGCAGTCCAGGGTTGTAACCTCCCCTGGTACTGAATGAAAATCATTACAGGGTATTACATTAAAACGGAAACTATGCCTACATATAGTATTATTTTAATAGTTACATTACTTTATTAGTGTTATCTGGGTAAAAACATCCTAAATATAAATGATTTTGAATTTATTATAAAAGGTTAAATTGATTTGTTTTTACCAATATGATACTATTAAATAGCAAATTTATGTCTATTAGCATCACAAAATCATCATACATTTATTTATATTCTAGTGCTAAATAAAATACAATCAACAGCAACATTAAAAAAAAAAAGTCAATTGCTGCCAACGGTTTAGTGGTCATTCCTAATCCCCACCCCCACTCTTGCAAATGTGAGAAAACTTAATTTAAATTCCACCTTTCTAATCTTTATTCCATTAGACCAGCTATTTGAAATGCGAAGAGTCCAGGAGGGTATTTAAGCGTCGAACACTAATATTTATATTTAAGATATGGTCCAACACCTGAACTCATTTGGTAACGTGTGTGCTTAGTAAGTAAAGGGTCCCGGGTTCTATTCCTGGAATGGCCGAAAAATGTATTAGGGTGAAATGTGGGTTTCTCAGTTCACAATGACGAATTAACGGCCGGGGGGCTGGATGTTGATTCTATTATTGATTTAAGCTAGGTTATAGGTCGTGTGCTGACATAATCAGCCGGTTCAGAAAGTGCGCGCTAAAAACATCAAATAAATGGGGGGGGGAATGAAAAATAATTTAAGACATTATTGATTGTTCTCATTGATGCCATTTGAAATATTAGAGTTTATAAATCACTAATGTTTTATTTTGTATAGGAATCTCTTATAGGTCAAAGTTTTTTTATATAAAATAAATTTGTGTTAAATTGTAATTCTTAATACTATGTGGAAAAGAAGACAAGCTAGGACCAGTAGTTTTTTTTTAGTCTGAACTTACAAGAAATATATTTTGTTCAAATAAATAAAATATTGTTTCTAGTAATAAATTTGCTATCCATAGTAATCTCAACAATTCTTAATATCTGGCATGAAAATTGTATATTTTTTACAAAGGCTTATTCTATTCACTGTGAGATGCCACGAAGTTCTGAGAGGTATTCATGATATGATGAAATTACAATAGTTGGAAAATTAAAATAAATTATCTACTGAAGAAATATTTTGTTATATTTGACTAAAAAATGTTTGCCATCTTAAAAAATTGTAAAAATAGGGATCCTAAGGATGTTGCCTACCTGTGACGTCATGGCCAGTCAAGATAAGATTTCCCATGTTAGTGAATCTACGTTTTATTCAGTGAGTTTTAAAGATATAACATTGAAACAAAAACCATAAATCTTAAATAATTATATAAATAGTCCTACAAAATTATTATTTTTTTATCTTTAAGTAGTTTATTTGTAAACATATTGTTTTAAATCCTCTACAACTTATGCTATTCGGCTTAGTCACGAAAATAGCTTTTAGGAATCTTTTTGACAGGATGTAGATTTAAAAAGTCCGTAGTCGTATATGTCTATCTAAAATAGGAAACAAGAAAAAGGTAAAATTTAAAAGCAAGTCAATGTTTTCAAGGCGCAGATATTAAAATGACTCTGTAAGCTCATCAGAGGAAGAGGGAAAGTGTATCAGCACAATAGACAAGAGCCCTCTCAGGGTGAACTTCTCATTTCATTTCCTCTCTTTCTATATTGTACATTGGCGTCTAAGTGTTATAGTGTTTAGGTTGCTTAGGAGCGTCAAGTTAAGATGCAACCCCTTCGCAAAATATCTTGGAGATCTTCGAGTAGCCAACGTCGTTAACTAGATTTTTTTTTCCCCAAACCCAAATCAAGTTTCATAGAGTATTGTAGCGTCTTAGGAATCATCAAATGCCACCAACCCCTCCTGTGATGGTTCCTCCGTGATTGTAAACGACAAGCTCCTGTGTGGGCAGGTGGCACCAGCTTGCGGAAAGTACCCGAACTAAACGTGCCAGATGTATATTACCGTTTTATACTATTTTTTCCTTCCTCTTTCTTTCTACCATACTACATACAGCCTCATTCTTCTTTCCATACCACTGTTATTTTATTATTTTTACAAACGATTTTTTTTTTGTCACCTTCAAACTTCCTGCTAATATGATAGACTTTCCGTTCTTCAATGGGTTGAACTTCCAACTCGTGGAAGGATATATATTTTATGGGGAAAGGGGAAGAAAGGTTACAATTATAAATTCATTTGAAAGACCTATTAAAATGTCAAACCTGTGGTTACTTTATATTGTCTTGGTTGACGGGAAAGAACAAAAGAAACTGTGTGGATGTAATTATATTCCTGTGAACAGGTAAACCCTAAATAATAACATGGGTCAGAACTAGAATGTTCCCACATACTTTAATAAGACGGGGGTAGTGGTGTAGGAAGGATAGTTGTTCTAACTTCCGCTAGAGAGCATAGCATGTCCATTCAAAAGTACATTTGCAGCACAATATTATTAAGTTTACGCTTGTTATACAGCACTATTATTTATTTTAAAATAATATAAGAATAGCTCTTTATTAAGTTAGAAAATTAGAAAATTATTTGTTAGCAGATTATTTTCCAACATTCAATAAAATCTCACCTACAATAGTGGGTACGCAGCCTTAGGTCACAGACAAATAATATACCCAGACACTCAACCTCCAGGTTAAAATGGTTGCGCTACTTTTGGCAACTTGAGTCCTTCAACACTAGGATCGCTGCGGTTAGTTCTATCATCACCCAGCAGTGACACTAGTGAAGCCCAGTGTTGAAGGACTCAAGCTGGTAAAAGGAGAGCAGCGAAACCCCCGTGAGGTTGAGAGTCTGTTTCTTGTCTGTGTCCTAGGTTCATATAGTTTGATTTGTCATTGACAGGGAAGTCGGGGTTTTAATTCCGGTGCTGTGCACTGAGGGTTGGTTTTTCTAAAGAGCTTCCTGCTTTTCCTCCAAGCAAATGCGAGTTCATATCCTCTAATAGTCCACTTTTTACTAGCCCATACATATCCCATTTGCGAATCAAAATGCGTATTGTCCGGATGGGTAGTTTGAAAAATAAATTAATACTTTGTTGTTTATTATATATTAAACACAATCAACGACCTTCTAAGAGCCTAAGTCAATTATTTATTTAATGTTACATGTTGTCACATTTAAATTTTACAAGATCAACTTAAAGTTATTTTAATAGATGACTAGTTAACTAATATCAAAATATAAAAGATTTGGGCAGGTTGGTTGGCATGCTGAGCGACATTGCAGTATTACTTCCGCACAACACTACTAAAAGGTTGCCGACCCCTGATCTTTGTTAATTTGAGAGGATGTGATTCTCAAGTGAGAAGACAAATTCTCATGAGTATGTTGGTTTAAAAAATAACTTCTTACTAAGTTTTATTGTTAAAAACAAATTGTTCGAATGAATAATAGGGTGCAAGCTATTTCATGTATTTTTCGACATGATTTACCACGTTTTTAAATATTGATTTTGGCATGGTTTTATAAAAATAAAGTTTTGTTTCAATAAAAAAAAGCCTGCTTCACAACGTAGCACATTTAAATTATATTCCCATGAGATGGATTAAGCACATCGGTGGATCGTATTTGGCCCACGGGACATAGTTTGCTCATCCCTGCCTTAATACCATTCGGCTACTGAAGTGTATGTGTAAAAAATATGCAGAATTAGAAGTCTGGCACATTCATTTTAAAATAATTGATAAGTTGCCTCCAAAGGAGATCTAATTATAAAACATAATAACCACCACAAACATACATTAATTTTTAAATAATTGATAAACAATAAATGTGGGTTATAAAACATAAAAATTGACCTATTTATATGTCACATATATATTTCTTTTGCTTTATCAAAATTGACAGTTACAAACGTAATTACCTAGATTGGTGTATTCTTTAACCAAATGCCTATACCTAATCACGCCATTTCCTTACGGGGTAGGCAAGAAACTGTGCATATAGCTAAAAAAAGAACAACTCCGTTCTTAAAATTCTTAATGTTTCTCTTTTTCACATATTTGTCTACTAAATTTAACCACGCCTTAAATGGCCCACCCCTTCCTTTAGATCCACACACTCTATACCTTCATATATTTGATTCGTCACTCGATCCACACTCATCCTCTTAATATGCCAAAACCGATGTAAGACGCTTCTTTCACATTGACCAATTGGATTTCATTTCAAATCGCACTCCTTCAGTACCCATTAATAATTGCTGACTCTCTCCATACAAGTTTTTACATATACATACATACATAAATAGAAGTTAAAAAGATTTGACGGATATTAAAGTTGTCAGATAATATTCTTACAATGACTGTATTTATTCCTGTGTCCAATCTTTAGGGTTACTTTATTTTGAGCTAGATTCTATTTTTTTTTATTCCTAAATACATTTCAATCTAGGTAAACATATTTTTAGTTACTATCTCCTAGAAGTGGTTCATTAGTATATTATTTAGCTCTAATTTCACCATATGATAGATATATTTTATCAGTTAACCGTTTGAAATCAGAATATTCAGGAAAATCTAGACATCTTTCAAGGTTTCTATCTAACTTTAGATAAAGCTAAAGGAAATAACCATTTGAAAAAAAAAACATTTAAAAACAAATCAAGAAATGAAAAAAAACCAGCATTATTCCCAATCTATGCGTTACGCTAAGAAACGATAGTATATTATTTAAAATAGAAAAGTAAAAAAACAAGAAAAGAGAGGGGGAAACATAAGAAAGTTAGAAGCAGAAAGAGTTTGAGGTGTAACAAAAAAATAAATAAAGTGTTTCTGTATTAAAGAAGGCGAGAAATAGGAATGGGGAAGAATAGCAAGAATTGAAAAAAAAAGTTTCGGCAGAACGTGGAGAAATTAAATTCTGGTGCATGAATTTGCATCTGTGATTGGTTCATCTCCATATTGATGAGTTCTCTGTGCTACGCGGGAAGTATTTTTTTGACTTTTTTTTTTCTGGTGTAACGGGAGGTTCACCTCTTAGCCTAGCTATGAAGGGTGGAAAATGGGGATGGAGAATTTCACCAGTGTAGTGACACTTAGAAGAGGAATCTATCTTTCTAGTTAAATATGTTTAAATGTTTAGACGCGTTCTAAGTTTATTAGCTAAACATATATTATTAAAGTTTAATTGCGTTTTACTACCTATATAATTTAAATTATATTTAATACTTACTCAACACTGTTTATTCAAATCAAAATGATTAAAATTAGGATGTATAGTTTAATTTCAAATGTTTATTTAAAAATATTTCAATCGAATTATACTCTAATTTTATTAGGAATTAGCTTACCACTACTTTTAAATAATTCTTAGTCAGATAAATATATTTAAACTTATTAAAATGAAATAAATGTGTATCAAAACTGACTGTAAAATTGTCTATGGCATCAGCTTCCAATATACTAATTATTTGGTTATAGTAAACTAAGGTTTGAATCCCTGACGTGTACATTGAGGATCCCGATCTAAAACTAGTTAGTATTTTATGATAAATAATATTGAATCATTATTTTAAATTAATTACTTGAAGTGATAAATCACTCAAATTTTAAGGCATCGGTTTTTGTTAAGAAATTAATTTCAATTAGTGAAATGAATATTAATAATTTTATTATAAAATATATTATCATTTGTTTATTAATATATAATGGGTTTAGCATTTATATATAATTATAGCTATCATTCATGTTAGTAATATTATTTTTTATAGACTTTAAATAACCCAGTATAATTAACGATGAACACAAACGAGTAGTAGAACGCGTTGGTAAAAAATAATAATTAAAGATTATATTATTTTTATTTATTATTTGTATTAGTTCATTTTATATAGAAACTATTTTTTTTAATACATGTTGTGATAATGCAGAGACATTTCCTTTCAAACCATCTTCCACACACCTACAACCTTAGAATATCCTGTTAATATTCATGGTGTTAAATATAACAGTCAAATATTATTATTATTATTAGCACCGCGTCTTACTACCCGTTCGGGTTATACGCAAACAGTCAAATAAAAACGCTCAAATAAAAACGCTTGTTTGTTTGTTGTGACCTGAAGCCCATATGTTGTTAGGCACCAGAAAAATTAAACTATCATATTTAATTCAACATAATGTGGTGAGTGAAGTTTTAAAAACGAGAGCAGGCAATTTAGAAAAGGATGGTAAATAACATCGTAAGCAAGTTTAGGAGCGAGCTCTTTAGTTTCAGAGCTATAGTCGAGTGTTCTACAATACTAATTGTTCTGAAAACAGTAGACCTTGCTCACTCCATTAAAAAAAAAAAAGCTAAGTAAGCTACATCTTGGTAAGAGTTATGTCATGTTCTTAACTTTACTACAATTTTAAGATATCTATTAGGATTTTGAGTTGAGATATCTCCTGTAGTTTCTCATTAGATTTTAAGCTGAAACTTGTCCTAGTTAATCAAGAGTAAGAAAACAAATTAATACTATATTCAATAGTACATTATATTCATAAATAGTAACTGTTGGTGTTGAACTCGGTAATCTTGGGGTAAAGTGTTCACTTCAAATCCAGCCGGGGTCGACGGTTTTTTTCTTGAGCTATACAAATCCGTATCACAACTTCCTTCAGAGGGGAGGTAAAGACGTCAATCCCATGTCAATTGTGGCATGTAAAAGGTCTGTTAATATTAGTATGCTTATAAAATTAAACTAGACGTTTCTACTGTAGTAATATTTTATTTATTCTGTTCAAGAAAGTTTTTTTATATAAAACTGTAGAAATATGTTCCTTAACTCACGCTTCCATCTATTTTATCTTAATATAAACCCCTCATCTTAAGCATCTTTAAACTAATCATTCAAGAAACTAATTCTAGTGATGCCAAGCTACTCATCCCAATACTAAGACGTCCGCCGCGTGTTGACAAGAGACGCCAATAGAAGCTGCGCGTCTTGGAGACAGCGCGGGAACCATTTTGATTGGCCGTCAGTCATTTCACGTGACTTCTTTAAGGATTTTGGTAGGAAAGAAGGAGGGGATTAGATAGCGTTTAAAAACGATCATCTCGGAGACAGAATTAATCTGATCGACAACGATAAGTTTAAGAACATGTTAAACCTAAAAAGTTATTTAAAAATAATCATTTTCTTATTATATATCGTCAAGACACCTTAGCTTTATCGTTAGAACATCTATCTTCTGATGTAAGAGTCTGGTGTTTGATTACTGGTAAAAAAAATAGTATTATGTAATTGTGAATTTTAATTAGTTTCAATTCATTAAGTCTTAACACAAAGCTATGGGTTATTGATGTCTCATTATAAATTTGAATAAGAGACACTACCGTATATAGAAATAGAATGTGTGATAAAACCATCACTTAAAAGTTTATTGAACTTGGACGAATTACACTATTTATATATTTAATTAATTAGGAATTATTATTATTATTATTATTATTATTATTATTATTATTATTATCACCGCGTCTTACTACCCGTTCGGGTTATACACATTTACGCTAATGTGTAATGGTAGGGTGATTGTGAGGTGAAATGGAGGACCTACAGTTTAACGTGGGATCCGAACCACGGTGGAGGCCTGGCATTCCTCACATTCACAAGTTGTGATTGATACACGTCTTGTCAGAGGTGAAGGAAGGGTTTGGTAATCAGATAAATATGTGCCGGAACCTAGGATTGAGCCCCGGACCCTCAGCACAGAAGTCTGACACCTTACTCCTAAATTAGGAAGAATTGTTTTAAGAAATTCTCTCAAAGTTGGGATATTGTGATAAGGCCATACCCAAGTGCAGCTGGTTGGTATAGACTTCTGTTCTTCATAGTTTGAGTCAGGGGACCTAAACGCTACTTAAACCAACAATGAAAAACAGTATTCCTTAGATAATAGTTACAATCCATAGACAAATGTGTGTGCATCCTGCTTTGAGGATTTAAAACGTGTCACCTCAGGATAGTTATTAAAGTTAAATTTGGCTTAGAGATTTATTTATTTTAATATTTATTTTAACTTCTAATGATTTTGATTATTGTACATTCCTTTGTCATGTGCATCAACAAAATGAGCCTGACTAGTCAAATTTCTAATTCAATCCATTTAAAAAATAGTTTCGGTAGTAACAAGTCTAATAAATGTATGTCAAACCAATTTTGATTCGATTGGACTTTATATTCAAGTTAAAAAATGTAAAAGAAGTTTTCTATTTGCAATTGTTAGTTGGTCTATGTGTATGTATTGTACGCAAGTAAACGCCATACAGGTCACCAATTTTTAAACAAAAATATAAAATAATATATATATATTTATTTTTTTACGACTATTTGGACTATCTGTTGACGACCAGTCGTTTAAAAAATATGATTTTTTTTCGTTCACACAGTAAAGGGAATTTTTGGTTAAGAAAGAAATAAATTATTTTCATACAATTTGAGGTCAAATGAAATATATTTTTTTGGCTCATTATTTAAAAAAATTATCAAAATAATCTAAAATACTCATTTATTATTGAGCTAGAAATTCTACATTTTATTAGTTTTGAAACAATATAAAATTTTAGAAATTGGTTTGCTCAATAGAACATTTAAAACAACACACATTGTTTGAAACAGTTTAGTCAAAGAATGTAAAATTTGACTATACAGTTACAAGACGTGACTCAGACGCAAATGATGAATATTGTTCAGATTGTAAATGTAGGTCAGCTTAATGCGAAATTTGATAAGCCGTTTGTTGCATGTTACAACCAGCACACGCCATAAGAAGAAAGTATATTTTACTGTGAGAGTCAGAAAACTAAAATTTTCCACACATTTACAGCCAATCCGCCATTTGTGGCGATTGGTGACAGGATTCATCCCGGGTATAAAATCGTAGTTTTTTTGGGTTTTTTAAAGGCGTCTGCCAATATTTAAACAATTGACTATTATTGTGATTATTTTATGTACACCCCATCTTAGTAGCCGTCTAAGATATCCGCATTAAATTAGCCTAAAAGGTTGGTGAGGATCAATGTATAACTTATTAGAAATGTACCTGCATTTGTGAGTAGGTAGAGTGGGGAACTATTTATAAATTAACTCCCTCAATTCACCCAAAATCCAGACCTCCCTGCCTTAAGAAATATAGTTTACTGCGAGAGGGATGTCTTAAACCAGAGGTCACTAAAATCATTTAAGGTGGATCCCCATGGGGAAAGTTGTACGACCGTGAATTTCTCTGAACTTTCCCACTGTGTGTTTTCTTAGCCGCGGTTTTAAACACCTGATACTGGTCTACGCTCAGATGACTGTCCATTACTGAAGGAGTCATGAGCTTCCCAGCCTGCCAGATAATATACACCACCACCGGTAGAAGTCGTGGTTTACTTGACTACTAGCTCCAATAAGATAATTATATGGCTGATGCGGTTGTAGGTAGTACAATTGAACTCTTGGGAACCGATCTTTAGTATGGGAGCTACTTACAATACATAAAATCGTTTCGTGACTTAACCAGGACTAAATATTTGCCTTATGGTATATTTGGTATGGCTATTATTTTAACGTGTACCTACCTATATTGCCATAAAAACTGTATCAAAACTTTGGAGGGAAGGGTTCACCATGTCACTTCTTCGTAACATTTCTTTCTTTTTGTTTCAGCAATCATCCTGGATACGCTCTAAGATACTAGAGTAGCAGTTTTATTTGGTATCTCTGTTTTCGTAAATATCGACTTGTGTCCACTTAACTGAAATCTTAACTAGGATTTTCAGCTGTATTTGGAAGGGAATATTTGCCTATCACCGAATGATTTGTTCTGTAATGTCGTCCAACATTACCTTTCTTAATCACATCAAAGCTTGCATTATATCGTAAATAAATATTCCTCTTCCCAATCGGAAATTGAATTAATACTTTCGGTTTTTATTTGCACTCAATTTAATTCAGTTCAAAAGAAAGATCTTACAATCATACACTTAAAATATGAATAAAACAGCCCACTTGGAAAAGGCCAATAATCATTCATAACCTCAAAATATACGATTAAAAATATCACACTTATCAACTGGTATTGGTCTTCGTACAGTATTGCCAACTGACCTCAAACTCAAATATTACGATGTAAATCAAAAAGTTGTTCCCTATTTTTTTTTAACCTAACGCCCACTTCTGAGGATTGGCTATTGGATACCCCCAACCCCCAATTGCTCTATCCCCGCTCCACCCTGCCAAAGTTAAATGTAATAAACCGTCTGAAATCAGTTATAGTACCTAACATTAAATTCATGTTATATTGTACATTTATATTTGATTCTATAAAATTTAATAATTATTATATATGTATAAGTAAATTTTATAAATTTTGTCTAATATACTTCAAGACATTATAGTAAAAGTAGAAATAAAAATTAAAAATCAAGTCACACAATTTGTTTTGAAAAAAAAAATTTACAATACCAAATATAATTTTTACTTTCTCTCTATCTTACAGGTAGAGAAAGTATTGTGATCGTCAAAAAAATCGAACTCGTGATATTGATGAATTTTGACGTTTCATGACTTCCTGAATCCGAAAAAGTGGTTTTTGAATTTCCGTCTGTCTGTCTGTCTGTCTGTCTGTACCTCCTACTAGAGCCTAAACTATTTTACCGATTGAGCTGAAACTTGATATCTAGGGTTTTCATAGGGTTGCCCCGAGGAGTTTTTGGAATTGGATATCTACCCCTAAAATTAAGGGTAGTTTACTGAACGGCAAAAAGAGAAAAAGTCTATTTTCTCAAAATCGGCTCTAACGATTTTGATTAAATTTCATTTATGAACATAAATAAATATTCCAAACAAAATGGCTACTCTCAATATTTCGGCAAAATCGTTTTAAGGGCTCCGGTCTGATGCGTAAATTAACATTTTTTATAATAGCTCCGAAACTATTTGAGATATGAAATTACTTAGCAAAACAAATATGTATATATATTTATAATACAAATATTTTATTCGAAACATATTTTTATAAAATCAATAACTTTCAATATATACGCAATTATATATATATTTTTAACTTTTTGGGCATTAAAGCTTAAGTATTGCGACCGTAAGAAAAACTAACCTGAAATGTTGATTGATGTCGACGTCTCATGACCCCCCGAACCCTTAAAAATAGTCTTTGCAATGCCGTCTGTCTGTGTGTCTATTAAAACTTAAAATTAAGGGTAGTTTACTGAAGGGCAAAAAGAGAAAAAGTCGATTTTCTCAAAATCGGCTCTAACGATTTTGATTAAATTTCATTTATGAACACTAATAAATATTCCAAACAAAATGGCTACTCTCAATATTTCGGCAAAATCGTTTTAAGGGCTCCGGTATGATGCGTAAATTAACATTTTTTATAATAGCTCCGAAACTATTTGAGATATGAAATTACTTAGCATTACAAATATGTATATATATTTATAATACAAATATTTTATTCGAAACATATTTTTATAAAATCAATAACTTTCAATATATACGCAATTATATATATATTTTTAACTTTTTGGGCATTAAAGCTTAAGTATTGCGATCGTAAGAAAAACTAACCTGAAATGTTGATGGATGTCGACGTCTCATGACCCCCCGAACCCTTAAAAATAGTCTTTGCAATGCCGTCTGTCTGTGTGTCTATTAAAACTTAAAATTAAGGGTAGTTTACTGAATGGCAAAAAGAGAAAAAGTCGATTTTCTCAAAATCGACTCCTACGATTTTGATTAAATTTCATTTATAAACATTAATAAATATTCCGAACAAAATGGCTACCCTCAATATTTCGGCAAAATCGCTTTAAGGGCTCCGGTCTGATGCGTAAATTAACATTTTTTTAAATAGCTCCGAAACTATTTGAGATATTAAATTACTTAGCATTACAAATATGTATATATATTTATAATACAGATATTTTATTCGAAACATATTTTTATAAAATAAATAACTTTCAATATATAAGCAATTATATGAATTTTTTTAACTTTTTGGACATTAAAGTTTAAGTATTGCGACCGTAAAAAAAAAACTAACCTGAAATGTTGATGGATGTCGACGTCTCATGACCCCCGAACCCTAAAAAATAGTCTTTGCAATGCCGTCTGTCTGTGTGTCTATAAAAACTTAAAATTAAGGGTAGTTTACTGAAGGACGAAAAGAGAAAAATTTGGTTTTCTCAAAATCTGCTTAAACGATTTTGATTAAAATTCGTATCTAGGCGTTGATTAAGATTATAAATAAACTGGCTATTTTCATTTTCCTATGAAAATGATTTTTAGGGTACATTACAGAAGCGTTAATTTCCGTATCTCCACAACTATTGGAGAAACTAAACAACTTATCATTGCAAAATTATAGGACTATTAGAAATAAAAAACTTTTATTTGACATATATTTTTATAAAAACAGCAGTTTCTGAGATATTTGCAAATATATTAAAACAATTTTGTGAGCTTTAGTTGTAAACATATACTACTTAAGTCTTAACGCAATAATACTCCAATGCCATAGAGTAATTAAATATAAGTAAGTATCTAAATAAATGGTACGGCACACCGCACAATCTTTCTCTCTCTTTCTATAAACTCCTAAGATTTCTGAACGGAATAATGTACATTGTATCATCACCATTCCACATAAGAACACGCATAAAATAATATACAATGATATAGAATCAATGAGAAAAGAGGCGCATCTTTGTCCACCTAAGAACATTTCAAACAGTTTAATGTCTCCCACAAGGGTAAACACATCGTATTAAAATTTCGATTTCTGGTTAAAATTTTAACATTTTAAAAGGTGTTGCAGATCTTCAAGTCATCGCATTGATATTTAATTATTCATTTATACATTTTGACTAATAAAAAATGTAAATATTGACTATTGAGTCTAAAATGGAGATAGATCATTGCTATGCAAACATTTCTAAGAGATTTAAGGAAAAATAACATATTTTTTTAGATACTTATATTTAATTAAACTATGGCATTGGAGAATTATTGCGTTAAGACTTAAGTAGTATATGTTTACAAATAAAGCTCACAAAATTGTATTAATATAATTTGCAAATATCTCAGAAACTGCTGCTTTTATAAAAATATATGTCAAAAAAAAGTTTTTTATTTCTAATAGTCCTAAAATTTTGCAATGATAAGTTGTTTAGTTTCTCCAATAGTTGTGGAGATACGGAAATTAACGCTTCTGTAATGTACCCTAAAAATCATTTTCATAGGAAAATGAAAATAGCCAGTTTATTTATAATCTTAATCAACGCCTAGATACGAATTTTAATCAAAATCGTTTGAGCAGATTTTGAGAAAATCAATATTTTCTCTTTTCGTCCTTCAGTAAACTACCCTTAATTTTAAATTTTTATAGACACACAGAGAGACGGCATTGCAAAGACTATTTTTTAGGGTTCGGGGGGTCATGAGACGTCGACATCCATCAACATTTCAGGTTAGTTTTTTTTTTTACGGTCGCAATACTTAAACTTTAATGTCCAAAAAGTTAAAAAAAATTCATATAATTGCGTATATATTGAAAGTTATTGATTTTATAAAAATATGTTTCGAATAAAATATCTGTATTATAAATATATATACATATTTGTAATGCTAAGTAATTTCATATCTCAAATAGTTTCGGAGCTATTTAAAAAAATGTTAATTAACGCATCAGACCGGAGCCCTTAAAGCGATTTTGCCGAAATATTGAGGGTAGCCATTTTGTTTGGAATATTTATTAATGTTTATAAATGAAATTTAATCAAAATCGTTTGAGCCGATTTTGAGAAAATCGACTTTTTCTTTTTTTGCCATTCAGTAAACTACCCTTAATTTTAAGTTTTAATAGACACACAGACAGACGGCATTGCAAAGACTATTTTTTAGGGTTCGGGGGGTCATGAGACGTCGACATCCATCAACATTTCAGGTTAGTTTTTCTTACGATCGCAATACTTAAGCTTTAATGCCCAAAAAGTTAAAAATATATATATAATTGCGTATATATTGAAAGTTATTGATTTTATAAAAATATGTTTCGAATAAAATATTTGTATTATAAATATATATACATATTTGTAATGCTAAGTAATTTCATATCTTAAATAGTTTCGGAGCTATTATAAAAAATGTTAATTTACGCATCAGACCGGAGCCCTTAAAACGATTTTGCCAAAATATTGAGAGTAGCCATTTTGTTTGGAATATTTATTTATGTTCATAAATGAAATTTAATCAAAATCGTTAGAGCCGATTTTGAGAAAATCGACTTTTTCTCTTTTTGCCCTTCAGTAAACTACCCTTAATTTTAGGGGTAGATATCCAATTCCAAAAACCCCTCGGGGCAACCCTATGAAAACCCTAGATATCAAGTTTCAGCTCAATCGGTAAAATAGTTTAGGCTCTAGTTGGAGGTACAGACAGACAGACAGACAGACAGACAGATAGACAGACAGACGGAAATTCTAAAACCATTTTTTCGGATTCAGGAAGTCATGAAACGTCAAAATTCATCAAAATCTCGAGTTCGATTTTTTTGACGATCACAATACTTTCTCTACCTGTAAGATAGAGAGAAAGTAAAATAAATGGTACGGCACACCGCACAGACTTTCTCTCTCTTTCTATAAACTCGTAAGATTTCTGAACGGAATAATGTACATTGTATCATCACCACTCCACATAAGAACACGCATAAAATAATATACAATGATATAGAATCAATGAGAAAAGAGGCGCATCTTTGTCCACCTAAGAACATTTCACACAGTTTAATGTCTTCCACAAGGGTCAACACTTCGTTTTAAAATTTCGATTTCTGGTTAAAATTTTAACATTTTAAAAGGTGTTGCAGATCTTCAAGTCATCGCATTGATATTTAATTATTCATTTATACATTTTGACCAATAAAAAATGTAAATATTGACTATTGAGTCTAAAATGGAGATAGATCATTGCTATGCAAACATTTCTCCTAAGAGATTTAAGGAAAAATAACATACTTTTTTTAGATACTTACTTATATTTAATTACTCTATGGCATTGGAGTATTATTGCGTTAAGACTTAAGTAGTATATGTTTACAACTAAAGCTCACAAAAATGTATTAATATATTTGCAAATATCTCAGAAACTGCTGCTTTTATAAAAATATATGTCAAATAAAAGTTTTCTATTTCTGATAGTCCTACAATTTTGCAATGATAAGTTGTTTAGTTTCTCCAATAGTTGTGGAGATACGGAAATTAACGCTTCTGTAAAGTACCCTAAAAATCATTTTCATAGGAAAATGAAAATAGCCAGTTTATTTATAATCTTAATCAACGCCTAGATACGAATTTTAATCAAAATCGTTTAAGCAGATTTTGAGAAAACCAAATTTTTCTCTTTTCGTCCTTCAGTAAACTACCCTTAATTTTAAGTTTTTATAGACACACAGAGAGACGGCATTGCAAAGACTATTTTTTAGGGTTCGGGGGGTCATGAGACGTCGACATCCATCAACATTTCAGGTTAGTTTTTTTTTTTACGGTCGCAATACTTAAACTTTAATGTCCAAAAAGTTAAAAAAATTCATATAATTGCGTATATATTGAAAGTTATTGATTTTATAAAAATATGTTTCGGATAAAATATCTGTATTATAAATATATATACATATTTGTAATGCTAAGTAATTTCATATCTCAAATAGTTTCGGAGCTATTTAAAAAAATGTTAATTAACGCATCAGACCGGAGCCCTTAAAGCCATTTTGCCGAAATATTGAGGGTAGCCATTTTGTTCGGAATATTTATTAATGTTTATAAATGAAATTTAATCAAAATCGTTTGAGCCGATTTTGAGAAAATCGACTTTTTCTCTTTTTGCCATTCAGTAAACTACCCTTAATTTTAAGTTTTAATAGACACACAGACAGACGGCATTGCAAAGACTATTTTTTAGGGATCGGGGGGTCATGAGACGTCGACATCCATCAACATTTCAGGTTAGTTTTTCTTACGGTCGCAATACTTAAGCTTTAATGCCCAAAAAGTTAAAAATATATATATAATTGCGTATATATTGAAAGTTATTGATTTTATAAAAATATGTTTCGAATAAAATATCTGTATTATAAATATATATACATATTTGTAATGCTAAGTAATTTCATATCTCAAATAGTTTCGGAGCTATTATAAAAAATGTTAATTTACGCATCAGACCGGAGCCCTTAAAACGATTTTGCCGAAATATTGAGAGTAGCCATTTTGTTTGGAATATCTATTTATGTTCATAAATGAAATTTAATCAAAATCGTTAGAGCCGATTTTGAGAAAATCGACTTTTTCTCTTTTTGCCCTTCAGTAAACTACCCTTAATTTTAAGTTTTAATAGACACACAGACAGACGGCATTGCAAAGACTATTTTTAAGGGTTCGCGGGGTCATGAGACGTCGACATCCATCAACATTTCAGGTTAGTTTTTCTTACGGTCGCAATACTTAAGCTTTAATGCCCAAAAAGTTAAAAATATATATATAATTGCGTATATATTGAAAGTTATTGATTTTATAAAAATATGTTTCGAATAAAATATTTGTATTATAAATATATATACATATTTGTAATGCTAAGTAATTTCATATCTCAAATAGTTTCGGAGCTATTATAAAAAATGTTAATTTACGCATCAGACCGGAGCCCTTAAAACGATTTTGCCAAAATATTGAGAGTAGCCATTTTGTTTGGAATATTTATTTATGTTCATAAATGAAATTTAATCAAAATCGTTAGAGCCGATTTTGAGAAAATCGACTTTTTCTCTTTTTGCCCTTCAGTAAACTACCCTTAATTTTAGGGGTAGATATCCAATTCCAAAAACCCCTCGGGGCAACCCTATGAAAACCCTAGATATCAAGTTTCAGCTCAATCGGTAAAATAGTTTAGGCTCTAATTGGAGGTACAGACAGACAGACAGACAGACAGACAGACGGAAATTCAAAAACCACTTTTTCGGATTCAGGAAGTCATGAAACGTCAAAATTCATCAAAATCTCGAGTTCGATTTTTTTGACGATCACAATACTTTCTCTACCTGTAAGATAGAGAGAAAGTAAAAGTATGTTATCTTTCCTTAAATCTCTTAGGAGAAATGTTTGCATAGCAATGATCTATCTCCATTTTAGACTCAATAGTCAATATTTACATTTTTTATTAGTCAAAATGTATAAATGAATAATTAAATATCAATGCGATGACTTGAAGATCTGCAACACCTTTTAAAATGTTAAAATTTTAACCAGAAATCGAAATTTTAATACGAAGTGTTGACCCTTGTGGAAGACATTAAACTGTTTGAAATGTTCTTAGGTGGACAAAGATGCGCCTCTTTTCTCATTGATTCTATATCATTGTATATTATTTTATGCGTGTTCTTATGTGGAGTGGTGATGATACAATGTACATTATTCCGTTCAGAAATCTTACGAGTTTATAGAAAGAGAGAGAAAGTCTGTGCGGTGTGCCGTACCATTTATTTAACACGTGGCCAATGTCCCGAACATCTCCACACTTCTGATAAAATAATGGCAGCCATTTGCCAGATGGACAATATAACCTTATTTGAAACAAAACTACAACATACTTATATTTAATTACTCTATGGCATTACAGAATTATTAAATAGTATCTCTTTATAACTAAAGCTCACAAAATTGAATTAATATATTTGCCAATATCTTAGAAACTGTTAGTTTTGTAAAAATATATTTCATATAAAAGTTTTTTATTTTTAATGGTACTACAATTTTGCAATGATAAGTTATTTAGTATCTCAAGTAGTTGCGGAGATACGGAAATTTCCACCTCTGTAAAGTACCCTAAAAGTCATTTTCATGGGAAAATGAGAATAGCCAGTTTATTTATAATCTAAATCAAAGCCTAAATATGAATTTTGATCAAAATCGTTAAAGGCCATTTTGAGAAAATCGATTCTTTTCGATTTTTATTAAACTACTCTTTATCTTGGGGTTAAAAAGACACACAGACAGAAGGCATTGCAAAAACACTTTTTATGGTGCGGGATGTCATGATACGTCGACATCCCTCAACATTTCGGGTTTTTTATTTTTACGGTCGAAATACTTTAACTTTAGTGTTCGAAAAGCTAAAAAAATATATATTTGTGTATATATTTAAAGTTATTGGTTTTATAAAAATATGTTTCTTATAAAATATTTGTATTATAATTAGATATGAAATTACTATCATTGCAAATATGTATATCTCCAATAGTTTCAAAGATATGATAAAAAAAAAAGAGGATTGACGCATCAGACCGGAGCCCTTAAAGTTATTTTGCCGAAATATTGAGGGCAGCCATTTTGTTTGAAATATTTATAAATGTTTAGAAATGAAATTTAATCAAAATCGTTAGAGCCGATTTTGAGAAAATCGACTTTTTATCTTTTTGCCCTTCAGTAAACTACACTTAATTTTAGGGTTGGATATCCAATTCCAAAAATACCTCTGGGCAACCCTATGAAAGCCCTAAATACCAAGTTTTAGCCCGATCGGTAAAATAGTTTAGGCTCTAGTCGGAGGTACAAATAGACAGACGGAAATTTAAAAACCACATTTTCAGATTCGGGGGGTCATGAAACTTCGAGATTCATCAAAATCTCGAGTTGGATTTTTTTTGACGATCACAATAATTTATCTACCTGTAAGATAGCGAGAAAGTAAAAGACAAGTATTTTCTCTTTTCCAAGTAAATAAGGTACCTGTATTAAAAAGTATTAATGTATCCACTGTATTACACATCATAAATAACATTCCAAAATGGAGAATAAGTACTTTTAATATGTTTAAAATATTGTTTCATATTGGGTAAGAATTTTTTATTAAAAGTAATGAAATTTTGTGAGAAAACTTAAGCTTGCGTTAATTTCAATGTATAATATAACATATAATTAAAAACTTAACATCCATAACAAAACAGCAATCTTTTACAAGTGTTGACAACCCAAAACCTAAACATATGATTTTTGAACTGTCATCCAGGTAAAAATCTATCACGGACATACTCTTCGTTCGAGATTGGCTTTGTTACCAAGAAAATCGGATTAGAATAGAAATATATTTAAAATGTGTGATAGTCAATACGTTTCATTTAGAATATATGTCTTTGTTATTTTGTTTGGGGAACATAATACTAACCCAGATGTATGCGTATGGCCCAAATGGGTATTAAGATTCGATCAAAAACAACACAGATTCATAATGACAAATGTAGTCAAATAAATTCATTACAATTAGAGCCATCTCTGTAATGGCAAATGTTGGAGACCTAAAAGAATCCCGAGGATTTAAACCCCACCCTCCAACCCCTGTTCACCCCTTCACCAACCAACTCTCTATCTCTCTTTAGTCAAAAGGATTTCTCTCTGATTGCTCCAGAGATTGATTGCATTCATTACGAATTCAATAAAACTGTGAGTTGGTGCGGCAGGGACCGGACCGACACTACTAATGGTCCAGCAGGGCGAAGTAAACCCTGACTCCGCATTAACCTCAGCCTCCCCTAGATTTGACATGTAATGACGTACAAGCCTGCCGCACTCGCCATCGGCGGGTTTTGGCAAAAAAAATTAGATAAAAATTTTGTTGAAAGGAAGGGGAAAAGGGAGGAGGGGTTTCAGTATACAGGTGGATATGGTCCCATGGGAAGTTAATTTGTTTATTTAAACCAAATTAATACTTTATTTTTAAAATCCAATTTAAAATTAAATAATTCTTTCAAATTGAGACTTACGGTTTAAGACCCACCAAGATATTTAGTTTTATTCTGTTTCATATCCCAGAAAATAATAATCACCAGGAAATACTTTTTTTAGGGTTAGTTAAAATGTATATTGTATAATTTCCAACATTCACAAACTATCACTCGCGTTGGTGGACACATAATCTAATACGTCACTCTCGCAGTTGTCTGTATTTCCATTTACAGTGAGGTCAATTTTTTGAGCTCAAACAAAGTGTACATTGTGTTATTTACTCAATGGTTTTCCAGTCAACTTCATGCAAATATAGACACATTCATTTTAAATTATATATTTCTAACTTAACGTTAGCATACTTAAAATGTATTTTATAAGCTCGAACGGGCAGTGAGACGCAATGGGGACGAGGGGGATTTGACGAGGGGGGAGCGGTGTTGTAGGGGAAGAGAAGAATTATTAATTTATGTATTTTATAATAATGTAACAATTGGTGTCTCTTATCATTAACAGGTGTATAGCACACTTTATTGTAAAAAAAAATATCAAAGAATTATGTTTAAGAGTAAATATGGATAAGAACATGTCTGTATGTCAAGACCCTGTATTCTAAATTAATTGATTTATAGAGGGTCAACAACATATATTTTGAATAATTTGACAAATTCATATACATAGTAAATGTGTTAACAGAAAGGAATGAAATTCAAGAGGAGGTCAAAAATAGAAATCATTAAGGAATTACTTGATACTATTCAGTTTGTTAGCTGTTATCCTCTCGTATTCTGTCTCGAAATATTAAGATGAGAATACACAAAGCTTTAAACCTAATGAATATTCTTTAGGCATGTGAACATTATCTCTCATTTTATATCAGGAGAATAGATTGAGAGATTTTGAGAACAATGTTCCGAGGCAGATAGCTGGCTGGGCCTAGGAGGAATGAACAGAGAGTAGAGTGGAGACAGCTACGTAGTGAAGAATGTTATGGTTTTAATGCATCCCCAAACATAATAAAGATAATCAAAGATTGCTGCTGAGGTGGGGTGGTCATTAGGCAGGTTTGGGTGAACTGATGACAGGCGTGTACACAAACTTTTAGTTGAGAAACCTGATGATACAAGACCTCTTGTTAGATCTAAGACGTCGATTGGAGGATAATGTGAATGTAGTTTTGAATGAGGTCGGGTGTCAACTTAGAGATTGGATGGAAAAGTCTCAGAATAGGATTGGATAGTGATTTTAGTTTTAGTTATTTAAGATAAGAGAGTTAGTTTAGTTAGTTGAAACATACATTATTGGAGTATTAATGAACATATGAAAGAATATTAAGTCTGATATTGTATTTTAATTGTTTGATGGCTTAAATGATCACCATTATGGTCAAGTGGTCAGGGCTCTTGGTTACAGATCCAGAGGTCCTGGGTACGATCCCTGGCACCTATAGATTTTTCTGTGAAACAGCGGGTCTGGAACGGGGTAAACTTAGCCTTGTTAGAACACGAATAATGAAGTTGCAGCTCAGATTTATAAAATTAAAATTAGTGGCCGGAGTTCTCGTTGTGCTGACTATATTACACCCTATATCAGCAAATGTTGGCATTATCTTCGCCAATAACATCGACATGGGGTGGCCACTCAGTCGGTATAGCTCCATTGAGGGTTGACGCCATAGAGTTTTTTTTAATAGCTTAAATACATACTATTTCTTAGAAATAGTAAATAATTAAACCTGTATATAGTAAATAATTAAACGTGTATATATTAATTTTAAATTAAACATGGATATCCTAAGCAAATGTTCTAGTGTATCACCATTTTAAAATTAAAAACGTTTCTAAGGCTTTATGACATGTGAACTATTAAAAAATTAGTGTTATTTGATATAATATTCCTATGGTAAACTTGATGTCCCATCTTAACTGAAACTAAATAGAAGATTCCCCCTAACTCCACTAGTAAGTAAACCTGTCAAACTCACATGTTTTAAATAGAACCGCCTATACTAAAACTCTATATTTCATTTTGACAATTTTTTTTCTAATATTTTATATGAAGAGATACAAACGTAATATTTACTAAATATAACACATTAAAAAAAATTGAAAATAAAAAATCACACACGTGAGAAAAATATCCCAGGATTTGCCAGTAGCTAGCTATCAACCAGTCGTCAAGACAGTTTGCTACAGTATGGCTTAGATTGGAAGGAACATTTTTTTAAATAGCTATAATAGCTACAAAAACAAGGCTCACAATTATTATTGTAAATGTAAAGTCATGTGATATAAAACTGTGACAATTCATAGATAGTCTTAATAAATTATATTTGTCCTTATTTGAGGTATTTAACTAGTACTTTCTGGACCAATCGACTGTAACTTAAATCTGGAACAGACACAACACCCAGCCCTCAGCCGTCAATTCATCATTTTGAAAAAGGGAAAAACCACATTTCACCAATGATAAATTTTTAGGCCATGTCAGGAATCAAGCTCGGGATCTTTAACTCAGCAGCAAGACACGCTACCGACTGAGTAGAGGTGGACTTTAACAATTTTACTTTATTAGTATAAATTAATAACAATATCTACAGTGACGAAACCTATAAACATATTTTCTAAAATATCCTTTTACTTAAATCATTCTATTTTCTTTCGATCCCATTTTTATTTGTCGACGTTGATACTCGACTTTAAATGGGCTATTATGTAGAGTCAAATTTTCATATAAAGATCCTTATCTAAATTTAGAAAAGCTATTAGAATTACTTTCGCGTATTCATAAGTCAAAATGTGATCTTCAGTTAACAATTTAATAGATATTATCAATACATATTAAACAAAACTAAAAATATAGTAAAACTGTTATCAATTTTTATTGAAAAAAATATGTTTATATTTTCTAAAAGGCTTTTCTTATAAAAATTGGACTTTGAATATATGTGAATATCAAACTATGTTGGTAGAGATTCTGTGTTCCTGTCAGTGAAGTCAAGAAACGGAGAGGTGGTAGAGGGTGGGTTCTATGTAACGTGACCCCCCCCACAACCCCCCTCTTTCCTCTAATGGGAATATATAGTAATGGCTTGCTCCCAATTAGTGCAGGCCATTCCATTAGAACGGATGGACAAGCTGACACGCTCGTCCACCTGAAAACACTTGTCTGAGTAAAACGTTAATATCGTTGTGCTTTGCCATCATCATTACTAGTATCGTTTCCAGTAAGTGGAGCGATTTTCAAAACTAAACAATGCGCTAGCAAAATAAAATATATCGAACTAACTTAATTAATTATGGTCTAACGTGATCAAACTTACACCTTGACAGGCCATAGTGCGATTAGATTCGGTCCACCTTCGTGGCCACATTGTCGAAGGTGTCATTATAGCAAACTAAACCAAATTGTTCAAATATTTTTAACAAATTTTAATTTTGTTTAAATATAATTTGTTTAGTAACTATACCTTATAGTTATTTTTAAATTTAAAAAATAAAGGAGCAGTTTTATTTATCATGAAAAACTATTTCTATAGGCTACTCCGTTTTTGAACTTAATTATAAAGGCCAATTTTGAAAATATTCATTAATTGCTGTAGCTTAGTTATAAGTGAAATACCACCAAAATAATTTATTTTAGAAAGATAAACATACATTATTATTGATCATGTAAAGTAGCCTATTCCACCTACTATAATTTTGAATTTTTTTAAATTCAAATTTTACAAGAATTAGTCCTTAAACTGTTATAGAAAGATTTTTTAGAAAAACACATATTTATAATTATTTAACGTGTTAAAAACTTCCTATTTTGAACCAAATCGTTGGAGATACCTTTTAATGTATTAAGATTTAAAAAATCATCAATAAGCCATCACTAAACGAACTTCTTCCACAAAATAAGTATAGAGTGTTATTTGAGAGGTTAAACACTGCCTAGGTATAATCACAAAATTCTTAGTAATCTCGAAATATCTGGAATTTAAAAAAAATCACTCATCAGTAAACCTATAATTTGGGAGCTAGGATTAAAATTTAAAAAATCCTGAGGTATTGCCTTATAAAGCCCCGTAAAAATTGTTTTATTTTTAGTTAAATTTAGTGTTTTAAATCTCACCTTTCGGTGTTATTTCGTGCTTATTCAAAATTACATGTTATCTGAGGTGTTTTAATTATTATTTACATATTGAGACAAAATATAACAAATTAAAATTTATTATTGAAACCTCATATATTTACTTTAAAATGATTTGTTAAGTTTTTCTACACATTTTACAATTCTGTAGCCTAAAGTTAGCTTAAACTACAACAAAATACTAATCAAATCACAGCATGGTCAACATTTCTGAATATTTTCTTCTTAATTTCGTGTTTATTTAAAGATTTTTTTTGTTGTAAAAGTGGTGTTATTTCGTTTTATAGGAGGGTTTCGTGAAGCAAGACAATTTCATTTTATTTCGCTTTTCAAAAACATTGTAAATCATATCTAAAAACTATCAAAGGAAAACGTACTTGTTTCCATCTTTGTATGGCACTCTCGCTTTATCGCGTCTCACCATTTTTACGGGGCTCTACTTATAACATCTATATATCAAGTTTGAACAAAATCTATCAAACCGTTTCATATCCGTGGCCTGAGACTTACAAAAAGACCAATATGGGGAAACACAGAATTGTGAAACCTATTTTTTTTTTTTGTTTCAGACTCACATTAAACCTAAATATTTACCATAATATCGAAAATGTTCACGATTACATTACTTTCTCTTGATATTAGAAAGTAAAAACCAAATATCTCTTTATAATAAATTCAGAGTAGTATATTAATATTGAATAATAATAGAATAAGTCCCTTTATAAAATAACAAGACACTCCATATTTTTTACAAAAAATTGGAAAACTTTTATTTGACGCCGAGCTTGATCATCTGCCTGGAGGTCACTTTGAAAATATTTAGACCTTTTCGTGTGGTTTTGACCTTAACACAGGGGTCATTAATATCATATGATGAAAGTATCTTCACAGATTATGCACCAGCATTAGGATGTAGACAGTATGGGGAAACCTAAGTCGATATCCTATGTGAAAAACACCCCGACTCGGAATCGATCTCTAGCCTCTTTGTTGAAGGCAGCCAAGTGCGCGATAGGATTCTGGTACAATAGGAGTCTGATGGAATAGGAGTCTGATGCAATAGGAGTCTGATGCAATAGGAGTCTGATGCCTACTAGATTTTTCAGCCATCGCAATTTGTTTCCATGACGTAGTTTATTATCCTCTGGAGTGGGATGCTGGCGCACTTCCTTTAACTTAACCTTATTCCTGTTTCCTTAGATTATAATTCCATGGTAAACACCAAAGAGTAATACTACTATTTATACTTCTACTACTACTAGTAATAATAAAATAAAATAGGATAAACACCTTAATCTTGAAACATTAAACACACCGTTTCAATCTAAAATCCGACTTAATAAATTTACGTCGTCTCTTAATTTTCAACAATACTCATATTTGCCTGAGAATTAATTAAATATTACGTGTTGAAATAAACTCCTCAGTAAATGACGTGTAGATAAGGTATAGGAGTGAGGAAGAAAGAGAGACTACGACGAATGGAAGAGATGTGTCTCTAAAATGGGTGGAGGAAGGGGGAAAAAAAATGAAAAATAGAAGAAGACGTACACAGTCTCAACACTTCTATACTATCAGTAGAAGGAGCGAAGCGGGAGTAAAAACTCATTGAAAACCTTCCTACCGCAAAGATAGGGCGCGACAAGAGTCGACAGTAGCGCTCTCTAGCAGCTACAGAAAGAGAAGACGTCCTCTCTTTTTCACACACGCGCGCACGCACACATCCACGCAAGCATACCATTATCAGTCTCACTTCGGTAGCTTGGAACTCTACTCCGGGGAACAGAGAGCTAGGGGGAAGGAGGGGATCGATACCAGGAGAAAGGGGTGGTTGGCATGAAGAGTGGAGGGTTGAAGGGAAGGAGTTGATGACATTGTTGGCAAGGAAATCAAACGAAAAGACGCGATAAAGTGGAACGCGGGTGCATAATAAATGAAGTGGCGTACCCGCTAGCTCGCTCGCTTTGCTTCTACGTTTGGCTTCCTCGCGTCGGGTACATGTAGAGAAGGGGTAGTTTCTAGCACCTCTTCTATTCCCTCTCCCCCACCCCCTCTCTCTGTCCCTCTTCATCCCATTCCTCTTTGGGTACTTAACTTGGCATGGTTTGTCCTGCGGTTAGCTTGCGTCTTAAGGATGTTTTAAGAGAGAATTCTGTAAATTTCAAAGGTAGGGATGGGAAGGGGTTTTGAATTGACGTATGAGAGATTATAAACAATTTGAAAAGTGCGTGATGGGGGAGATATATGAAGATTTTAATTCCTCTGTGTAACTGGTACTATATCACCGCAAATGCAAAGGTATTTGAAAATAAAGTTATAAGTAGTGGAAAAAAATGAATGAAAATAATTCTCAAATACTCTTAAGATATAAAACCAAACCGGATGTCATAAATGTTGAACTGAAACTTTTGCAAAATAAATTTGATAGTTGAAATGGATTTAGTATGAAAATAGCTAAACTGACAAATATATTTTAAATACGATCAAATCTTTACAATCATTTATAATTATCATTTTATATACATAAACTATGATATTATATCTGACAAAATGAAACATAAAGCTGATATTTTTAAGTTAACAAATACAGATAATCATAAGATATTTAAAAATCTAATGTAGTATTGAAAAAAATAAGATTTCCAATTATATAAAATAATAATATATAAATATGTTTTGGCACCACGTCTTACTACCCGTACGGATATACGTTAATGTACTAATTAGGCTAATGGGTTAGGAATTATGAAGGTTAATTTAGAGGAAGTGAACCCACATTTGTGTGAAGGGAGAGTGGGAAACCATTTAGGGAAAACCACCCTCATTCACCCGACCAAGATTTGAACGCGTCAGCTAATTACGCCACCGAGGCGGGTGATAACTTGAAGTGAAGTAAATCATGGGAGCTGAAGGAGAAAGCAGAGGACAGGGTTCATTGGCGGTCTAAGTTCACTCACAAAAGGAGTTGACCTGTCGCAAGACTAAATATCATAAAATTTTAATATATCTTTTTTACTGATTAATATAACTATAATTTAATATGATAAATCACAAACATGTTAAAATTAATAACTATTGGTATTTAAGACGGTATTTTATAAATTTGTCAGTTAATTCTCCTTATGAGACGTTTTCTAAAAATAATATTGATAAAATGATATAAAATAAATATAGGTTGAAACAATTTTTTCCCCACATGTGATATAAATAATATACAGTCTCGTTCCCATCCTTGCTTAAACTCTTACGTAGTTTGTATATATTTAGAAATATGTATATACCCTTGACGTATAATCACCTCCTCAACTTTCTAGGGAACACATATCGATGTACTAAGAACGATCTTTTTCGATGACGTGAGCAACTTCCTCCCTTCCCTCAACCCCCATTTCCACCCTTAATCATGTCTTAATAAACCAACCCCCACGTCACAGCACGCAGAGGCGGTCTCATATCTAGGTTATCATAGACCGTCAGAGGTTATAAACATTTGAAGCGGCACGAACTGAGAGCATCGCATCGCCTCTACATTACCATCTTGCAAGAAGAAGAGTACGTCTTATCAACTTTCAGAATGGTGATGAAACGTTACCCCCCCCCCTCCCGCTGTTTACACCCTGCCACTCCTATACCTATCTAGACTTCTCATCCTTCTTTCTTTTCATCTCTTCGCACTCATAATTAAGCTGTTCGCATCGTATCTTTTATCACCTGAGTAACGCCCTTCTGCTATCGGGGTTGAACGTTCAGGAAAGTATAGCGCCCTTGATCTGATCCAGGTCTATACCACATGGGGTGGTGTGAGATTGAGAAGATAAAGTGGATCAAGTACAGTTTATACCCAATTAACTATGTCTTGTTTATTCATATATTACCGCAAAGGGGACTTAAAAAAATTGTATAGCCGATGAGCCTCTGATTTTTAAATTTACACTTTTATAATTGATTTATTACGACCCAGCTTAAGTTACAAGGTAAACTCATTTGCTTAATTGATTTAAGTACTTGTAATGGGGTAGGGAGATTAATAGGGACGTATACTGTACATGAAATTGAAGTTAAGATAAGTTAATCATACTCATAATATTCATGGTTTTTGGCAGAGTAGTAAATTAAATTGATTTGAAAGTAAGCTATATAAAATAAATTGATTAGAGGATTGATAATAAATTCTCTTACTGCTTCTGCTCAAAACAAATTCATCTTGAAGCAATGGTTTGAATATTTAGATTAAATCTTTAGTAATTAGGTATTTTTTAAGTGAATACCATGACATTATTGACATCCTTCAGTAGGTTATCAGAAACTTTAAAAGCAAATAATTTAAAACTTAGCAAAAAAAAAAAAATAAGAGAATTTGATAGAGTAGGCCTAATATCTCGATACAATCCCATCTTGAATAGTTGAATTGTATTTTTATAGGTGTTATATAATGTGCATAAATTTGGTTTTAATACATTTGGAATTTTATTTATCATATTAAAAATTAAATAGCTATTTAAAATGGAAGATTTATATTTTTTAATTTAGTATGCCCGATAAAATTTTAAAAATACAGTCAGACTTAATTTTAATAGCATAGATAAATACCTAAAGACATATTTACAAAATTAAAATATACTCATACAAAATAAAGAAATATGGATTATTTCATTTGAAATTTAGATCAAGATTTAATTTTTAATTTTAGTTCAAAAATTGATTTTTCCCCATTGCAGTTCGTATGGCTATGCACATTTAATAGCACCATTAATATAGGAATAACCAAGGTAGAATTTAGAGGAAATATGTAAGAACTCGCTTGAATTGATAGGGGAAAATTATTTAGGAAAAACCATTCTTGGTACACCCAGCATGATTTCTAACTTTATTATAGTTAAAAAAATCATGAGCATGTGAAATGAGATTTTGTGCAAAATATATCAGATCATCGATCAAATAAAGTGTTTATAAACAAAGATCTAGCTTGCCTCAAACGATTAGGGTGGGATGGAAGAGGATGCAAGAAAAAAACAGTGTTTTTGCAATTTTAATGTCAAAACATTTGTTTGCAAAAACTAAATAAAATATCGCTCCAATACAAACACAGAATATAATTTTTTCACATAGTGTCCTCAAAATTTCTTGAATATCCATCAAAGGTGTCCTCGAATTTAATAAAATTTTTTCTTCCTTTACAAAGTTTCTCAGCTAATGCCGCTATACTCATGATGTATATTCAGAAACTGTTGTTACCAACATGTGAAGAAAATTAAACTCAATGTTTTTAATGGAGCAATATTTTGTTTATTTTAGTTAAAAATGTTTTTGCCATAAAAAATGCAAAAGCACTGGCCTTTTCTCACGTTCCATTCAATCCCACCTTAAAGTCATATTTCATCATGGTCAAAAAAGAAAATTTCAATTAATTGAGTATTGTTTTAGTGGTTTCTAAAATTCAAAGCTTTCCTTCTCAGAAGTACTGCAGTGTGAGGATATTCCTCTAATTATCTTTGACTTTTTGGAAATACACCGCATAAATTATGAAGATTTTTATAGAGACTTCATAATAGAGAGAAAATTAGCCCCATTTCGAATAAAGTATATGTAGATTTTCCACAAAAAGATTAATCATTTGACTGCTCTACGTCAAAATTATTCCAAGCATTTTTTCAATGGAAATGGTCCTTTTTTGCTATTCACGACAAATGGTTTGAAGAATTTTTAATGCTATTTTTTTTTCCATTTATTTGAGGTATATAACGTGTACTTTCTGAACCGACTTAGTATAGCATCACACGAGAATTTCAATGAGTGAGAGCCAAAGAACCTATCAATTTCGCAGGGAAACATATAGTCACATACCTTCCAGGTTTCTTTTACATAACAAAATCGAAATGGAACCAACGAATTTATTTCCTCTCTGAAGGAAGTTGTGCTATGGATTTTTTATCATTCGAGAAGAATCCATCGTCCCCTGTTTGGTTTAAATTCACGAACATCAGGTCCTGAGCCAAGAACTTTACCCCAAGACCACCGCGGTTCACTAAAAATAATAGCTGTGATGCCCTTCGTAGCCTCTAATATACGGTGAGGGCCTTTGACACCCCTAAATTCTAAAATCAACTAGGTTTTAGTGGTAGCAGAACATGTATACTACCCACGTACAATGGTTATAGTCTACTTATCAAAAACACGGGAGTTTAAAAGTATCAATGGTTTCCAAAACATTCATTAAAATATTTGTATACGCTAATAATACTAGAAATTATATTATTTTGTAAATCGTGATGAGGTGACCTCACCTTATTAAATGATCTTTATTTATCATATATATTTTACTTGGATAGTACGTTAGTATAGATAGAGTCTAGTAAAGGTAGTAGACATAGTAATGTATTCCTTTTTTTTTAACAGCTTGTCTTACGAATCGTTCAGGCTATACCCATATAATGTACTAATTACGCTAAGATGTTAAGAATGAGGAAGATTGAAAATAGATGTAGATGAAGTGCACCAACGATTGCATGGGTAGATGATAATAATAATAATAATAATAATTATTATTATTATATTATCACCCCGTTTTACTACACGTTCGGGTTGTACGCACTTACGCTAATATGTAATGGAAGGGTGATTGTGAGATGAAATGGAGGACCTACAGTTTAACGTGGGATCCGAACCACGGTGGAGGCCTGTTATTCCTCACATTCACAAGTTGTGATTAATACACGTCTTGTCAGAGGTGAAGGAAAGGTTGGGCAATCAGATAAATCTGTTTGGGACCGAGGATCGAACCCCGGACCCAACAGCACAGAGGTCTGACACCTTACCTCTAGACCGCCAGTTCACCTGGTAACGCTATAGCTGTTATAATTCAGTAAAGGTAGTAGACGTGATAATGTATCAAATATCTTTATCTGAGTGTTAATTGATCTACTTCTGGTAGATACTATTACTTTCAAATCTCATCTCGTCCAAATCTCTTCAGAATAAAAGGAGTTAAAGTAGGGTTCCTTCTATACGACCGTGACCGCATTCGTTCAGGTGGTGAGTATCAATCATGGGATACAGTGTTTTCCAAGAAGCGACTGGCGAGCGCCAGTCATGTGTCATTTTATGTTGGGAGATCGAGATTCGAATCCTGCACGGGTGTACGGAAAGTAGTTTTTTTTCCAAAATGGGTTTACCACTCTCCCTCCATGCAAATGTGGGTACACCTCTTCATAATATAGCCCTCCTCATTCTTAAGACCATTAGCGTAATTAGTACATTAGTACTTGAGCGTTTAACCCAAATGATTAGTAAGAAGTGGTACTATATATATTAGCTTTATTGATCAGGTGGCAAAACACCCTTAAATTTTTGATACATCTTCCCCAGTGTACCGTTACAAACACGTGAAGGAAAACGCATAAAATATAAATCTCAAAATATGTAATGAGATCATAAATAAGAAATAATTAGAAAACACTAAAATTTAAAGAAACCACAATGCAAAAGTTTTCAAAATGCTGTACGCTTATGTAGTAGTTACGCTAATGGCTTTAGGAACTAGAAAGGTCATATTTAGAGGAAGTGTACCCACAGTTACGTGGAGGGAGAGTGGGAAACCATTTTGGAAAAACTACCCTCAGTACACCCGACTGAGATTCGAACCTCAATCTCTCCGTCATCAGCAGTCTAGTCTAACACGAGAGTAGCGTGTTAGCATTACACTGGAATGTATTTTTAAAAGCGTGGTGTGGCATTCTATGACAGAACGAGTGTGGGCTTGCATTCAGATTAAAGGTGGCCATTTTGTGCACTTCCTATAATACTAAGCAGCTCAACATTACTGGAGTACAAACGTGACTATAACTTGAAAACAAGGTCAAATGGTACACATGTTTTTTATAAACATTGTTATGTTTTAGTGTCTCCTTGAAGTGGTTTCCACATGTTACAATACAGCCTGTAAATACATATATATATATATATATAAAACTAAAAAAAATAATCATGGAGATAAGATAGTCTACAACTCTACACTTATCAGCACACTTTAAAAATGTTTGGAAATAATTTTAAATACAAAACTCAACATTTTGCTGCATCAGAGAATTTCATACAAACTAGTACAAAAAATGAAATCTTGTAGTAATATCCCAATCCTTTGTAATATGACGACACACGGAAATTAATACGGAAAAGCTCGATCGTGTTTTTTTTGGCGCACCTAGTAGCCTCAGGAAGCCAGATAATTTTATAATGGCGGTTTACTTTCCAGTGGTTGATTCAAAACTTTTTTTTTAAGAGACTTTAGAAAAAGATGAAAAAAAAATTAGAACCTTGAGAGAGAATTTATTAAAAATAAAACGACTGTAAAAAAATTAAAAAGTTTTTTTTTCATCTCTAAGCAATGGAAGGAGTATAGGATAGATCCCCTATTAATTTTAAAACATGTATATACCAACTTTTTCTTATTCTTTCTTTCTCTTATCTCCTCTTTGTTTTTCGTACACCCTCTCAAACCTTTCTTCCAAACCTCCATTTTCTTTAAAACTAATAATTCCTCCCTCATTCATTTACTTACTCACAGACCCTTCTACAGACTTCACCGCGGACTTCAGGGTACATGGCCATAAGGGTTTCCATTAAATTTTAGGAAAGGGGGAGAAAAAATTCTCAGCCAGAAATCTTTCTCTTGAGAAAATTATTATTCCGTCCTTTCCTTTCGTGCATTTTCCTCATGTCGCGTGTTGTTAAATCGTCGTTTTACATTAGCTCCTAAAGGACTAACAACATATATTCCATAGATTTGGTTACTTCCTTAAAACATGTATTGTCAAAATCATTTATGTAAAAATATAATATATATATAAAGTGTTTGCTGGGATAAAATATCTAATTTTTTGTTAAGGCCGTTAATTTAAACCTTCAAAATTATCAAAAAATACAACCATTTATTAATGTACGAGGAAATTATCGATTAAAATGTATTATTTGTAAAATAATTTTGTATGATGCCATTTATTTGACAAATTTATATGTGTATAAATAAATCAAGCATTTATTATAAAATAATTGATGATATTTTAATTAAAAAAATACTAGAATTTTCCAAGCAGTCTTGTTTTTAAATGTTATTTTGAATAGTGATTTTAAAAAACCCATTTATTAAACATTTTAACAGTAGAATATAGATTTCAGCTGTTGAGGCCGACCTTAGCTCAGATATATAGAAAGTCTGTTTACTTAACTAAAGGTCTTGGGTTTGATTCCTCAGCATGGCTGCAAAAATTTTATTGGTGATATTAAGTTTGTGTTGCAATAATTAATCCTTTCTCAGTAATATAAAAACGCACTGTTGGATTTGTTCTAGAATTAAGTTAGTTTGTAAGTATTGTGCTGGTCTAATCAGTCAGCTCAGAAAGTGTCATCGTGTATAACCTAATCCAAGCCCTAAAGCCAATTTTATTAGTAGCTCGTATATAAATACATTAGATCCCTATCAACTGTTGAAATTGACACCGTCTGTCAAAAGATGGTATATTAAAAACATCCTATGGCATGTAAAATATTCAGAAGAATTTATTTTATTTACTTTAGGTATTTATTGTACACTTCTTTCGACTGATTATATCAGCACAAGAGAATTTATATGAGTGAGAGCTAAATGGTCTACCAATTTTGCCATTAAAGGTATTTTCACATTCCTTTAGGGTTATTTTACATACCACAATCGACTTGGGACAGACGGCTTTACTTCCCCTCCGAAGGAAGTTCTGTCACAGATTTTTATCGCTCCAGAAAAATCCTTCACATTCTTTTTAACAAACACTTATATCTAGCTAGATACGCTGTTGTTCAATTGTCACTGTTTATATTTTGTCAAACAAAGTCGGGGGTGGAAAACTTGACCACCACTCCATCTCCTTCTTTAGCTGTATCATCTCTCTAATTGCTCTTTCTTTGCAGACTAATTTTTAGTGTGTTTTCGGAACCTCGATTCAAATGTTTTATGTTGAAAGGTTTTGCTGTATCCTATCTCAAAACTTAGCCTATCTCTTTCACCACTCTCCCTACACTCATTAATACCTCCTATTTCTTTTGTCAAAATTTTGGCATATTATGCCCAGTTTGTGCCTGGCCAACGGACTGTATATAATAACAACATATTTAAAAACAAACATAAGAATGGTGGCAGGGACTAATTTACATCTTTTATTGTACCTTTATTTTGATATTGTTCAAACCATAATTAATTTTTAAAAATGTCAACTTTTGAGGGGAGGGGTCTGAACCAACAAATCCCTCTGGCTACGACCTTGCACTTATCTATACATGCACTTTAGAGAATGAAGTAGAGAAAGCAATAAAAGATATGTGAAGAAGGAAAGCTGCTGGAGATAATGATATAACAACTACTGCTAAAGGACTGAAGGTTAATGGCTCTAGCAAAACTAATAAATAATATCTAAAAAAAAAGGAAAATGACCCAAAGACCTTCTAGACATATTCATGGTGGCCAAAAAAGAAAAAAAACAAGCCAAGAAATGCAGTGACCAGAGGACCATCTGCTTAATTTCTCCGTGGGGTGATCGTGGACAGAATATTCAACAGGCGTCTGGAACAGAAAATGGAAAGTGTGATGGAATAGACCAATCTGTATTCAGAAAAGGAAAAGGAACCCAAGATGCCATCGGAATGCTGAAAATAAATTAAGAGACTGTTATAAGTAAAATAAGAATTCTATATAGTTTCATCGCCTGTAAAAAGGTGTATAATAGAGGAAGTGAAAGAAATTGATGGAAATACTCAGAAAGATTGGCATCAACTGGAGGGAGAGATGGTTGATTGCAAAACTTGTACCTGAGATAGCGAGGGAAGGCGAGTCAGAATGATGGAGAGACCAACAGCGTATAGCCAGGAAGAGGAGTGAGGCAGGGATGAAGTTTGTCACCCATTCGTTTCAACTTGAATGGAGAGTGGCTGGTCAGGGAATCTCTGAAGGGACTTGGTAATAGCAGGATAGAAGGACGTGTCATCAACACAGTAAAATACGCAGATAATTTAGCATTGCTGACTAAAATGAAGTAGAGTTGTAGGAAAATAGCGGACCATCTGGATTATACAGGAGAAAAAATATGACATGGATATTAAAATTGAGAGTTCAAAAGTGATAGGGATTTAAAAAAATGAAAAGCCACTAAAAATCAAGATTGAAAACCAAGATTCGGAAAGCATAGATCAGACCAAGTACCTGGGAAGTCTGCTGACAAAGGATGCCTACTGAACCAAGGAAATTAGGTATAGGATCGTGATGACCAAAAAAGCTTTCAACAAGATGAGGTTACTGCTGACCAGCAAGTTGAGTTTAGAACTGAGGAAGAAAATGATGAAATGATACATTTGGTGTATCATCTGTGTGAAGCAGAAACTTGAATTCTCAGGAAGATGGGAAAGAAATACTTGGAGAGCTTTGAAATTTGCTTCTGGAGAAGACTTGAGAAGGTCAGATGGACAGACCAATGAAAAAGTTCTAATACGATTGGGTGTGAAGAGAATAATTTTGGATGCGATTCCTTGGTATAAAGTAAACTGAATCAGGCCCATCCTTAGGAGGAACTGTCTTCTATACACTATTATAGAAGGCAAGGTTGAGGGAAAGAGAAGCTTAGGGAGGATTCAAATATTGGGTGAAATGAAGGAGAGAAGAAAATTCTGGGAGCTGAAGGAAGAGGCAGAGGACAAGGCACATTGGCTGTCCAAGATCACTGACTAAAGTTATAGACCTGTCGTAAGACAGAGCACCCAATAATAATGTATGCATAAACAAGTATATACAATATATATATATGTTTTTGTCCGTACAACCCAATTTTCATAGGAATAATTTCATCTGGCAGATATAAAAGATTATATATATAAGTCTTGTAATTTGCAGCTGTCACTTTTAATAGATAGCAATATTTATAAAATAACATCAAATATTAAATAAAATTTTATCAACGCTGTAACAAAAAGGTGCGTATTCTCTAAAAGTTTCTTCTTACCAAAATCCTGCTATGAATGCGACCCTTAAGCCTTTCGAATGTTAAAATATGAACCCATCTCACAAAAAATTATCCAAGGACTCTACTCTTAGGCCCCACGCCAACCAAGATACACGTGATGGACGGCTCCATTCTCAGTGTTGTCCACAACAGAGATTCAGACTACACATAACCTCTATAATTAATTCCACAACCTTATATTTCTCCACTTCCCAAGCCCCCCCTTCCCCATCTTCTTTAAACCACTACTTTCTTAGCACTAAATAAATGGAGGGTAATTAAAACGTGCAGTGGCTTGATTAAATTGGAGCATATCTTTTATTTTATTTTTTCACCCTTCTTTTTTTCTTCTACGGGTTAGAGCTGTGACTCCCTCCAACCAACTTATAAGCTTCAACGAAAACGAAAATCTGAGGAAGAGACGGTTCGTTAGGTTTCATATAAAAGAAGGGTTGGGGAGAGGGGGTTAAGGAAAGAAGGGTTGGGAGGTTTGTTATCAGAGAAAAAAAAGGGGTGGGTGGTGGGGGTGAAAAATAAAGAAATGACAAACCCAGAAAACTGGTTTCTTTTCAGCTTCATTATTTTCCTTAAATAATAAATTACTCTGTAGTGTTGGGATGTGGTCCAGAGAGGATAAGGAATAAACACTCCCTTCCCTCCCTATTTTTTTCTCTCCCGTGGATTCATTTTATAGTCTTTTGTTATTTTTTCTTTGCTGAGTCTGCAAATATAGGTCTTGGGATTATTTTTGTTGATTTAGACTTGAAATTTTTGTCACGTGACTCACGTGATCAATCCTGATTTGAGAGGCTTATATTGCAGGTGATCAGAAATGTATATTTTAGTCATTAACATTATTCTTAACCTAAGGTGGCTGCAATACGCAGCAAATTGAATCATTTTTTGTTTATAGGTAGGTTTATAAATAAATAACTAAACGAATTGCTTAGCAATGTTCATTAATTAATTATTGTACAGTGATTAAAGAAGAGAAAATTATATTTTATAGCTTGATTTCAAATATTAATTTGTATTAAGAGAATAACTTTGATTTGATTAAATTTATCTATCGAATATTCATAAATAGGTAAATATGTTTAAAGCCTTTTGTGACATTTGGGGAAAAAAAACTTAATTTTGTTTGTTACAGTCAATAAGTGAAAAATAAAAACCAACGCAAATTAATCGATCCCTGGACCTTTGACTTTTAGTGTCAAAGCTCCACCACTGTGTCATCCCGTCTTGCCTCATATCCAGAGCCATCTTTAACTAGTTTTTGCTTTAGTCTAACGAACATGGGAATTTATTTTTAGAATAGTTAATTAATAACTAGACAATTAATTACTAAATATCTATGATATTATTTTAAAAGTAAGCAATTTATTAAATCCTAATGAACATAAAAACGATTAAGTTCATAGATGGCTCGCTTAGTGCAGCTATCAAAATTATCCAACAACGGCTAAGTTAGCCATGAAACCAGAATAAATTGTTTCAAAACCAGTTTAAGTTATATACAATATATACAGTAGGCTGTTATTAAAGATAACTTCATATAATATAGAGAATTATTATATTCTTTACCTAACCAACATCAGATTTTATGTTCACAATATTTTTATGATATTGCTGACAATAACTTAGTTAATTTCTGTGTTAAATCAAAAAAATATAATTTATGATAAGCTATAGCAAAACTAATATAATATTGTTTATGAGCTATTTTGTTAAAAATATTATTTATTTAATGAAATTGTAGTACATTATTACACAAATTATTTATCATATATATATTTATTTGATGAATAAAATAATGCATATAATAGCTATTATATAATTATGTATAATAACAGGTAACATAATGTAGTTTAACATTGTCGTCTAGGATTAAAGTGCTTACATCTGGACCCGATTATCATGGGTTCAAACCCAGCTGACGTCAACAGAATTTTCTCGAGCGGTAAAAATCCATAGCACAACTTTCTTCGGAGGGGATGTTAAGCCGTCAGTCCCATTTTAATTGTGGTATGTTAAAGAACTCTGTAAGATATGTGAAAATACCTTTCCCGGCAAAATTGGTAGGCTCTCGCTCATAGAAACTCGCATGTACCGATATAATCAGTCAGTTCAGAGTGTGCAAGCTAAATATATCAAATAAATAACATCAAATGTATAGTATGATTTTGGTAGAAAAGAAAGTTTATAAATAAATCTACTGTTTTTTTTGCTGCCAAAATGGATAATATTAATATAATTTACTCGTAGGTATTGATACTATCTATTATAATTATGCTAGTTACAAATCATATGATTTTACGTATACAAATATGAACGTTGTTTCTTAGTAACTTTTATGACTGTCCTAAAATATACTTGTATCGAAATGAGAATACAATAATATACAAATTTAGATAACACATGTTTTCTTAATGAGTTAAACTCAAATATATTAATCGATTGTAGCATTTCACCTTTATTTAAAATGTTCTCTTATGGCTTACTTGTTTATATAATCAGTCCCATTCGCTAGCTGGATAGTTAACCCAAATATCTACCAGCTAAGTTTATATTAGTAGACACAGTAATACTGTCAGCTCATTATTTTAAAAGGAAAACATCAAATTTTACGTATAATACATTTTTTTTATCACACCAGGCATCTTATTTGGGACATATTATCGATCATAGATAGAGACGAGCTACTGACTTAAATTAGTTGTTGGAATACTAGGATAGTGAGGATAATAAAATGTAATGTGGGTTTAGGGAGGTAATTTTGCTAAAATAATTCGTTGTTAAAATTCATTTGGAATTAACCAAAGGTTCACTGTTCGGAATCAAGTATAATAAATTGTGAAGCTGACAGTTTCATTAAAAGAATAAGGTTTACATTTATACTAAAATTAAAATTTTACCATAAATCTTATTCATACTTACCCCTTGAACGAGATAGTTTCAAGTCATTGGGTTGGTATGGTGTGTATAAGTTTTATTAAAAACAAATACCGTTTGACTTTACTTAGATGGTAACAAGACGGTAGCAACCAATCATACAACTGTGTACAGCAGGTTGTATCCTAATCAAAGCTGGGGAAAAAGTATTGACCAAGATATTTAATATATATTTCAATGGCATTTTCAAAAGAACTTTAATTAACAATACGGGGAGGTTTGAACTAACGGTTAATATGCTGGACTTTCAAATAATGTGTGGTGTTCAATACAGACTGGTAGCAATGGACTCGGTTATATCCACAACCTGTTTTTCACTCTCTTTTAAAGGGAATGGCAGTGCAATTCGCCTTAATAAACCTTATCATATTTGTATCGTAGCACATAGCCTCTAGTAGCTTTGTAGCTTTCAATATATGTCAATAATAAAATATATTTTATTTGTACTGTATTAAACGAATATTATCTTAAAATGTGTTGAATATTATTATTATTATTATTATTATTATTATTATTTCAATTCATATGAACACTGGGGCTACGTTGGGCTAATGTATCAGTTTTCACTGCGAAAAAATTGAAGTAATACTTTTTCTCTCTTCTATTATTTTTTTTCGTCAATTAATATCAGAATAAAGTTAAACAAAACCAATATTTCCAAATGTTTTAATATAATATTCCATGTTACCCATGCCTTTCCCTTGGGATTCTTCCTATTATATCTATTTACAGTAGAAGTGTATGGCAAGATTAAACATCAGTCAGATATAAAATTTATTTTCATGTCTCATAGGATATTACTTGGAGTCCTAGCCGACCCCGTTGTGTAGTGGTAAGTAAACCTGGCTACGAGCCTAGGAGTCCCGGGTTCGATTCCCGGCTGGTACCTATTTTTCCCGAAAGGGGAATTACCTCAACGATCACCAGGGTTTGGTTAGTTATACTTTAACTAGGTTTAAATGTTTCTACTGGTTACACACCCTCATACTCACTATCACCATCATCTCAAATCATAGGGACATGGAAATAGCCTCAACGGAAAGGGTGCAAGGTTAGTACATTTGGGCATCTCCTGGGCAACGGTATATTAGTACTGGCTAATCTTTACATTACTGGGCTACAAATATTGTAGCCCAGACGCGCAATTATTATTACTTGTAATCCTAAATTTACTTTAATTTAAAGCGTATCGGAAAATGACAGTTAGCTCTACATTTAATTAATTTAACTTGCAGTTTCTTTATAGATAAGTGTTTACGAATAGGCTATTATATCAGCATCACAACAAATTGAAACTGTATCAGTTTTGATTAAAAAAAACCCACTTTAAATCTACATACAGATACTATTACTAAAGCAACATTATTGTTTCATTGAGAAAAAGATTGAAAGGTTTTAAAAAAAATTCTTAGTGCATTATAATTTCTTTTATCAACGTTTTAGAAAAGAACAATAAAAAAAACAGCTTTACTAAAAAAAAAAAGCTACAACATTTTAATTTATAACTTTCGCTTCTTTCACTGCAAAAGATACAGCAGCTCTTAGTCAGCATACTGGACAGAGTATATTATATACAGGCCGCTATTTACAGCATCTTCTGGTGAACCAGGTCGTCAATGTGACGTAAAATGTTCCATGAGCATCACTATACCTCTCCCCCTCCCCCTTTCCCCCCTCAACGTGTCTTTATATACACAAGCCGACAACCCACGGCCTTTCACACTGCTTTTCTCTTCGCTTACGACAACTAACTCAAGATAAAAATTGAAAAATATCTCCATTTTAAGCGACATCACGTCATGACAAAGTGGTATAGGAGGTTGGGAAAGATGGTGGGGCTGAGGATAGGGGGAGTAAAAAGGGGGCGGTGAAAGTAAAGTGAAAAGAAAGGTTTAGGCCTTGCTACCCTTCGCCCTCTTTCACCCTCTTCTCCTCCCCCCCCCCCAAACTCCATTCCTCCCCCTCTACGTTTCAAGACTCGCAAGTAAAAGAGTTGGGTTGAAGAAGCATGGGAGATGAAAAATGATGCATTATTCGCAACGGACTGGAAAGCAGACGAGATTTGAAGAATGAGGAATCTTGAAAAAGCTGAAATGAGCATTTTCTATCATACAAAAAAAACTGTTTTGTGAGGAGGGGGTTGGAGGGGGTAGGTGGATAGTATAGAGACGAAACGAAAGAAGAGTTTTATAGAGTAAAAAAAAAAAATGTTACGTAACAGTAGGACAAGAGGATGAAAAAATACTTCTTTTTTTTTTTTTGCTTCTTCGAAATGCATTCTTGTCCTTCTAAACTGGGGCTGTCACGAACATTTTCCTTAGAAGTTGCTTGATTTGCGTTTCATTTGTCACCGTAGGGTCCCAAACATCAGAAGAGGCCATTAATATCCGACAGATCGGCATTCAAATCAGAAGGGTGGTGGTGGTGGGGGGGAATCTGTCCGAAAGCTCCAGAATCAAGACTCCTTCAACCCCTACGTCTTTCCCTCGATGAGAAATGAAGAAATAGAAAGGATTTCTAGGTTAAAAATACAATAATTTTTTGCTATTCATCTTTTTAAATCCAGATTATTACATGCCTTTTTATCTTACCCAAATATATTATAATCAAGGAAATTTGAAGATAAGGTTTATTTATTCCAACATCTTGGCTTGGCTGTTAATGCATCCATATATTGATCAAGTATCCCCGGTTCAATTCCCAGTATTGTCAAAATGTATATTTTTTGTTAAATAGTGATGTCAACCTTTCACTGGAAAGAATTAAATACTATGGGAATGAATGTTGTACCTGTTCGAGGAAAAACTATTTTTTAAGTCGTGTGTTAATATTTTCTCTGTTCAAAAAGTGCACGCTAAGGAATTGCCTACCTGTGACGTCACGGCAGGTCAAGATAGGTTTTTCCCAAGTTAATGAGCGAGTCAGCAAGTATTAAAGATATAACGTTTAAACAATAAAACATAGCTTCTTAAATAATTCTAGAAATAGTCTTACATTGTCACAAAATTATTATTTTCATATTTAAGTAGTTTTTTTGTAAAATTATTTTTTATAACTCCTCTGCAACTTAGTCTATTTGTCTTGGTCATGAAGATGGCCCTTAAAATCCTGCTGGCAGGCTGTAGATTAAAAAAAGTCCTTGGTAGCATTTGTCTATCTAGTATAGGAAACAAGAAAAAGGTAAAATTAAAAATAAAGTCATATTTTCAAAGCGCAAATATTAAAGTGACTGTATAAGCTCGTCAGAGGAAGAGGGAAAGAGATTTCAGCACGTAGACAAGCACCTTATCATGGTTAACTTATCAGTTTCTTCCCTCTATTTCTATATTGTACATTGGCATCTAAGTGTGATGTGCTTAAACTGCTTAGGTGCGTCAAGTTAAGATGAAACCCGCTTCACAAAATAGCTTCAACATCTCCAAGTAGGCAATGTCGTTAATACCTTAAGCTAGAAATTTTTAAATCACAGAACCCTGACTGAACAAGGCGCTGAACTTGTCAAGGCACATTATACTTTTCTAAAGAGAGATATTATAATATAAAAAAAAACTAGTACTAAAATTGTGTTTTAAAGTTAAAAGCTACAATTATAGCAATGGTAGTATTTTATAAATAATGTTGATCGTGGGTTTAAAAATATTTATTTTTATTCCTAAAATTTATTCTAGTTTCTTTTTAATCTTTCCCCCTACAACCACGTCATACCTTCCAACCCTTTGTTTGTGTGTCTTATTCAGCTTATTAAGTTATACATGAGTGACTCATGTAACATTACATGACTATGTTTTTGCCATCTCACCTACTGTCAAGGAATGACAAATTTCGTATGGATCGTACCAGGATTCAAACCCCGATCTCCTTGTCATCAGTAGGCCAGTCTAACATTAGAGTGCGCTTGAGATCATTCGATCACTGAAGTGGGTCTAAATCCTATTAATTTAGCTATTTTTAAATAACCAGAATATTCTTTTAGCCTTTCGGGAAAGTTGGAAAACTAAAATGGAAATAATGGAACTGTTCTAGACATAGATATATAATAACATATTTAGACCTAATTATGACAACCATAAAAATCGTAGTTGAATAAATACCTATATAATATATATAAAGCTGTTTTAAAATATATAAATAATATATAGGCTATATCAATTTATTTCCCTACTGTTCTTATACTTGTCAATAAATAATTTTAAATATTTTATGATTTTACATTATTTTACTTTTAAATATATATAATGTTCAAACTATGTATCATTTTCTTTAATTTAGAATGATGGAAACATAACACCAAATTAAAAAATGAACCAAATTATATAAAAAAACTTTTGTATGTGTTTTAAATGTATATTTGACTTTGCCGTGTATTTTAGTAAGTCCTACGGATTTTTTTCCAATACTTTTTTTTATAGCAAAGTAGGAAACGCGAGAAAAGATAAATGTTTTTGTAGTTTTTATATCAAAAATTTGTTTGGTCAAAATAAATAAAATACTTCTTCCAGTATAAATATGGAGTTTAAATTTCTTCACATGGTAATATCAACAGTTTTTGAATATCTGTCATGGGTGTCCTGTAATTTAATCACAGCTTTTTATCTTCATTTAAAATATTTCTCATATAATTCCGCTATGCTCATAACATATATTAAAACCTATTTTATATAACCATGTAAATAGAATTAAACTCTATATTTCTACTGGAGCAATATTTTATTTATTTTGGACAAACAAATGTTTTGCTGTAAAAACTGCAAAAATATTCGCCTTTTTTTCGTTCCCTACATACTCACCTTAATACACGCCACTAGGCTTCTTACTAATCTAATAGTTAAATGGGCTTTCAGTATTAAACAAAGTAGATTTAAAAAACTATAGATTACACAGTTCAAAATATTTTGTAGGGTATATGAATCTTTAATTTAAAAAATAAACTTTAGTTATTCTTACATACAAATTAATAAAATGTTAGCCGACCTTTAAGAAAACAAATAAATTTAAGTGCTATCTGGAAGTTAAATACAAATCATTTTGCACATTTTGAAACACAATCGTGTAGAGGCTGGCTTTGTAAAACAAAAATAAAACATGATTCTTTTATTGACCTTCTTACCTACATTAATGAGACAATTTTATCTTACACATATGATAAACCATACAGTATTAATCAAGAACAATTTTTTAGTCTTTCTATGCTTAACAAACGTCTCACTGAATATTTATTTTAATTTATCAAAACATTTTGTAGTTATTTTATTCTTAGATACATTTCATAAAAAGGCTAACTTGAAAGATTTATTTTCAGTATGAAATATATATTTTTTTGCATATAATTCTTATTTTATTATTATTTGTGTGTACGTATAGATGTCCTTATTTTCCTACACCCTACCCAACATGCCCCGTATCGCTTCCACACGCGTATATTTAATATTCGACGTCTTCAGATTGTGATGACAATTTTCTTTTTACTACAAAACTTTTTATTCTCAATTTTTTCCCCCTTCATTTTTTTTTGTTTTCTTTGGACACAAAAAGATTAATGATCTTGTGTTTTGGAACTTGAGGAGCTTTCAATGTCTAGCAAAGAGCGCAATTCTTTTTATTTAGAAAAAAAAAATCCTAGTAAAAAAAAAAGATGGTGAATTGAAGAAGGAAGAGTTTTGCGGGAAAAGTAGTCCGAAAAAAGAAAAGGTTGATTTTTTTATCTCTCAGTCTAGAACAAGGGAATGTTTGGGAAAAGTTGATTGTTTGACGATGAGCTGAAGTGTCTTGTGTTATTTGAGGTTTGGAAAGTGACACTAACAATGTCTTTTGTTAAAGTATTTTGAAAGACCTAATATAAATAATACGAAATAATTACACTAAATACTTTTAAGCTAGGGATAATGTCAAGATTTTCTCACTTATTTGATTTATGCCACAAGCCTTTTTTAAGTTTTATAAAACATGGTGTGTACAAACTAATTCAATAAAACTCTTTTACCATAATTTACAGATAAGCTAAGTAGTAATTCATGGTTATTTTTAATTTTCATTTATTTATTTGACGTATTTATTTTGCACTTTCTGAACCGACTGGTTATATCAGCATACAACTTATAAACTAACTTAGTCTAGAACAGACACAACATCCAGCCCCCGGTCATTAATTCATCACTGTGAGAGGGGAGACCCACATTTCACCAACTATACATTTTTCTGTCATGCCAGGAATCAAGCTCTGGAGGATTAGCTGAGTAGGCAGACATGCTACCAACTGAGCTAAAGTTGCAGACATGCTACCAACTAAGCTAAAGTGGCAGACATCACACTAATAAGGTGGCAGACATCTACAATGACTAAAGTGGCAGACATGCTACCGACTAATCTAAAGTGGCAGACATGCTACCAACTAAGTAAGGTGGCAGACATGCTACCAACTGAACTAAGTGGCAGACATGCTACCGACTGAGCTAAAGGGGGCAAACATGCTACCGACTGAGCTAAAGTGGCAGACATGCTGCCGACTAAGCTAAAGCGGCAGACATGCTACCAACTGAGCTAAGGTGGCAGACATGCTACCAACTGAACTAAGGGGGCAGACATGCTACCGACTAAGCTAAAGTGGCAGACATGCTACCGACTGAACTAAAGTGGCAGACATGCTACCGACTGAGCTAAGGTGGCAAACATGCTACCGACTGAGCTAAAGTGGCAGACATGCTACCAACTGAACTAAAGTGGCAGACATGCTACTAAATGAACTAAAGTGGCAGACATGCTACCAACTAAGCTAAAGCGGCAGACATACTACCGACTGAACTAAAGTGGCAGACATGCTACCGACTGAGCTAAGGTGGCAAACATGCTACCGACTGAGCTAAAGTGGCAGACATGCTGCCGACTAAGCTAAAGCGGCAGACATGCTACCAACTGAGCTAAGGTGGCAGACATGCTACCAACTGAACTAAGGTGGCAGACATGCTACCGACTAAGCTAAAGTGGCAGACATGCTACCGACTGAACTAAAGTGGCAGACATGCTACCGACTGAGCTAAGGTGGCAAACATGCTACCGACTGAGCTAAAGTGGCAGACATGCTACCAACTGAACTAAAGTGGCAGACATGCTACCAAATGAACTAAAGTGGCAGACATGCTACCAACTAAGCTAAAGCGGCAGACATACTACTGACTGAACTAAAGTGGCAGACATGCTACCGACTGAGCTAAGGTGGCAAACATGCTACCGACTGAACTAAAGTGGCAGACATGCTACCAACTGAACTAAAGTGGCAGACCACAGTCATTACGTACTAGATAAATACTGGACCACTTAATATAGCTGAATATTCATAGTTTATTATAAAAATTTTCTGACATATTAAAAAAAATGTTCACGTCTAATTACCGGTACGGACTATACAAATACATTGAAGTGGTAAGCACAAAAAAGGTTTGATTTAAATAAAATGTAGCATAATCTGCGTGAAAGATAAATTGAAAACCCATAAAATAATATTCACCTCCCGTACACCCTACTTAGATTTGAACCCAGATCTTATCATCTCCAAACCAAATGAGATTGATACCTTAACCTGCTTACTAACAAATGGGGTTTATATTAATGTTATTAAATCTACTTTAAAGTGTTTATACGATAATGCAGGTAAATTACATTAATCATCTGTGACAAATCATGCCATAATGACAGATTTGGTCAGTGTTGTAATTTTTATCAATTTGTATATATTTTTCTAGAATTTTCTTACAATAGCAGTAAAGCCTATATCTATTAGTTACACCAAAAAAATGTAAATAAAGTTAGGCACTAGTTGAATATCTCTATCTTCTAGTTTTGTCTTTCATGATTTTTAAATTTTTTTATGAAGCTCTTAATGGCATTAGTGTGTACTGTATACAAACTAATTATTGTGAACAAGCCTCTTATTATATAGCACTTATGAGTTCTTCATAAATGGTGGAAATAATTCCAATAGATAAAAAGTAAATATTTGAATAATATACGTCAGAACTTTATTTATTGTTGGAAATGTAATATGATACAATTAGGTAAAACAAGTAGTTTTTTGGGGACTGATATATTGATGTTTGTAAATCATGTAAATATGAAATATAATCTAAATATTGCAGGTGAGATTTGTCACGAAACTCTATTAAGCAGAGATACAGGGTGGCGTGGATATTGTTATGGCGGGGAAAGTATTTGAGTATTTCTTTTTCTCTTTAAAATACCATAGAAAAATATGTAGATCTCACACAACTAGTAAAATAATTTAAATGAATTTTTTTTGTTGGACTATGTATACTATGGGTTCAGTTGTTACTACCCAAAGTAACTGTCAACTATTATTCTAATACAATTTGTTTGCGCATGCGCGACGATGGTTTTTCCACTGCACGTGGCGCTCGAAAATTAATTAAAATCTTCACTAGTTGTATCTATTTTGTTATTAATCTATAGATAAGATCACTTTAACTCATTGACTTGTGAAGCAACATTATGTTTTAATTCAAGACTTTCCAGAACAAAATAGTTTGGTATATAGCTTCCCTTTTATTCAAAATAAAATTTTCTTATATACGAATGACCATTAAAATCAAGAGCCATAACTTTTTTTACATCAGTAAAAAGCCGTATATTCAAAATAATCATGTAAAAGTACAAAACAATATAGTTTATATTTATTATAGAAAACTCACCTTGTGTATTTAAAAAATTAAATCTAAATACGGTAGATGAAATTATTGTGTGAACACAAAGATAGTTTTAAAGTTATTGCTAAAATTGTCGAGGCGGGTTTTTATTATCAGATAGAAATAGCTCTTTAACTTGTGATCTTCAGGTGTTGCTTAAAGCATTATTATTTTAACGTCCAGATCAGCTGTTTTTTTTCCAGAAGACATAATACCGAGTCTATTCAATATAATGAAATTCTGCTCGTTAAACATGCTAAAAATAATTTATTTACTAAGATGTTAATCTATATTTTGGAAAAATATAGATTAATAGTCAAATATAGTCAAAGATTAAATGCGCAGTTGCAAGCCATTTCATCTTTTTTTATGCCGTAGGGGTTTATATATTATCCTGGCAGACATGTGAAGACTTTTTGGGATGCCGTAGAACATCGGCATTCAACCTTTTCTGTTCGCGCTCCTCCAGATATTAATTTTCTTCAACTATACACCCAAAAGTTGTTGATTCTAAATGCATGCTATACATATTATAAAACCTATATTTAAAATCAATTAAATAAATTTAATCCCAAATAATGAAAAATATAAACTATACATTTAAATATATAGATTTGTGTATGTATAATTTTATGTACCCCTTAAGATGTTTTCGTGTACCTACAGAGGTACGCGTTCCCCATGTTTATCACCACTTCCATAAAGAAAGTGCTTGCCTCTCTTCATCCCCTATCCCTCGTCCTCATTTGATGAAACAATCTTATATCCCTGGGGCTGCCCATGTCACAGCTGTCCTGCTACCCTGGCCCCCACACACCTACCCTTCCCCACCACGCACCCTACATCCCCTTAGCCCACAAACTACTTCTTCTCCATCATCTTCTTCTATCTAATTGTTTCTAAGAGACGCCAATAATAATTAATTTCTTCTCTGTGAAAATGTTGCTGCTTTCCTCTGGAGGGAAAACAAAAGTCTCATCTTTTTCCTCTCTCTTGACGTATCTAGTCCTTCCAAGATCTATGAAAATCTCTTAGCTTGTTTTGTTTTTTCATTTGGAGTTTTTTTAAAATAATTTTAAATAAAAGTTTAACTTAAAAATTATGGAATATAATTATAATTTTTGTAAGATAATATTAGTACAAAAACAAAATAATCAGATTATTTTTTATCGTAATCCTAACTATTATAAATGCGAATGTGAGTTTGTTTGTTTGTTTGTTTGTTTGTTACGCTTTCACGCCTAAACTACTCGACTGATCATCATGAAATTTCGCATACACGTTGTCATGGGTACAGAAAAGGACATAGGGTACATTTCATCCAGAAAAAAAAAATGCAAATGTGAGTTTGTTTGTTTGTTATTGTTTGTTACGCTTTCACGCCTAAACTACTCGACCGATCATCATGAAATTTCGCATACACGTTGTCATGGGTACAGAAAAGGACATAGGGTACCTTTCATCTAGAAAAAATGTTAATGTGAGTTTGTTTGTTTGTTTGTTATTGTTTATTACGCTTTCACGCCTAAACTACTCGACCGATCATCATGAAATTTCGCATACACGTTGTCATGGGTACAGAGAAGGACATAGGGTACCTCTCATCCAGAAAAAATGCGAATGTGAGTTTGTTTGTTTGTTTGTTTGTTATTGTTTGTTACGCTTTCACGCTTAAACTACTCGACCGATCATCATGAAATTTCGCATACACGTTGTCATGGGTACAGAAAAGGATATAGGGTACCTCTCATCCAGAAAAAATGTGAATGTGAGTTTGTTTGTTTATTTGTTTGTTATTGTGTGTTACACTTTCACGCCTAAACTACTCGACCGATCATCATGAAATCTCGCATACACGTTGTCATGGGTACAGAAAAGGACATAGGGTACCTTTCATCTAGAAAAAATGTTAATGTGAGTTTGTTTGTTTGTTTGTTTGTTATTGTTTGTTACGCTTTCACACCTAAACTACTCGACCGATCATTATGTATTATGATATGAATAAATTAATTGCAACATGATGCCTGGAGTACAGAAAAAGGGACCTGCGTTATCCCAGAAGAAAATCTGATATCCCGAATAAAAATCTGTTCCGAGTTATTTTAGGCACATCTATCTTAAAATGATTAAAAATGATTATATTAGCTAATTAAGCTCTGTCTGTTCACCCCGTTATGGTAAATGACAAAATTGTCGTAAGAAGTTTGGTATTATTCATTTCAGCAAAAATAGCTCTCGTGGTATGAAGCTACGACAATGTAAACTTTTAGTGTGGGACGAAAGTACGATGTCCCACAAAAAAGCTATAGAGGCGTTAAACCAAAATCTTCAGGACTTGCGAGAGAGGAGGAATGGTAGTTTTACTGGCTGCTGACTTCCGACAAACTCTACCGGTGATCCAGAGGGGCACACATGCAGATGAAAATTGGCGATGGACGTTTGGACTCGGATGCTGAAGGCTGTATTTTACTTACAGGGAAATCCTGTAATTTGGTGGAAAATGACGTGGAGCTCATTGCTAAAGTTTACCCAGACTTACAACTAAATTTAAATTGTGATCATTGGTTGTGTGCAAGTGCAATTCTTGCACCAAAATATGAAATCGATAACAAAATCAACACTGACATTTTGAAAGAGGTGCAGGGAGAAATAAAGGAGTATTTGTCAATAGATACAATCATGGACACAGAACAGAGCACTTCATATCCCGCTGAGTTTTTAAATTCTCTGGAGCTATCGGGTGTACCCTTGCATAAACTACAAATGAAATTAGGTGTACCAGTTATGCTTATGCGAAATTTAGATGCACCCCGTTTATGTAATGGGACGAGGCTTCAATTACACAATTAGGGCAAAATATAATCTGTGCCACCATTTTAACAGGTGTGGGAAAAGGGGAATGTGTAATCATACCTCGAATCCCAATAATCCCCAATGACCTACCATTTCAATTCAAAAGACTCCAGTTTCCAATCAAACTTAGTTTTGCTATTACTATTAACAAAGCGCAAGGGCAAACATAGCAGGTAGCAGGAGTGCATTTGGAAATGCCATGTTTTCCTCATGGCCAGCTATATGTAGCCTGTTCGCGTGTGTCCAATGCCCAGAATTTGTATGTATTTGTGCCAGATGGAAGGACATACAACATAGTATATAGGAGCGTCCTAATATAATGATCTATTCTGTGCCCATGATTGCAACGGTCAAGAACAAGCGGAGTAAATAATGGATTTTAATTAACTGAAAGTAAAATTTAAGATGGAGTAGGATCTTCCAATTCGTGGCAAGGCATAACCTATGACTCTACTGACACACACTTCACTACTTCTTTTCTACTCCTACACTTAATCCTGATTTATATTGTGTAGTTTGTTTTTTTCTTTATCTCTACCTCTATTGACTAACAACCTCAATATGTTCATCGTTTTATTGTCATATTCCCTGTGTCAATCGACAACCTGAATTTATTGATAAAATCTACATTAACGCGAGCGAAGCCGCGGGCAAAAGCTAGTTTTATTATAATTTTTAAAATATCGTTAAAAAGATAAAAATTAATAATCATATCTTTGTATCGTACTGAAATTATTAATAATAGCTTATTAGTAATATCACCGTGTCATACTACATATTCAGGCCATAAGCATATAAATGATAATTACTCTAATGAGGTAAGGACGAGGAAGAAAATATTATTTAGGTAATACACCCTCATTTGCTTGGAAGGAGAGTAGACCTGTCCGGGATGCAAACCCCCAATTTACCCGTATTCAGCAGGCCAATCAAAAACGAGAGTGGTGCCTTAGACCATTCATTTACTGAAGCGGATATACTATTAATATTCATTTAATTTAACCGAATTTTATGAATAATTATTATTATTTCCTTTAAATTATTTAATTTAAAGTCGGCCTTATACTATACACCCAGCTCTTAGAACGAAATACATCGAACCATTTCGGTTATAATCCTAGGTACAAACATACATACATACATACATACATACATACATACATACATACATACATACATACATACATACATACATACATACATACATACATACATACATACATACATACATACATACATACATACATACATACATACATACATACATACATACATACATACATACATACATACATACATGGGGATATAAATTATACTAAGACCCACTTTTTTTATTTCTGAGACACATAAAACATCAACATTTATCTTAATCTCGAAGTAGAAAATTCTCACGATTATAATATTTTCTTTACATGATAAAATAAAACGTTCAAATTCATTCAAAAGAGGTAGGCATAACTTAAGGTGGGGATGTAGGAAACGATAATCAGGGGCAGTGTTTTTGCTTGTTCAAAATAAATCAAATAATTCTACAGCAGAAACATAAGAGTTCAATTTTATTCACAAATTGATATCAACAGTTCTTGAATATCTGTCAAGGGTGTCCAGGAATTTGATAAAAACCCTTTCTCGTAATTTAAAATGCTTATCATTTGATGCCTCTATGCTATTGAGAATTATTCACTAACTGTTTGTATCTCAATGTGAAGAGAACTAAACTTTATGTTTACATCTACTAGAGCAATATTCTATTTATTTTGGCCAACAATTATTGTATGTATGAAAAATACAAAAACACTGGCCTCTTCTTGAGTCCTATACACTCTCACCTTAAAGCGCTGGATTTCAATCTTCAAGAACTTCAAAGAGGTACAAAATTCAGGATCTACTATAATTAATTCGGGTGCAATGGACATCCATTTAAGTTAGCAGTAGATAATAAACTATGAATTTTAAGGTGGGATCAAAGGGGACGTGATAAAAGGCCAACGTTATTTTAGTTTAAATGGCCAAACTTTTTTTTTGGCCAAAGTAAATCAAATATTGCAAAAGTAGAAACATAACATAGTTTTGTTCACACGGTGATATCAACAGTTGTGGAATATCTGTCATGGGAATGGTGGCATTATCTAACAAACTTTTTAAATGAATAGAAAAAGTTGTCATTAAATTCCAGTATACCCTTGGCAGATATACAAGAAATTTGGGGTCACCATGTGAAGAAAATTTAATTCTACGTTTGTACTGGAGCAAAATTTTATTTATTTTGGCAAAAAAAAAAAGTTTTGCCATAAAAAACTGCAAAAACATTGGCTTTTTCTCAGTCTCCTTCCATCCAACCTTAAGTGTCTTCATCCTAAGATAATATTTTAGTATTGTAAAAAGGCAAGTACATAGTTAATATAAATATAACATAATATCACAAGAGAAATTAAATATAAATATATCCTAAAAAGAAGAAATGCATACACATCTTCCTCATCAAAGTGAATGTCTGACGCCATCTTCCGCCAGCTGCCATACTCCTTCACCATTGGTTCAATTTTATATAATAATAATTATTAGGCTACCAGTTTTTATGTGCGCGCCGGGCAGGATGATCGAAGTTCTTGTTTTCAGCGCACCGCAACCAATTATTTTCCACGGGGCCAAGCCATCAAGACGTAGACCGTTGGAAGCAACAGTTGACTATGTCACACTTGTTACTCTTGGGAGATCTGTGAAATATTAATATCGCCGAATTATATATATATATATATATATATATATATATATATATCTATAAAATTTCAAGCATTTCAAGCAAATGTAATATTTTGTATGCTTTAATTGTTATTGTATATTTTGTGTATCTCTGTTATTAAAAAAAGTTTTAAATGAAACCTAAATATACATTTAGTTAGGTTGTATTTATGAATTTATTATGAATTTAAATAAACAAAATAATACTTGAATAATTTGACTAAACAGGAATGCGGATTATATTATGAATGTCCAAATTAAAGGATAGTAGGACAAATGTAACATAGTGTAATTCCTGAAATACTAACGCTACAAAATAATATAAATATATTATTTAATTACTTTTATAAAGATTACATAAATATTAAAAAATATCTGTTTCATGTTGTACTGTATAAAATTCTAATAAATCATACCAATTATAGTACAATGTCTATAAATAAATAATAAGTTAAGTTCTAATTATTTTGATTAAATAATATTTATATTATTTAATAATTGTTAATATTTTTAAGTTTTCATTTCCAAAAGCTTTATTTTGTGACTCAGTATTGGAGCTAGTAAAATCAAAAAAATAGGCTGAGATCAGAGAGTATTTAATTCACAATTAGATCTATTTGGATACAACGCAAGCACAGCTATACTTTTACAAATGTTGAAATTAATATTATTATTTGTCTTAATAAATGATCTATCTTAAACAGGTAACTTTTAAATAAACTTACCGTCTGATGAATTGTGGTCTAGAGTTGGTAATATTCAGTGGACCATAGAGAGATCCAACACCAGTAGTGTCCTCAAAGTTTGTTGGTTGTTTTCAAATTAAAGCGTTTCATATTTCTACAAACATATTATGCTTAGTTTCCCTAAAATTTACGAACCAACATAATTTTTTACATATCAGGTAATCTAGATTAAGTATTGTATAGCCTCTATGTAAAAGGTGTACCCCTTAACTTCTGTATTTTCGAATAGTAGCCTAGATTGTCTAGCAACGATACCAATAACACAGAGTGGCACCCCATGGAAATAGGGGAATTTACTCCTCTCTCTCCACGATAATTTTCTAAGTAATTTTATCAAATGTTTAAAATATAACAAATAAACTGAAGCACTGAATATGTGTCGAGTGCTTACTAAAATAAATATACCGTTACACACATCAAAAGTGAGGCTTAAGATTTTTAATCAAATAAAAGTACATGCTTCGGAAAACTGTGCAAACCCAAAAGAAAACCTCTTGGTGCACCACTGCAATAAAATATATTATCTGGCGCTAAGATTTGGTGTTTTGTGGTAAGTAGTCCTGCAGTGTTCTTGCTGAGGTAACTGATACAGTTATATACTAATAAAGTATACGTTAATAGTGCTTGATTTATAATACACGCCCAAACTAAATTAAATAATCATTTTAGGTACCATCTGGTATCGAACAGGCACCCTCAAAACCTTTAACCAACTTAAAATGATATATAAGTTATTATTCAAAATCATTAAATAGAATAGACCGATTCAATTAACTGTTGTTAGTTCTCTTCATCGTTAAGATGCGGTAATGCCACTGTTGCACTGAATATGTATCGGTCAACCAATCCCACGTAGCCTGGCAAGACAAATCGAACGTCAGGTGCTAATAAGTAACCAGCATCCCCCAGACACTGAGAACACCGGAATATGGAATTTACAACAACTACCACTGTATCGTCTACAACAACAATCCACTTGACGTTATAACTTTTTTTCGTGATCGTTTCCTTGAAGGCATCACCTCGACAGTCTAGTTACCACTCTAGCTAAAGGAAGGAGAAATGTTTTTGCAATTATTATTTTTAAATACTATAGATGATATGAAAAAAAAGAGTAGCTATATAAAGTACTCTCTAAGAAATTCTCACTGAAAAATTAGACGCACCATTTTGTTTGTGATGTTAATACCTATATACGAATTTTAATTAATCTCATTTCTTCTCTCTGTCCGCTACTAAATACCCTTAATTTTAGGATTGTATATTTAATTCCAAAAACTTCTCAGGAGAGCCTTGTGAAAACCAAATCCATCCCAATCGGTAAAATATTTTCAGCTCTAGAACGAGATCCAGACTGACGGCATCGCAAAAAAAAAAATTTTTATGTGCTTAATGGGTCATGAAAAGTCGATATTCATATAAATTTCGAATTCGATTTTATGACAATCACAATACTTTCCCGAGAAAGTAAAAAGTCAACATTTAGTTACTATAACTATATTTTATAGCAACTGTAGAGATAATTTAGTAAATTAGAGGTGACCTGGTGGTCTAGGGGTAAGGTGTTACACTTCTGTGCTGAGGGTCCGGGGTTCAATCCTCGGTCCAGGCACAGATTTATCTGATTGCCAAAACCCTTCCATCACCTCTGACAAGATGTGTATTAATCACAACTTGTGAATGTGAGGAATGCCAGGCCTCCACCGTGGTTCGGATTCCACGTTAAACTGTAGGTCCTCCATTTCATCTCACAATCACCCTACCATTGCACATTAGCGTAAGTGCGTATAACCCGAACGGGTAGTAAGACGCGGTGCTAATAATAATAATAATAATAATAATAATAATAATAATAATAATAATAATAATAATAATAATAATAGTAAATTAGACCTCTTAAGCTTTCCATGATTTCTAAGATTCAAATAAGTAAGGCCTAGTCTATTTACTGAGTGATACATGGGATTCATGGGTGAAATGAAGATTTGGATTCAGAATATAATGGAGTGAGTTGGAATTCGTCACATCTCTTGTAAAAAGGTATATCTATAGGTCATTCATAAAATGAATTAAATATTATTTTATTATATGTATATTAAAAACTAAATAGAAAAATGCCTCATAAATAATCTCAACTAAATGATTTATATATAGATAGATAGTTTAGGTAAGGTTATTTCCACTGTAAACTGTACGGTGTAGTTTTCACAGAAAGTACTTTTATTTAAGATATAAACATATATTTTTGCGGCCAACTTTGTAAATATTTTAATATAATATTAGTGTAATTTTATAGGTATTGATAATATCCATAATCATAGAAAGTTGTAGATAGCGTCTTGACTTATGATAACGTGAAAGATGTTCTAGTAAATTTTATAGTTTAGATAAGGTCTTTCTTATGGAAATGGACTGTACTGTACACCGATTTTTAAGTAAGCCTATTGGTTATTAAAAAAAAAACTTAAAACAAAAATGAAATGCATGTACTTTGTTCAAAAAGAAATACTAAAAGAATTAAAAAAAAAATTGTAACTTGGTCCGTCGCTTATCCTTGCGTCGATATCTCCAAAGCTTGCGTGGTACAAATTACAGGTTAGCCCCGTCTGACAGTTATTAAAAACCTTTAAACACAGGGTATGGTTCTTATAGCGCTCTCTCCCATGCACGCTACGCAGTACAAGAAGGACGGTAACCAATTACAGAACTTGCTTCGCTCCGGGGAGGCGAACAACAAGATATTATTCTAGTGCCGATAAAAATAAGTTGACGGGACAAGCAAAGTCACGGAACTCAAAAAGTGTGTTTGCTACAGTCTTGTGGAAAATACAAACACGTATATTTTTTTGATGTCAACATTGATAGCATTTTACTATTACTATTAAGTTTTGTTGGGAGCGACGTTTGTTAGTTCAAACCCAGCCATGTTTGACGGATTTTTCATGAGATAAAAATCCCTAGCTCAACTTCCTTCGGAGGAGAAGTAAAGCGGTCGGTCCCGTGTCGATTGTGACATTTAAAAAGACCCTGGAAGGTTTGTGTGAATACCTTTCCCGACAAAATCCGCAGGCCCTTTCACTCTCGCTCATAGAAATTCTCGTGGGCTGATATAATCAGTGGGTTCAGAACGTGCAAGTTAAATATCTCAAATAAATAAAAATAATTTGGTTTTATTTTATAAGTATTTATAATATGTATCAATAGTAACAGTTTCAAATCATATGATGACTTGACGTATGAATACGTGACAATAGATCTAATAGTTTTTCTAGCTGTCAGATCTCTATTCCTATTAAACTTTGGCGACACAGATGTCAATGAAGAGTTATTTTACGATACTTTGTGATAAGAAGTAAATATAATTTTTATAGCTATATAATTTTAAATAATATAACTTACTAAGGCGGAATATATGGAAGAGCGATTTTAGGTTAAGGAATTTTACAGTTCTCATAGCAAAAAGATTTGTTAGTGAAATAAAATTATGTATGTCTCTAGTATAAAGGTTTATTTTAATTTCTTAGCTGTAGTAACCTCAACATTTCTTGAATCTTTTGTCATGGAAAGAGTATCTATCATTTGGACAAATAATAAGTATATAATATAAGTATAATAATAAGTAATGTCCAAATTACGCGATGCTTATGACAAATTCTCAAGAAATGTGTTTGTGACTATGTGTAAAATATAAAACTAAAAGTATCTACTTAAGCATTATTTTATTTATTTTGGCCAAAAAAGGCTTTTTGTTAAATAAACTACACAACTATTTAATTCCAATGACGTTCAAATTACATCATACCTTAATGCTACTTACTTTTATTACTGTATAACTACAACATTATAAGGCCGCCTCGGTAGGTAATATTTTACCGTGCACACTTTCAGCTTTTCCGCATACGTAATACTCCGATACATTCTTTCAAAATAAGGTTAACGCCAAAATAAAGTTTAAAGATTCCAACAGGGTTCCTTTTCCATAACAATATTATAGTTTAAGTCTTATAAATAGAAACAAATCTATGAAACTTACATAAGTTCATTTTCAACAACTTTTTAATCACATTTGCAGAGTTATGAGACTAGGCTTGATGAAACATGGCTTTGTAATTTAGCCTTCCTCAAAAAATACAGTAGTTTTTTTGCTAAGCCAAAAACAGAAAATTTTAAGGTATTTGAGAACTAGTGGCAAGCTTTCCTATTTACATTGAGATAAGAAATTTCGTCGTTTTATTTCCCCTCTTTTCATGAAAAAGGGTGGTTGTAGGTGAAGGGTGAAAGAGAGTATAAGCCTGGACCTAATAGAAAAGTAGTTCCAGAAAACGACACAGACCACTGTATTTTAAACCATGTGGTCTGACAGCGATTGATACTTTGTCAATAACAAATTATCAATCGCAATCGCAATTTTATAACTTCTATTTCCTGGCTAAGGATTTTTGACTATATATACTTTTTTTGAGTTTTAATAGTTGCTATTGTACAAAATATTCACTAAATAATAACTTTATAGCTACGTTAAAACTAATAGTAATTATTGTTTTAATGAAGTGTTAATATTTTTAAATGTATACTAATATGTATGTATATTAAAAGTGATTTTTATAATAAAGGAAAGGTTTTTATTATAAAAATTATATTAGAATATGTATCTCACACATTATAAAGACAGTGTTGTGTCAAAACGTAGCTTATACTTATAACCTAAGACCACATTTAACATTGTCCACGCTAGAATCCTCATATCTCGGAAGCAGGAAAAATCCATCTTTGTATTACGAGGGTCAAGATGAAAGGCAAACAAGAAAGTTAAAAAGTTTTATCTTATATTTCCCCAATAATAAATTTTTCGGCCATGTCAGGAATAAAACCCGGGACCCGTAAATCAGTAGACAGACAGGATACCAACTGAGCTAAAGTGTCGGGCAATATAAATGTTGTTCACACTCTCTACCATTCATTTATATACCAACAGCGACCTCTAGCACCTGAGGGTGACATACATACATTAATTAATGAAAAAGGTTTGCTTTAGTGTTCCTTATTTCACAATAAAGTTTTTTAACAGTGAGCTTTGAATCAACTTGTATATTGCTAATTCATTGTTTACTGAAAATTCTTTGATAGTTCTATTAGCTACTGAATTTACTATAATGTATTAATACTCAATAGTCTGGGTTTAGCATAGGTCCCGTTGAATATATTATGTAGTTCGACACATTAGCTCAGCCAATAGCGTATCTTTCTATTGTCATAATGGTCCCAGGTTTTATTCCTGGAATGTCCGAAGACTTTATCATCAGTGAAATGTGGTTTTCCCCTTTCACAGTGATTAATTAACGGCCGGGGGTGGTTGTTGTGTCTGTTCTAGTGTGTTAATTTTTAAGTAGTGTTCTGATATAATCAGTCGGTTGGGAAAGTACACGTTAAATACCTAAAAAAAATTAATAAAATGAGATTATGTATCACGAACTTATTTTTAAAGTTAAGTTACAATAAAATTGGTGAATTACCTATGTTTATTTAAGATGGGTATTTTATTTAAAATCTTCAATTCGACACCATTTAATATGTAAACTTTACACGTGACATCATTCTTTATTAATTAATATTATAATTAACTAAAGATTGACGGACATTTGTGAACGATTAGCTAAAAAAAAAAAAAAATTGATTTGACTATATTAGAAAAAGATGTTGCCCAATTTTGTGAAATAATTATATAAGGCATCACTTTCGCAATAAACTGGATTACCGATGATTGGGTGATCAGGGTTCGAATCCATATCGTGTGTACTGAGAGTGGATTTTCATAAACCTTTTCTCACTCATCTTTTATACAAATACGTATACACTCCCTCTAAATTTTGCCTTCCTAATAAATACTCCATTAGCGTTCTCATTATATGGGCTTATATATGGCCCGAACGGGTAATAAGACGCAGGGTAAAAACAAAAATAATAGATTATTTGGTGCATGACTGTAAGCGAATCGCAAGGTCCTATAATTAAAGCGTGTTACACATCCTTTAGCGTGGTGCTGATATAACCTCTTACTTCGCCTCGGCCAAATTATACCCGTCATGCAACGGGACTGTTACATGCTACGATCTCAAACTCGATACGGCGGGCCAACATGCCTCTTTCTCCTTAACTTCTTGCTAAAGATTAGTCATGGTAAGCCAATCAGAGTGATCCACTAGCTAGTGTTATGGAGAGGAGATTGAGGAGGGATTACAATGTTAATCAAACACTCGCTAGCACAGTAATGAATGCAATATGTCTTGAAGGAAATAAGTGTAATTAACATTGAGTTATATACTAAGTGATCAAACTGGCTGAATGATGTATTTCGAGTTCTAAAACATTTTTTTAAATGATGATTCCTTTAATCAAAGAAGTAGTAGACGTTAGTTAATAAACGTTTTTTTTTTACAGTTTTTATAATAAGAAATCTTTGAGGGTAACTAAAGAAAATATGTAATCTGTAGATACGCTTAAGATATTTATCTACACATAGTTAGGTGACCTGGTGGTCTAGGGGTGAGGTGTCAGACTTCTGTGCTGAGGGTCCGGGGTTCAATCCTCGGTCCCGGCACAGATTTATCTGATTGCCAAACCCTTCCTTCACCTCTGACAACACGTGTATTAATCACAACTTGTGAATGTGAGGAATGCCAGGCCTCTACCTTGGTTCGGATTCCACGTTAAACTGTAGGTCCTCCATTTCATCTCACAATCACCCTACCATTGCACATTAGCGTAAGTGCGTATAACCCGAACGGGTAGTAAGACGCGATGCTAATAATAATAATAATAATAATAATAATAATAATAATAATAATAATAATAATAATAATAATAATAATAATAATAATAATAATAATAATAATAATACACATAGTTATCCAAACTCTTCTTGAATATTGGTCATGAGCCCAATGGCATTTAAACATAAACTAAAAAAAAAAGTGCAAAAATGTATTTTTTAAATTCTGCTATGCTCTTAACAAATATTCAAGAACTGTTTGGATTATTATTATATAGAAAGAATTTAACGAAAAGTCTCTACTGAATCAATATTTTATTTTATTTGACTATAAAAGTATTTTGTTATAAAAACTATAAAAATACTCTAATCGGGTCCTCACGTTGGTATTAACCAACGTTATTTGGTAAACCTTAAAGTTTTTGCTGTCACACATATTGTCAGCCTGAAGTATTAAACTGCGTTATCGCTGGTGTGGATGAATGCCAAACGAAGGAATATGGAAATTTTAAACTTTGTCTAATTATTTAGTAAGCTAACAAATATGCACCTCAGGTGTTTTTTTTACTTATATGTATTAGATTTGTTTGTAAATCTTACTTCTTTGACTGTTTGAACACCTGTGTGGTGACTACAAAATCAATAGACCTTTTTAATTGAAATTTTGCATTATGAACTAAGTGAAAACTGAAGATACACAAATAGGAAAATTGTCTACTTCTTTCTATATTACAAGCGTGAAGATTTTGATTGCGTGATTCATTTTATATTGAAATTATTCTCAAAGGAGGATTATCAACCCTCATTGCAAAGGAATTTATAGAAAATCATTAACTTTACCCAGGTACCACAGGGTTCTTCAGCCTCTAGCTGTATAATAAAAAAGTATAATTACATAATGGACGTCATTTTAAAAATCTAGCTTACTAACCGCTTGATAAATATGATTAATTTATAGTTGGCATGGAAAAGTAAAAACTAATTAGATTCACTGTAATAAACGAAAGGGTGCATATGAATTTAATTGCTCGGACCTAATTTTTACTTTCTCTCTATCTTACAGGTAGAGAAAGTATTGTGATCGTCAAAAAAATCGAACTCGAGATTTTGATGAATTTTGACGTTTCATGACTTCCTGAATCCGAAAAAGTGGTTTTTGAATTTCCGTCTGTCTGTCTGTCTGTCTGTCTGTCTGTCTGTCTGTCTGTCTGTCTGTCTGTCTGTCTGTCTGTCTGTCTGTACCTCCAACTAGAGCCTAAACTATTTTACCGATTGAGCTGAAACTTGATATCTAGGGTTTTCATAGGGTTGCCCCGAGGGGTTTTTGGAATTGGATATCTACCCCTAAAATTAAGGGTAGTTTACTGAAGGGCAAAAAGAGAAAAAGTCGATTTTCTCAAAATCGGCTCTAACGATTTTGATTAAATTTCATTTATGAACATAAATAAATATTCCAAACAAAATGGCTACTCTCAATATTTCGGCAAAATCGTTTTAAGGGCTCCGGTCTGATGCGTAAATTAACATTTTTTATAATAGCTCCGAAACTATTTGAGATATGAAATTACTTAGCATTACAAATATGTATATATATTTATAATACAAATATTTTATTCAAAACATATTTTTATAAAATCAATAACTTTCAATATATACGCAATTATATATATATTTTTAACTTTTTGGGCATTAAAGCTTAAGTATTGCGACCGTAAGAAAAACTAACCTGAAATGTTGATGGATGTCGACGTCTCATGACCCCCCGAACCCTTAAAAATAGTCTTTGCAATGACGTCTGTCTGTGTGTCTGTTAAAACTTAAAATTAAGGGTAGTTTACTGAAGGGCAAAAAGAGAAAAAGTCGATTTTCTCAATATCGGCTCTAACGATTTTGATTAAATTTCATTTTTGAACATAAATAAATATTCCAAACAAAATGGCTACTCTGATTATTTCGGCAAAATCGTTTTAAGGGCTCCGGTCTGATGCGTAAATTAACATTTTTTATAATAGCTCCGAAACTATTTGAGATATGAAATTACTTAGCATTACAAATATGTATATATATTTATAATACAAATATTTTATTCGAAACATATTTTTATAAAATCAATAACTTTCAATATATACGCAATTATATATATATTTTTAACTTTTTGGGCATTAAAGCTTAAGTATTGCGATCGTAAGAAAAACTAACCTGAAATGTTGATGGATGTCGACGTCTCATGACCCCCCGAACCCTTAAAAATAGTCTTTGCAATGCCGTCTGTCTGTGTGTCTATTAAAACTTAAAATTAAGGGTAGTTTACTGAATGGCAAAAAGAGAAAAAGTCGATTTTCTCAAAATCGGCTCCAACGATTTTGATTAAATTTCATTTATAAACATTAATAAATATTCCAAACAAAATGGCTACCCTCAATATTTCGGCAAAATGGCTTTAAGGGCTCCGGTCTGATGCGTAAATTAACATTTTTTTAAATAGCTCCGAAACTATTTGAGATATGAAATTACTTAGCATTACAAATATGTATATATATTTATAATACAGATATTTTATTCGAAACATATTTTTATAAAATCAATAACTTTCAATATATACGCAATTATATGAATTTTTTTTAACTTTTTGGACATTAAAGTTTAAGTATTGCGACCATAAAAAAAAACTAACCTGAAATGTTGATGGATGTCGACGTCTCATGACCCCCCGAACCCTAAAAAATAGTCTTTGCAATGCCGTCTCTCTGTGTGTCTATAAAAACTTAAAATTAAGGGTAGTTTACTGAAGGACGAAAAGAGAAAAATTTGGTTTTCTCAAAATCTGCTTAAACGATTTTGATTAAAATTCGTATCTAGGCGTTGATTAAGATTATAAATAAACTGGCTATTTTCATTTTCCTATGAAAATGATTTTTAGGGTACATTACAGAAGCGTTAATTTTCGTATCTCCACAACTATTGGAGAAACTAAACAACTTATCATTGCAAAATTGTAGGACTATTAGAAATAAAAAACTTTTATTTGACATATATTTTTATAAAAACAGCAGTTTCTGTGATATTTGCAAATATATTAATACAATTTTGTGAGCTTTAGTTGTAAACATATACTACTTAAGTCTTAACGCAATAATACTCCAATGCCATAGAGTAATTAAATATAAGTAAGTATCTAAAAAAAGTATGTTATTTTTCCTTAAATCTCTTAGGAGAAATGTTTGCATAGCAATGATCTATCTCCATTTTAGACTCAATAGTCAATATTTACATTTTTTATTAGTCAAAATGTATAAATGAATAATTAAATATCAATGCGATGACTTGAAGATCTGCAACACCTTTTAAAATGTTAAAATTTTAACCAGAAATCGAAATTTTAATACGATGTGTATACCCTTGTGGAAGACATTAAACTGTTTGAAATGCTCTTAGGTGGACAAAGATGCGCCTCTTTTCTCATTGATTCTATATCATTGTATATTATTTTATGCGTGTTCTTATGTGGAGTGGTGATGATACAATGTACATTATTCCGTTCAGAAATCTTACGAGTTTATAGAAAGAGAGAGAAAGTCTGTGCGGTGTGCCGTACCATTTATTTATTAACTTTTTTCTCACCAAATGGAAATAAATGGTACGGCGCACCGCACAAACTTTCTCTCTCTTTCTAAAACTCGTAAGATTTCTGAACGGAATAATGTACATTGTATCATCACCACTCCACATAAGAACACGCATAAAATAATATACAATGATATAGAATCAATGAGAAAAGAGGCGCATCTTTGTCCACCTAAGAACATTTCAAACAGTTTAATGTCTTCCACAAGGGTCAACACTTCGTATTAAAATTTCGATTCTAGTTAAAGTTTTAACATATTATAAGGTGTTGCAGAACTTCAAGTCATCGCATTGATATTTAATTATTCATTTATACATTTTGACCAATAAAAAATGTAAATATTGACTATTGAGTCTAAAATGGAGATAGATCATTGCTATGCAAACATTTCTCCTAAGAGATTTAAGGAAAAATAACATACTTTTACTTTCTCTCTATCTTACAGGTAGAGAAAGTATTGTGATCGTCAAAAAAATCGAACTCGAGATTTTGATGAATTTTGACGTTTCATGACTTCCTGAATCCGAAAAAGTGGTTTTTGAATTTCCGTCTGTCTGTCTGTCTGTCTGTCTGTTTGTACCTCCAACTAGAGCCTAAACTATTTTACCGATTGAGCTGAAACTTGATATCTAGGGTTTTCATAGGGTTGCCCCGAGGGGTTTTTGGAATTGGATATCTACCCCTAAAATTAAGGGTAGTTTACTGAAGGGCAAAAAGAGAAAAAGTCGATTTTCTCAAAATCGGCTCTAACGATTTTGATTAAATTTCATTTATCAACAGAAATAAATATTCCAAACAAAATGGCTACTCTCAATATTTCGGCAAAATCGTTTTAAGGGCTCCGGTCTGATGCGTAAATTAACATTTTTTATAATAGCTCCGAAACTATTTGAGATATGAATTACTTAGCATTACAAATATGTATATATATTTATAATACAAATATTTTATTCGAAACATATTTTTATAAAATCAATAACTTTCAATATATACGCAATTATATATATATTTTTAACTTTTTGGGCATTAAAGCTTAAGTATTGCGACCGTAAGAAAAACTAATTTGAAATGTTGATGGATGTCGACGTCTCATGACCCCCCGAACCCTTAAAAATAGTCTTTGCAATGCCGTCTGTCTGTGTGTCTATTAAAACTTAAAATTAAGGGTAGTTTACTGAAGGGCAAAAAGATAAAAAGTCGATTTTCTCAAAATCGGCTCTAACGATTTTGATTAAATTTCATTTATGAACATAAATAAATATTCCAAACAAAATGGCTACTCTCAATATTTCGGCAAAATCGTTTTAAGGGCTCCGGTCTGATGCGTAAATTAACATTTTTTATAATAGCTCCGAAACTATTTGAGATATGAAATTACTTAGCATTACAAATAGGTATAAATATTTATAATACAAATATTTTATTCGAAAATATTTTTATAAAATCAATAACTTTCAATATATACGCAATTATATATATATTTTTAACTTTTTGGGCATTAAAGCTTAAGTATTGCGACCGTAAGAAAAACTAACCTGAAATGTTGATGGATGTCGACGTCTCATGACCCCCCGAACCCTTAAAAATAGTCTTTGCAATGCCGTCTGTCTGTGTGTCTATTAAAACTTAAAATTAAGGGTAGTTTACTGAATGGCAAAAAGAGAAAAAGTCGATTTTCTCAAAATCGCTCCAACGATTTTGATTAAATTTCATTTATAAACATTAATAAATATTCCAAACAAAATGGCTACCCTCAATATTTCGGCAAAATGGCTTTAAGGGCTCCGGTCTGATGCATAAATTAACATTTTTTTAAATAGCTCCGAAACTATTTGAGATATGAAATTACTTAGCATTACAAATATGTATATATATTTATAATACAGATATTTTATCCGAAACATATTTTTATAAAATCAATAACTTTCAATATATACGCAATTATATGAATTTTTTTAACTTTTTGGACATTAAAGTTTAAGTATTGCGACCGTAAAAAAAAAAACTAACCTGAAATGTTGATGGATGTCGACGTCTCAGGACCCCCCGAACCCTAAAAAATAGTCTTTGCAATGCCGTCTGTCTGTGTGTCTATAAAAACTTAAAATTAAGGGTAGTTTACTGAAGGACGAAAAGAGAAAAATTTGGTTTTCTCAAAATCTGCTTAAACGATTTTGATTAAAATTCGTATCTAGGCGTTGATTAAGATTATAAATAAACTGGGTATTTTCCTTTTCCTATGAAAATGATTTTTAGGGTACGTTACAGAAGCGTTAATTTCCGTATCTCCACAACTATTGGAGAAACTAAACAACTTATCATTGCAAAATTGTAGGACTATTAGAAATAAAAATCTTTTATTTGACATATATTTTTATAAAAACAGCAGTTTCTGAGATATTTGCAAATATATTAATACAATTTTGTGAGCTTTAGTTGTAAACATATACTACTTAAGTCTTAACGCAATAATACTCCAATGCCATAGAGTAATTAAATATAAGTAAGTATCTAAAAAAAGTATGTTATTTTTCCTTAAATCTCTTAGGAGAAATGTTTGCATAGCAATGATCTATCTCCATTTTAGACTCAATAGTCAATATTTACATTTTTTATTGGTCAAAATGTATAAATGAATAATTAAATATCAATGCTATGACTTGAAGATCTGCAACACCTTTTAAAATGTTAAAATTTTAACCAAAAATCGAAATTTTAAAACGAAGTGTTGACCCTTGTGGAAGACATTAAACTGTTTGAAATGTTCTTAGGTGGACAAAGATGCGCCTCTTTTCTCATTGATTCTATATCATTGTATATTATTTTATGCGTGTTCTTATGTGGAGTGGTGATGATACAATGTACATTATTCCGTTCAGAAATCTTACGAGTTTATAGAAAGAGAGAGAAAGTCTGTGCGGTGTGCCGTACCATTTATTTTAGATACTTATATTTAATTACTCTATGGCATTGGAGAATTATTGCGTTAAGACTTAAGTAGTATATGTTTACAACTAAAGCTCACAAAATTGTATTAATATATTTGCAAATATCTCAGAAACTGTTGCTTTTATAAAATATATGTCAAATAAAAGTTTTTTATTTCTAATAGTCCTACAATTTTGCAATGATAAGTTGTTTAGTTTCTCCAATAGTTGTGGAGATACGGAAATTAACGCTTCTGTAATGTACCCTAAAAATCATTTTCATAGGAAAATGAAAATAGCCAGTTTATTTATAATCTTAATCAACGCCTAGATACGAATTTTAATCAAAATCGTTTGAGCAGATTTTGAGAAAACCAAATTTATCTCTTTTCGCCCTTCAGTAAACTACCCTTAATTTTAAGTTTTTATAGACACACAGACAGACGGCATTGCAAAGACTATTTTTTAGGGTTCGGGGGGTCATGAGACGTCGACATCCATTAACATTTCAGGTTAGTTTTTTTTACGGTCGCAATACTTAAACTTTAATGTCCAAAAAGTTAAAAAAATTCATATAATTGCGTATAGATTGAAAGTTATTGATTTTATAAAAATATGTTTCGGATAAAATATCTGTATTATAAATATATATACATATTTGTAATGCTAAGTAATTTCATATCTCAAATAGTTTCGGAGCTATTTAAAAAAATGTTAATTGACGCATCAGACCGGAGCCCTTAAAGCCATTTTGCCGAATTTATTGAGGGTAGCCATTTTGTTTGGAATATTTATTAATGTTTATAAATGAAATTTAATCAAAATCGTTAGAGCCGATTTTGAGAAAATCGACTTTTTCTCTTTTTGCCCTTCAGTAAACTACCCTTAATTTTAAGTTTTAATAGACACACAGACAGACGGCATTGCAAAGACTATTTTTTAGGGTTCGGGGGGTCATGAGACGTCGAAATCCATCATCATTTCAGGTTAGTTTTTTTTTACGATCGCAATACTTAAGCTTTAATGTCCAAAAAGCTAAAAATATATATATAATTGCGTATAGATTGAAAATTATTGATTTTATAAAAATATGTTTCGAATAAAATATTTGTATTATAAATATATATACATATTTGTAATGCTAAGTAATTTCATATCTCAAATAGTTTCGGAGCTATTATAAAAAATGTTAATTTACGCATCAGACCGGAGCCCTTAAAACGATTTTGCCGAAATATTGAGAGTAGCCATTTTGTTTGGAATATTTATTTATGTTATAAATGAAATTTAATCAAAATCGTTAGAGCCGATTTTGAGAAAATCGACTTTTTCTCTTTTTACCCTTCAGTAAACTACCCTTAATTTTAGGGGTAGATATCCAATTCCAAAAACCCCTCGGGGCAACCCTATGAAAACCCTAGATATCAAGTTTCACCTCAATCGGTAAAATAGTTTAGGCTCTAGTTGGAGGTACAGACAGACAGACAGACAGACAGACAGACAGACGGAAATTCAAAAACCACTTTTTCGGATTCAGGAAGTCATGAAACGTCAAAATTCATCAAAATCTCGAGTTCGATTTTTTTGACGATCACAATACTTTCTCTACCTGTAAGATAGAGAGAAAGTAAAAATGAAAGAATGCATAAAAGATACAAAAATGATTGTGATATAAAACATGAAGGTAGGTTGACTAATACATAATATCAAAATAGAGATATGATCTGAACTTGTTTTAAGAGTTGACATTTCTTTTGAAGATTTAAGTTTTAACTTCTCTATGCCCAATATTTTGTACACTTGCCTGTTGGTGCTAGTAAAAAAGAAAGAATGTCACAGCATAAATGATTAGTTACTAAAGGGTTGTAATTAAATGCAATTAAAATTATTTTAACATTTTTTACCGCACTCACCCCGTTTGCCTTTTTCCACCCTGTCTACCCTTCTTAATCATTTTTACCCTTTTTAACACTTTCATTATTTTAATCCATTTTACTTGTTTATCCTTTTAAACATTTTTACCTATTTTCAAATTTTTTGCCCTTTTGCCTCGTTTAAATTTTTTTACAATTTTTATTTCTTTTACCTCTTTTAACATCTATACCCTTTTTATTTGATTTATATTTTACTTTTATTACATTTTTACCCTTTTTACCTTTTCTTCCATTTTTGCTTTACTGTACCCTTTCTGCCTTTTTTTTTGACATTTTGGTCCTTTTTGACATTTTATCAATTTTGCCCTTTTGGTCTTACTGTCCCTTTTGATTAAACTTATATCTAACCATTATTGCCTTTTTGCCTTTACTTTTATAACCCTTTACATTAAGATGGCTAAGCACCGGATGAATATTTTATTGTAGATAATGTTAAAAAGTCGTAAAAGAAAGGACATAGAAGATAAATAGAGTAAAAAGAAGAGATCTAATCAATTTTTAAAGAAAGGGGTAGGAGGGATCGACATAAGTAAAAAGGCTAAAAAGTTTAAAATTGATTAAAAGGTTATACACATTAAAATTATAAAATTCTGGCCTTGAGTTGTAAATATTCGTGCCCAAAGGATAATATTATTTAAATTTCAGATCTCTGCTTGTGATAGATAGCTCACAACGCTCATGACAACAGGGACACTCATCATTTTATTAATATAGATACGATAACGTCCCCCCCTCCCTTTTTATATATACCTATTTAAAATTTGAAATTATCAGCCTTTTTTTGGTTATTTGAGGCAATCCCTTAAACTTCTTACCAAGTTTAAATTTTATACCACCCTATAAAGTTATTTTTTCTGTTAGATTTTAAAGTTCTGAATCTCCCTCTCTATTTGACCAACTCCAAATTTAAAATCTCAAATTTTAAGACCTGTTTGTTTATTTGCCTACCTGAAAAATTTCAACTAACTACCTTTCCTAAAAGGCTATTTCTATATTTAGACACACGAATACTCCCAAATTCCCAGATAAGATTCACTACCCCATCCTTTTTCAAAAGTCTCATTTTGAAATATTAAATGATAAGACTCTTTTGGTTATATGGAGCAGCCCCTTAAGCATCCAGCCAAGTTTAAGTCTTATAGTCTTATACCAACCTTTACGTTATTTTATCTGTGAGTTTTTTTTAAGGTTTTGAAGCTCCTTCTCCCATTTCACTTACTCCAACTTTGAAATCTCACATTTTAAGATATGTATGAGTATTTACTTGCATACCAAATTTCACTTACTCTTTATATCTTTCCTAATAAGTTTTCTATATCCAAACCCCCAATACCGCCAAATTTGCACTACCCCATTTTGAAATTTTCCATGTTTAGATTTTTCTGTTTATATAAGGCAATCCCTTTATAATCCTGCCCCAAAAAATATTTTCGTTTGACGTCATATTTAAACGGATAACTAGTTTTAAAAACTATTTAAAGTGCGTACATTGCTTTATATATGTTCAAAGAATGTCCCTTCCAAATTTTGTTAAAATTATACTTCAAATTTGGAAGTTATGGTGGAACAGACGAAGAGATTTCCAAGCGGTTGCCATCTTTAGACGGGTAGTTGGATAAAGAAAATACATGTCCATACATTTCTTTGAATAGGTTTACTTAATTTACCTGCCAAACTTCGTTAAAATGGATCAACGTATTATATATTTATCATGGAACAAATATCTGAACAAACAGATGGAGGAAATGCCAAAAGTTGGTCAAAAAAATTGTAAAACGCTATTAAAGCTTACAGCAAAAAATATTAATGTTACGATGTACCACACAGACTCTCTCCCTCTTTTATCTTAAATAAGACATTTACTAAAACTAGTAAAATTTGTGAAACAGAGTAAAAGGTCCATACATAGCTGTAGAAACACTACACTAAAGATCATAAATGAAATTATATACACTTTACGTATGACATACTCTATGGAATTATGAACCAGGGATACTGTTGCAGAAAAATTGAGAAAAGAGAAATATCTTTGATTCTTATGCTCTTAGGTGGACAAACTCATTTTCAAAGACCTGAATTAAAAAGTATTATAATATATATAATTTGCGTGTAGCTAAGAAATTATTGGTTTTATAAAAATATATTTTAAATAAATGATTTGTATCATTAATAGTACTAAAATTGTATAGTGATAAGATATCTAGTATCTCAGAAATTTGCGGATAAATAGTGAATATTATAAAATTTAAGTGTCTAGATTTATTATTATTATTGTTATTATCAGCACCACGTCGTACTACCCGTTCGGGTCATACGCACTTACGCTAATGTGTAATCGTAGGGTGATTGTGAGATGAAATGGAGGACCTACAGTTTAACGTGGGATCCGAACCACGGTGGAGGCCTGGCATTCCTCACATTCACAAGTAGCGATTAATACACGTCTTGTCAGAGGTGAAGGAAGGGTTAGGCAATTAGATAAATCTGTGCCAGGACCGAGATTGAACCCCGCACCCCCAGCACAGAAGCCCAACACCTTAATCCTAAACCACCAGGTCACCTTAGTTAAAATAAATTTATCAAAATCGTTAGAGCGATTTTCGAGAAAATCGATTTTTTCTCTTTTTGCCCTTCAGTAAACTACCCTTAAATTTAGGGTTGGATATTAATTACAAAAACCCCACGACCTTATGAAAACCCAAAATAGCAAGTTTTAGCCCAATCGGTAATATAGTTTCTGCTCTAGCCTGAGGTACAGACAGACAGACAGACGGCATCACGAAAACCAATTTATCGGTTTCAGGGGTCATGAAACGCAAACATTTATCAAAATCTCGAGTTCGAATTTTTTGTCGATCACAATACTTTCTCCTCGAAGTGACAAAAATTAAAACGATTTGTATAAAATGTTATTAATATTAATAAAAATTGTTTGTAATTTATAAAAGGTTATTTCTACGAAAACTCCACAATATCAATTTGGATAGCAGGGTGAACACGCATTCAAATAGTGAATCCTCGTCAACGCCACTCGGAATGGAACCAGGGTCTTTGTGGTTGGCAAACATAGCTAGTTAACAGCGGTTACGAGCCCCGCACAGATTGATGTGACCCCGTCCCCCTGTACCCTCGTGTAAGCGTAGCTGATGGCTTACAGAGCGAGTTCCGCTTACAACAGTTTCCACTACATTAAATACACTCTCAAGTCGCCCTACTTCTTCTCACTGGGATTAAGGTTTTTTTTTTGTCTGCATTTTTTTTTTGTTTTGTTTCAGCTCTTGTTCTCTCTCCGTGTGTGAAGGAAACTACGGTTTACTTAGCACAGTGGGAAGCCGTTCTCGAGACGTCATCTTTGCCAGACACTTGAGTCGTTCTCGGTTCGAGCCTCATGATCGTGATAATGTGTTCGATATCAGAGAGAATTTTAAGTCTGTTTTTTAAGTTTTTACGATAACAGGCTGTGGTTCTCTTCATCTGTTCGTGTCTCTAGTGAATAGTTTCCCCTTGAAGTTACCGATATGGATTCGAACATAAGACTGCTGAAAATCTATTTACGGGTTAGTCCATTATTAAACCGAAATTATTGTCACATTTTCGGGGACAGTCATTCTAAATTCCCTGATGATAGATGACAAAGCTAGCTGCCAATCAAATGATACACTCTGTTTACCTTGAAAGGTAGCAGTTCATTCCTTGATATATTACACTATGACCCTATCTTATAAAATACGCCATAACAGAAACGTGCAATGTAAGCTTACTACTTTTCAGGCTAAACAGTGTGTACATAATACATCTTTTATTAAATTTATTTCTATTGTGATATTGGACTGTTCCAATAAATAGGGTCGAGTGTTGAAATCTACCGCTTTGTATGAAGATATTCAAATACATTCAAAGCCAAAAGTTAGTAAAAATAGTAGAAATAAGTGAGGAATAATCATCGCTACTCGTGCTGATGCAATTTTATATTTAAACTTTCTAGCCACTGACCAAGTTAAAACATCTTTTATTTATCTATATAAATTTAAAACTGCATTAATTTATCTAACAAATAAAAACTCCATGTCATCAGCAAGTAATCGATTCATACCAACTGAGAAGACACCATCATTTGGCAAATATAGTGTCAACTTCTGCAGCTAGAGTTTGTCATGTGTTCAGCACAATGAACCTTCCAGCTGTTAGTCCCAGTTTTCTAGACCCCCGCCAATATTTTTTCATTCAAGTAACTCCTCATTTGTCCTCGCAAGGCTGAAGTGAACCCGTTTCAGATCCACTGCCACATAGAAAACCTGGAAGTGCCGGATATCGAACCCGGGATATCTGGATCAATAGCCACGAACTCTGAACACTAGATCACAGAGGTGGTCAAGTTATTTTACAAATAGTGTACAAAATAAGTCGGGAACTATACCCGAAAATCGAGGATGAATGCTCATCTTTTCTTAAGAGTATGACATAAGGAATACGATCGTAGGCCTATTTATATTTTAGTAGATAACACGGTTTTGTGATAGTGATAGCGTTTTATTTTTTTGTGCACCGTATCTTACTGCCAGTATATTCATATTCACCCTAATAGGATTGGGATAATAAAGGTTGAATTTTGTAAAAATGTACCAGTAATTATGTGAAGGGGAAGTGGGAAAAAAATATTCAAGGAAAAACTACTCTCGTTGCACCCAGCCAAGAAGAGATCTCCTAATTGGCCATCACCGACAACCCAGACTAGATTATCCTGACATAAAGGTGTGGTTGTTGTGGACGCTGGAAAAGGCCAGCATTTTTTGCAGTTTTTCTAGCAAAATATTTGTTTGGTCAAAATAAATAAAATATTACTTCAGTTTAAACATATAGTTTAATTTTATTCACACGATGATATCAGCATTTCTTTAATATCTGTCAAGGGTGTCCTGGAATTTAATGACTAATTTTCTTCTCCATTTAAAAAGTTTCTCATTTAAGGCCACTATGCTCATGACATATATTCAAGAACTGTTAATATCAACATGTAAAGAAAATTAAACTATGTTTTGACTGAAGCAATATTGTATTTATTTTGGCCATAAAAATGTTATGTTATAAAAACTACAACAACGCTGGCCTTTGACCACGAATTTTTTTTAACAAAAAATATTTATGTCCCAAATAATTCAAATATTGATTCAGTAAATAGATATATTTAGTTTAATTTTTGACAATTAACAATTCTCTGAATATTTGCTATCACCATAATGAAATTTGAACAGGATTTTTTTCCCTCTTACTTTAAAGAATTTTGGTTTGTTGCTGCAATGCTCATGACCAGTGTTTTAATTTTTATGAGCAAAAAAGAGCTATAAAATGAACTATAATTTCTAAAATACGAACTAAATTTTTTTAATTGACCTAAAATATGAACAAAATTTCGTATTGAATGCACACAATGAAATCAAACATGCACTTTACAAATGGAAAATAAATCTTATATATGCAATGAAAAGACATTAGTAAATAAACTCTCTTATTCTGCTAAATATAACATTGATTTACAAAATTATGTCAAATGCTACCCTATCCAGTTTACTGGCACTATCTCACCAGTAATATATGTTTTACAGTCATACAAGCAAATAGGACACTCTTATTACTTGTATTATCGCTTGATTTCAACACTTGTGTAACTGGACCCTTGGTGAGATGCAAACTTAGGGGTCCCAGGTTCTAATCCCGGTTAGTGCCTTGGGTATCTTTCCCTCCCGGTCATATGTGCCATACGGAAAAAAACCACTTGTGTCCAAAAACATTTTTTTTAACAATTATAAAATATTTATAGTATTAAAAATATACTTATTCAACATGAATACCATCACATCTCAATAAAATGGCTAAAAATTAAATAAAAATGCCTTAAAATGAGCTATAAAAATATACGTTTAACAACCAGGGGATTATTAACAGAGTACATAAAATTTGACAAAAAAAAAAAGATGATATGTCATCAAAGTACAAGGCCCTGCTAAATATTCCTGACTTATATTATAATATTATTATTATTATTATTATTATTATATTACCGCGTCTTACTACCCGTTCGGGTTATACGCATTTACGCTAATGTGTAATGGTAGGGTGATTGGGTGATTGTGAGATGAAATGGAGGACATACAGTTTAACGTGGAATCCGAACCACGGTGGAGGCCTGACATTCCACACATTCACAAGTTGTGATTAATACACATCTTGTCAGAGGTGAAGGAAGGGTTTGGCAATCAGATAAACCTGTGCCGAGACCGAGGATTGAACCCCGGACACCTATCACAGAAGTCTGACACCTTACCCCTAGACCACCAGGTCACCCCTGACAAATATTGAATAATTCTTAAAACAAATATGTGTAGAAAATTAAATAAAACATTTCCATTGAAACAAAATTTTACAAAAAAAAACTTCTCTCATAAAAACTGCAAAAAATATTCACCTTACTTCCCCTCCAACCACATATAAACACAATGTGTTTATAATTATTTGTCTTTTGTCATAGCATGTGGGAAAAAAAATTCTTCTTCACTTAATAGTTATGGAGAATAATAAATATTTGTTTAAAAATACTTTTATATAGCAGGGTAATTTTAATGTGTCGCTGTTTCTTCAAGGAAAGAGTTAAAGCAACGTTCAATGGCTGTCCGGCGGAAGGAAGCAAGAAGGATTCCGGGGCAGCAGATGACAAAAAGGGGGCAGTGAAAAAAGAGAGGGTGGGTGGTGTGGTAGTAAACAAGTATTGCAGAACAAGGCTGGCGTCATTTGGGTCTTGAGGGTGAATTTCCTGAAATGGCTTCCCACTCTCCTTCCACAAAAATGCAGGTAGACTACCTCTAAAATAACTGGCCCGGTGGTGTAGTCAGTGCACTTGGCTACGATCCTAGGGGTCCTGGGTTCGATTTCCGGCTGGTGCCTTGCGTATTTTTCCTTAAAGGAGAAATACCCCAATGGTCACCAGGGTTTGTTTAGTTAGTCTTATTTAGATTTAAGTGTTTCCACTGGTTTCAGACCCTCATACTCACTAACTCCATCACCTCATCTCATCGGGATGTGTAAAGAATCTCCAAGGAAAGGATAGTAAAATTCGGGCGTCCCCTGGACACCGTTTCATTAGTACCAGCTAATTTTCCACAAACGAGCTACAGATTGATATATTCCAGGCGCACAATATGATTATATTATATCTTTAAAATGCTTTTTTCCTCATCCCTGTCCCATTCGAGTAATTATCATATAGGCCTATAGCCTTAAGAGGTAGTAAGATGCACTGATAAATAAAAATTAAAAACTATCCTAATCCAAAATACTATTGAACTTGGATCACTGCCCTTTGGTGACAATCAAGTATTAAGAAGTATATGCATTATGCATTTCTTATGTTTCATAAAAATTCTCTATTATTTTAAAATGAAACTATTATATTTTAAAGAAAATTAGGTGGTTTATTTTGAAAATATATTTTATTAATTCTTAACCCTCTTTCTAGGTAAGAGGGGAAGTAATTATTATTGAGGAGTTATTGAATTTTATGAATAAATATAAGAGTTATAAATGAAAAATTATCATAATTAGAGTAGAGGAACAGTGGGCTATTGCGTAACCTTTGATATATTTGCAGCATCGGTATCCAAAAATGTTGCCAGTTCTCAAAATAATTGAGATACACTTGAAAGAAGTTTAAGGTTTGAATTTCATCCGGAGGCACTGGTAAATTTGACACTTCCATTCTCTCTCGATAATAATGTGAATGAACTTCCTCTAAAACTACCCTCTTATATACACCCTTCATACTACGTCACTAATAATTCTTGTATGTAACGTAATATGTATTTTTTCACCTGCTTATGTGGCCGCATGGTCTAAGGCGTCACTCTCACAAAAGACAGGACAACCTATAGCAGGGAGATCGGGATTCGAATCTCGTTCGTGTGGACTAAGGGTGTTTTTTTTCTAGATGGTTTTCAACTCTACATCCACGCAAATGCGGATACACTTCCTCTAAATCCAACCTTCCTCATCTCAAGCTCACCAGCGTAATTAGTACATTTGCGTATAATTTTAACAGGTGGTTAAACACGGTAATAAAAAAAATTTAAAGTACAAATAAAATAAAGTTGTGTTAGTTAAGCCTATGTCTGTAAACTCTTCAAACTGTGGCTACCCCTGTGACTCAGGATAAAGAAAGTGAAAGAGGAAAGGGTGCGTAACGCGCGGACCGCGAAAAGAAACGCGACTACTCTGCTCCCTCGGGATAGTAATAATATGCGGAAAGGGAAATGGCCGGGGGCTACATGAATATGTATAGGCCTACATTTGTGTGTGTGTGGCGGTTTGGTGTTATTACGAGACTGCTGCAGGTTTCCAAGATCTACTTTAGAGACATGAAGAGGGCCCGAGGTGGGGGCGGGTATGTAGGGGGAGAGCGTACGATTAATTAAACACTGGGTGCTGGAAGAGTGGGTCGGAGCGCCACAGAAGGAAGTGAAAAATCTACGAAGTTGACACGACGCGTTGGAGGGGATGTACAGTGATATTGCATAATTTTCTGAAAATAGGAGAATGGTTGTTGGGGGGGGAGGGTGAAGTAGGGGCGTGCAATTGGAAGTTTAGACATTACTTTGATTTATTTGACTTGTTCTGTTGTGAGCATTCTAGAGAAATAAAAATAGTATTTGATGTTTAAATTTACTTCCTAAGAGTGTACACACTAATATCATTTATAAACTTAAAATTTGTATATTTTTTTCTAAATATCACTATACTAGCTGAAGCCCTGAATTACGTACCCACCCCGGGTGGTTATTAATTCCAACCCAGTTTTAAATAAATTTAAAAAATCTAATCAAATTTTAAAACTACAGCTTCGAGGTGCATATGTTTGTGCACAAGGGCTATACATTTTTAAATTTCAGATCTATGTTTATGGTAGATATCGTGCAATGCTCATGACAAAGAGATAAATAAACTATTCATTTTATTAATATAGATAGATATATGCATCTGTATTTACTAATTTTATTTTATCATAAGCTGCTGATTAATGTATATATCATTGTCGCTATTTAATGCAATATTATAGTTTCAATTAACTGTCCTACTGACAATGATAGCAGATTAAGGTGGGAGTGTAGGGAACACGAGTAAAGGTAAGTAAGTTTGCTGAATTTTTTTTTATAGAAAACTTATTTGGTCAAAAGAAATCAATAGTTTCTTCAGTAGAAACCGATTTTAATTCTCTTCACATGATTATATCAACAGTTGTTGAATATCTGTTATGAGCATGATGACATTATTTAACAAACTTTTTAAATGAAAAGAAAATGTTGTTATCAAATTTCAGGACATCCTAGAAAGATATTCAGGAAATTTTTAAGTCACCATGTGAAGAAAATTAAACTCTATGTTTTTACTGAAACAATTTTTATTTATATTGGCAAAGAAAAGTTTTATCATAAAAACTGCAAAATCACTGGACTTAGATCACGTTCTCTTCCATCCCACCTTAACAATGATAAGTTATTTCAAATCTCAAATAGTTGTAGAGATATGATCCAAACTTAATATTTCTGCCTTTTTAAAATACCCTCATATTCATTTTATTGGGGAAATGAAAATTTCATTATAATTTTTAATGTTAAACAGTGTCTATATACAGAATTTAATCAAAATCGTAAGATCAGATTTAAAGAAAATTGATTCTTTTTCTCTTTTTTACCCTCATTAAACTACCCTTAATTTTAGGGTTATATATCTAGTTACAAAAACCCCTAGGGGGATCTTATGAAAACCCTAGATACCAAGTTTTAGCCTGATTGATAAAAGTGTTTCGGCTCTAGTCCGAGATATAAACGGCATCGCGAAAACTACTTTTTCGGTTTCAGGGGGTCAGTAAACGTCGTACATTTATCAAAATCTCGAGTTTGATTTTTGTGATGATCAAAGTACTTTCTTCTAGAGGTGTTGAGAGAAAGTAAAAAGTTGTTAGATAAAAAATATATTTAGCTCAAACAGACCATGTTAATTAAAAATATCTAAACAATTTGAAAAATTAACAAAAAAATCAAAATAAGAGAAAGATTACACAATAGTATTTTTTAAATGATTTTCCATCATTTTTATCCATTTTTTATATTTGTTTTTCCGTTTTACAAGTACTTTGATGCGTTTGAATATTAACCATAGATTTTACTTTTAACAATTTTTTGACTTCAAAAAAATAATCGCTAAGTATATTTATGGTAACTAAAAAAAGTTTCATTTTGCGTTTTTCTTAGTCTGACTTCTTGTTTTATTGTAAGTATTTTGAGTTTGTGACAATATTTTGATTCAAAAATACTATTTTTGATAAGGTTTTATTTTTAAATGCAAAGTAAAAACTCCAACTTAAAGATGAAAGGATAAATTATAAACAAGCTCATATATTCTTTTTACGTTCTCATTTTATAATCTTAAATAAAACCATCTTTATTTTATTCAAATTCTTACAAATGTTCTTATAAATGAAAACCAAAATATTACCCTACTCTTTTCATGTCCTTCTACTTTCTTTCTGTCATTTCTTCTGACAGTTTCGATCCCATTGCCCCCTTTTTTTTCCATCTTCTCTTTCTCTTTCTCCTGAAATCCCCGTAGCGCTTGTCATATCCACCCCAACCATACTCCTATTCCATTCACCATCAAACCTTGAAGCTTGTTTCACAACTCAACTTCACAATAATTATTTATCATCTTCATTGATGTTCTTCGGGGACGTGTCTTTTCTATCCTAAGATTTGAAATATTACTCATATTTAAGTATTTGTTTATTTTTAAAACAAATTTAGTAATTCATTGACTAACAAAGTAGCTTAAAAATTAATTAGATGGCATTTTATTAGAAAATTTAGCTGGATAAGATAAAGGGATCAGGGTTTAAATATCTGCTATAGGTAGTTTTATTTAAAAAAATATTTAAGACCGATATTTATTAGTCTTTGTACCCAGACTAGATTTACCCTATTCAAATGTGTTGGGTATTGATAGATTTTCTTGAGAATGAAGGCTATAGTAGAATTCTTGTGGGGAAAAAAGGCTTTTTCAGAAGGATATTCGTAAAAAAAATCAGGCTATATTTAAACCTAGTGCCAATTCATATACATAGAGAGGTTGCATATGAATTGAAAGTACTGAGTATGTGGGAAAAAGATCGCAGTGGAGGTCAAGAAAGTGATGGGAGAAGCAGATAACAGTAAGTGTTCACGTGATAGGAGAATAATGGGAAAAATTAAAGGAGGAAGAGTGGTGGAAGGATAGAGGAAGATGGAGGCATTTTACTAACTTGACCCGGCCACAAGCTGAAAACAGTTGATGATGATGATGATTGCAATGTTATTAGTTGATTTTTAATGGTTCGTTTTTAAGTTGATTTTCTTGTCTCGTTCTTTACTTTTGATTATTTGTTGATATTTTCATGATGCTAAAAACATTACTACAATTAAGATACTCCCTTCACGGTATGAATTACTCTCGAAAGGTCTTTTCTACCAATATCCTACTATATAATAGTTTCTGTTAGGAAAGGCCTCGAAACAATCTACGCTGAAAGATTATATTATAGAGACACATATATTGGCCTTAGAATATGTGGTAACGCACCTTAGTTTCGATTCTAGTAAAGAAAAATTATTGTGGCTAAATTTGGCGTCTAGCCTTTCACAGCTATAAATTGACGATGGTAGACTATGATTTGTATGTTATAGAAATATGTTAGTCCGTCAGTGATGTGCTGATATATAGTCTAATAATTTGGTTTAGCATGTATACGTTAAATATACATTATATATTAAAAAAAACTATTTAGCTTAATCATCCTTGTGATTAAATGTTGAGTGAAGGTAACTAGCACCTGTCTAATCTGATTTATGCATTAAATTGTAACTTATGTGAGTTTGTGCTACATGGTTCTATTAATATTAGCGCAGGGATTTGATGTTTAGTGAGTAATGCGCTGTTGTTCTAGTTAAGTTAGAATGTAAATACTACACTTTAATTATATTTAGCCATACGATTAGGGATTACACGCTAATTAGCCTAAAAATGCATAATAACCTTTATGTTTCGTGCCAATATGGGTTCATTCAAATCACTGCATGGACAGAACAGAAACGCATGTGCGTGAAGCACTCTTCAGGCATCCAGAAGCTGCTCACCATTTTGAAAAATGATCCTGACTCAACGTCAAGTAGACGAGGGAAACTTGGTTTTGACTTTTTTTCCTCCTCTGCCCTCCCCTTCTCTTTTACGTCCTTATTTTGCGTTACTTACTTATCCCTTTACTACTTCTTGCTCGTGACCCGCTACCCCATACTCTCCCCATCACCCCACAACCTTGTTTCATGACGTCACAATATACTTCAGATCGCGATCGTAAATCCGTTTATTACCGTTTGATCTGACATTTGTCCGATGGTTTGATTTGTGTGTGTGTGTGTGTGTGTGTTGTGTGTGTCAACTTATATAAGCCCCCACAAGTATTTATACTGACGTAAGTTATTTACCTTCGTAAAAGTACTTTTTTTGTGTTTACCTAATTACTTTCATTACAATATAGACTATAGTAATCTTTAAATAAATATTATTTATGTTTTAATGTTTTACATTTTATTCTGTGTATTTAGTGTATACTTCATAAACTCAGGGCCTTATTGGTCGATTACTTTTAACTAACCGAGAAAGGTTTTTTATCAGATTTTTTTAGTGCATTTTCTGAGCAAATCCGATTATATCAAAACTTGATTTGCAAACTAACTTAATTCTTGAACAGAAAGAACACCTGGTTTTAAAGTCATTACTTCATCACCGTGAAAAGTAGTTTTGGTAACAATATCCTGCTTCGATGGTTAAATGGTCTAAGGCATCACTATCGCAATAGAGTGGACTCTTAATAACGGAGAAATAGGGGTTTTAATCCCGATCGGGTGTAATAATGGTGTTTTATCTTTAATAGTTTTTCCATTTTTCTTCCTCGCAAATGCAAGTAGATTTCTTTTTGATTCAACCCTCCTCATCATCATAATCAACATTAGCGTAATTAGTACATATGCGTATAACTTGAACAGATATTAAAATTCGTAGATAACTTTTTTTTTCCCAAGCGATGTATTTTTCAAAGTGGTGGTAATACAATTCGAGGTTTTAAACACCTCCAATAAATGTTTGGTTAGCAAAAATAAGGCTTAAAGCGTTGATCTTTGAGATATTTGCTTAGTTCTAATCCCAGCTATTCCAAAATTTCTTAGGTATAACGTGATACAAAATATGGATAGGTGATAGTAATTAGGAGTCCTCTACAATCGCGATACCAGCTGCTAGTAGTCCTTATCATGCACCAAAATCCTAAAACTACAAAAGTTTAAGGGCTCACCCAAACCAAAGCGGGAGCGTAAGTGGAAAAGTTGCGGGACATCTAACAGATGGCGGGAAATTGGTCCGTCCATACCAATGCTGCGGCACCGCCCGCGGGAATGATGGGAACTTGAGAGGCTTCCCACCTGGATGAGAAATCAGAGTGTTCGTTCTGAAGCAGACATAGAAATCAGAATAAGACATAGAAATGTTTTTCATCAGCTAACAGCTGTGGCATCAAAGTATGCCACTCTTCAAATTTCAACCGATCCTTGTTTATTTCGTGGACCCATTGCCTACTTTTCCATTCAGTGTTCCTTAGCCATAGCCAATAGAAGCAAAGTTTCCTTGTCATCACTTGAGGATCATATCACCACTGAAGTACAGTAAAAATTGACGTTACTTGCCTAAACATGTTTCAACTCTTGGCGGGACTCTCCCGTACGATCACATGGCGGTCGAAATTCGGATCCTGCCTCCTTCGTTCCCGCGACATGCCCGCTAACGTTACCGTGTTGGTTTGGGTTCCCCTTTAGGCCTATAACTCGAACAAGTAGTATGAAACGGTGCTAAATAAAAATAGTTTATATGCTAAAGCACTCAATACCTGTACCAAGATTTTTAATTTCTGGGCATTGTGTTGTATCCATTCAAATTAAAGCTATTTTATGCATCATAAAGGATTGAACAAGCGATTCCTATACTTGTTGTTAATTTATCTAATCACTTGACGGTGAGAATGATCTCAATTATTATTTTTTAATAATTTTACCTTATTACAACTAAAAAATATTTGTGAAAAACGTTAATTATTTTTTTAATAAAAATGTTCATCGGGAAACCAAAGTTGGCAACATTGTCGCCAATTAACTTGTCATACCCACAGCAGTTTAATTACTTTTCTTAGTAATTTTCTTCAGCTTTTTTTTACTTTCTCTCTATCTTACAGGTAGAGAAAGTATTGTGATCGTCAAAAAAATCGAACTCGAGATTTTGATGAATTTTGACGTTTCATGACTTCCTGAATCCGAAAAAGTGGTTTTTGAATTTCCGTCTGTCTGTCTGTCTGTCTGTCTGTCTGTCTGTCTGTCTGTCTGTCTGTCTGTCTGTCTGTCTGTCTGTCTGTACCTCCAACTAGAGCCTAAACTATTTTACCGATTGAGCTGAAACTTGATATCTAGGGTTTTCATAGGGTTGCCCCGAGGGGTTTTTGGAATTGGATATCTACCCCTAAAATTAAGGGTAGTTTACTGAAGGGCAAAAAGAGAAAAAGTCGATTTTCTCAAAATCGGCTCTAACGATTTTGATTAAATTTCATTTATGAACATAAATAAATATTCCAAACAAAATGGCTACTCTCAATATTTCGGCAAAATCGTTTTAAGGGCTCCGGTCTGATGCGTAAATTAACATTTTTTATAATAGCTCCGAAACTATTTGAGATATGAAATTACTTAGCATTACAAATATGTATATATATTTATAATACAAATATTTTATTCAAAACATATTTTTATAAAATCAATAACTTTCAATATATACGCAATTATATATATATTTTTAACTTTTTGGGCATTAAAGCTTAAGTATTGCGACCGTAAGAAAAACTAACCTGAAATGTTGATGGATGTCGACGTCTCATGACCCCCCGAACCCTTAAAAATAGTCTTTGCAATGACGTCTGTCTGTGTGTCTGTTAAAACTTAAAATTAAGGGTAGTTTACTGAAGGGCAAAAAGAGAAAAAGTCGATTTTCTCAATATCGGCTCTAACGATTTTGATTAAATTTCATTTTTGAACATAAATAAATATTCCAAACAAAATGGCTACTCTGATTATTTCGGCAAAATCGTTTTAAGGGCTCCGGTCTGATGCGTAAATTAACATTTTTTATAATAGCTCCGAAACTATTTGAGATATGAAATTACTTAGCATTACAAATATGTATATATATTTATAATACAAATATTTTATTCGAAACATATTTTTATAAAATCAATAACTTTCAATATATACGCAATTATATATATATTTTTAACTTTTTGGGCATTAAAGCTTAAGTATTGCGATCGTAAGAAAAACTAACCTGAAATGTTGATGGATGTCGACGTCTCATGACCCCCCGAACCCTTAAAAATAGTCTTTGCAATGCCGTCTGTCTGTGTGTCTATTAAAACTTAAAATTAAGGGTAGTTTACTGAATGGCAAAAAGAGAAAAAGTCGATTTTCTCAAAATCGGCTCCAACGATTTTGATTAAATTTCATTTATAAACATTAATAAATATTCCAAACAAAATGGCTACCCTCAATATTTCGGCAAAATGGCTTTAAGGGCTCCGGTCTGATGCGTAAATTAACATTTTTTTAAATAGCTCCGAAACTATTTGAGATATGAAATTACTTAGCATTACAAATATGTATATATATTTATAATACAGATATTTTATTCGAAACATATTTTTATAAAATCAATAACTTTCAATATATACGCAATTATATGAATTTTTTTTAACTTTTTGGACATTAAAGTTTAAGTATTGCGACCATAAAAAAAAACTAACCTGAAATGTTGATGGATGTCGACGTCTCATGACCCCCCGAACCCTAAAAAATAGTCTTTGCAATGCCGTCTCTCTGTGTGTCTATAAAAACTTAAAATTAAGGGTAGTTTACTGAAGGACGAAAAGAGAAAAATTTGGTTTTCTCAAAATCTGCTTAAACGATTTTGATTAAAATTCGTATCTAGGCGTTGATTAAGATTATAAATAAACTGGCTATTTTCATTTTCCTATGAAAATGATTTTTAGGGTACATTACAGAAGCGTTAATTTTCGTATCTCCACAACTATTGGAGAAACTAAACAACTTATCATTGCAAAATTGTAGGACTATTAGAAATAAAAAACTTTTATTTGACATATATTTTTATAAAAACAGCAGTTTCTGTGATATTTGCAAATATATTAATACAATTTTGTGAGCTTTAGTTGTAAACATATACTACTTAAGTCTTAACGCAATAATACTCCAATGCCATAGAGTAATTAAATATAAGTAAGTATCTAAAAAAAGTATGTTATTTTTCCTTAAATCTCTTAGGAGAAATGTTTGCATAGCAATGATCTATCTCCATTTTAGACTCAATAGTCAATATTTACATTTTTTATTAGTCAAAATGTATAAATGAATAATTAAATATCAATGCGATGACTTGAAGATCTGCAACACCTTTTAAAATGTTAAAATTTTAACCAGAAATCGAAATTTTAATACGATGTGTATACCCTTGTGGAAGACATTAAACTGTTTGAAATGCTCTTAGGTGGACAAAGATGCGCCTCTTTTCTCATTGATTCTATATCATTGTATATTATTTTATGCGTGTTCTTATGTGGAGTGGTGATGATACAATGTACATTATTCCGTTCAGAAATCTTACGAGTTTATAGAAAGAGAGAGAAAGTCTGTGCGGTGTGCCGTACCATTTATTTTTTTTTTACTATTACTGGTGTGACTCTTTTTCATCACACTAACTCAATTACCCTATGTTAGAAGTACAAAAAGTACTCCCAATATCATATTTCTTATGGGAATGGACGATTTTAGGGCTTTAAGCTCCAAAAATTATCCATAGCGTAAATAACTTAAAATTGTATTTGTTCAACCACAAACGAATATAAATAAATTTGTTGAAAAGACTAAATATATTTACCTATAAGCCTACCCCTCAACTTTAATATCAGAACTGCTACAATCAGTGTAAAAATGTATTGCAAATAAGATAATTTCATAAACATTCATACCTTTTATATTTATTTAGCCTGAAATTTAAGGTTGTTAATAGTATATGAACGTTATTGCTATCTTTCACCTTAAATTTGGTGTTGGCCATATTTTGAAATAACAAACCATTACCTAAATATAAAGGTACATTTTAAAAAATTAAATAATAAGGAACGTTTTTGGAGTGGTGCAGGAAAAGGCGGGCATCAGAATTAGGGAAAAAATTTTGAGATACATGAAATTTCTAAGGAAGCAGACATTACAGCAATAATAAGAAGCAAAAGAATATATTGGTTTAAGGTTGAGACAAGTTTTAAGAAGGGAGAAGGGAAATATAAAACAAGTACATCTAGGAATAATCTAAGAGAAGAAGGCCACTGGGGAGACCGAAGCTCAGATGGGGTGTTGGAGTAAGGCGTGACCTAAGAGTACCGGATGCAGATGAGAGTAATGCTGTCGACAGAAAAGCGTCGAAGAAGATAAAGAGTGAGGCTATGAACCGTTTGCAACTCAGATGCCCAGCGAGGTAAAGGTTAAGGTACAGTTGGACGTCTGCAATGCATTTAAGTGATCTAATAGGTGGCCTTCTTAGGGCCGGTCTTATTTCTACGGGCTAAATATTGCTATCGGGAGGTTAAAGTTAGCAACCAGTAAAAGGTTATCAGCCACTTTAATATTTTACTCGTTTTATGAACTGAACTTATCTGCTGGATAGCTATCCGTAGTATAATATATTTTTTATGTAGAAAATGCAAGGTTGGTACTGTTTTTACTGGTGCGCGCATGCGTATAAGCACAGACGCTACCGCTACAACCTAGCGAGTGGGGAGAACGTTCAACATTTGTTAAATAATGGCGGCTAAACGAGTGCAAGTAAAAAGGGGTGTCACGTGTGCGCAGAAGCTAAGATATCGTGCAAGTAGTATTTTCGGTGTCTCCCAAAATGTGGATCATAGTTGGGTACAACTTTTACATAATTTCATTTATTGTACTCAGATTTTGATCTTATATAAATATAACTCTACAAATAGCTTGTCAGTTTATATAAAAGTGTGAATTAAATGTTCTAACTTTATATAGTTAGAGCCCGGGCCTGTGCTTACTAAACACGTGAAACAAGATTTTAACCTAAAAACAGATTCTGATAAGCGAAACCTCACTAAAAACAACACGTCACTATGGCAACAACCATTTTAACTTTCAGATAAAAGTTATCAGGTACTTAAATCTCCTCATAAAAATATGATGGATCAATACATTTTATCTGGCAGATAAATGCCATCTTGCAGTCATAAGACGCACTTTTAACTTATCCACCAGATAGAAATATTTATCTACCAGATTAATATTTATCTAAGAGTCATAAGACCAGCCCTTAGTGCGGAAGGCCTACGACAGCTTGAATTTGAAACACGATGGCTACTATCATGAAATGTCACAGATGATAACTGTTGCGAAAACTTTGACAAGAATCACAAGATGATTGTTTTGGTGAGGTGGAGTGTTTCCAGGGTAAGCTTTCATTGGATATATATCAAGGAACATACATTCCATGTGAGATATGTAGAGCCGTTGTCTGGTTGGTCAATTGGGGTTGGAAGGAGGGAGGTCAGGATAGCTCATGGATACCATTTTAACAAGTTTTGCTTGCCCTGGCAACACTCCACTCCACAAGGCGATACGACACGGAATTGATTTGATATATCTTGGTAAGAAGGTATTTTAATGTTTGACACATTATTACATTTTATGTTAGTTTTTCTATCCATAATATATTATTGGACTTGAAGAGCTAAGATAAATAATAACATACATATTTAGCAAAAGTTTACTTTATTATTATTATTAGCACCGCGTCTTACTACCCATTCGGGTTATACGCACTTACGCTAATGTGCAATGGTAGGGTGATTGTGAGATGAAATGGAGGACCTACAGTTTAACGTGGGATCCGAACCACGGGAGGCCTGGAATTCCTCACATTCACAAGTTATGAATAATACACATCTTGTCAGAGGTGAAAGTAGGATTTATCAATCAGATAAATCTGTGCCGGGACCGAGGATTGAACCCCGGACCCTCAACACAGAGGTCTGACACCTTACCCCTAGACCACCAGGGTTTAATTTAAATCAATAAACAAATGTTTGTAAACTTTCATTGATTTACATGTGAAATAAATATACCTTTCAATTGTGATTACATTAACTATAATTGTATATGTAAAAGGCACGTACTTTTCCCGTTAATGAAGTGTATCAATATTTTTATAACATTCTTCGGTGTTCGTTTAGTCTAAGTTTGAAGTGTCACTTTCGCAATAGATCGGATTGACGGAAATGGGTAGATCGGGGACTATAATAATCCAGTCCGATTTTATAAGAGTGTCATTTGTTTCCAATAAGTTTTCTCATAATCACTCTAGTCAAACGTATGTACATTTTCTCTAAATCTTACTTTCCTCATCCTTAATTCAATGTGTGGATAGCCCTAACGACTAGTTAGACTCGTTGAATAAAATATATCTATTTAAAAAAAAGTTCATATATTTAAGTCTGGAACGATGGTTGGTGGAAGTGGACGTGAGAAAAGGTAAATGTTTTTGCAGTTTTTATAGCAAAAATTTTTTTTAACTAAAAAAATTAAAATATTGCTCCAGTAGAAAAATGGAGTTTAATTTTATTCCCATGGTGACCCCAACAGTTCTTAAATACCTGTTATGAGCATAGTGGCATTGAATGAAAGACTCTTTAAATGAAGAGAAAAAGTTGCCATTAAATTCCAGAACAGATGAGACAGATAGGCCGATGTCGAGTCTGTCGAATGTCATAAGGAATAAAATAATTTTCCTTTTTTTTTTGTCAACATGTCTCACCCGTTCGGGATAAACGCATATGTAATTATTACCCTTGTGTTTTAGGGACAAGGAAGGTTGTATTTAGAGGTAGTCTACACGTATTTGCGTGGAGTGAGAGTGGAAGCACATTATGGGGAAAAAAACACTCTCAGTACAGCAACCGGTATCCAAGCCCTGAAATCCCCGTCACTGGTAGTCCAGTATATTGCGAGAGTGACGCCTTAGACCATTCATCCAAGCGAAGAATCAGGTGAGGAATAAACTAAAAGTGCCCCAATGAGTGTGGGCTTTCTCTGTGAATACGATGGTCTCACTAGAAGGTAGACGAGGACTCTTCCACAAAGTATTCCTCTGTTTCCTTCCACCGTGACGGATCCGACATCACCAAGGTGAGTGAAGGGTCTGTAAAAGGGGGTGGGAACCAAAACACGCCGTCTCCTCTTTGCGCCTTGCATCTTGGGACACTCACTTAATTTCAGGCAGGAAATGAGGTGCTCTAGCCAAGCACGCAGCTCTTATCCACCTTCTTTATTTTTTTTATTTTGGTTCAATGCATCTCTTTTGACCTAAAACACATATTCACACTAACGGGATTAGGAATGGAAAAATGTACCTACGTTTTAGTAAAGGGAGGTCTGGAAACCATCTAAGATAATAATAATGGTAGCTCAGTTTGTGGAAAGATTAGCCAGTAAGTACTAACGTACTGTTTCCCAGGGTACGCCCGAATGTACTAATCGCACAATATCTCCGTGAAAGCTCTTTCTATGTTTCGATGAGATGAGAGGATGATGATAGTGAATATAAGGGTGTGGAGCTAATGCAGATCTTAACCTAACTTAAGCATAACCAGCCAAACCCTGGTGACCCTGTTAATTATTCCCCTTCCAAGAAAATACCACGTTACCATCTGGGAATCGAACCCTGGATCTCTAGGTCAACAGCCATAGCTTCTGACCACTATACCACGAAGCCTTTCACCATCTAAGAAAGCCAACCCTCAGTTCAACTGATCTGAATTTAAAACCCAACCTCTCCGTCACCAGAAGACCAGCTTATTGCGAGAGCAACGCTTTAAGCCATGAGAATCATCGAGACGGGTACCTTCTTACTAACCCGAATTTATCGCTTTTACTTGTCTTTCTCAGTACTTGTTGAAATACTAATCAATTTGTTCTGATGTAGAAGGACGTTCCTCCAGGGAATTAGCTGGAATGAACCTTCTCTGTGGTTGAGTAGAAAGGAGATCAACTAAAAGCAAAGGAGATTTAGTTTATATTTTAGCTAATTTCTAAAGTGTTTTTTTTATTTTGTGCACCGAATCCTACTACTTCTCCGAAATATTCACATTACTATGATATTGCAGTAGGGACGAGGCAGATATAATTTAAATAAAGTGTAAATACATTTTGTGTGGATGAATATTTGGAAAACATTTTGTGAAAACGCATAATCAGAAAGCCCACGATTGTATGATATTCAAACTCCGATCGCCCAACACCACATAATGGCTAGATGCATAGATTTATTCATCTTTCCTCATACAAATAAATTATTCTATTTAACAAGATAAAAACTGAAAATTATTATATAATTGATGATCGATTTTGAATCTTCTGGACTGCCATTACCATAAAAGATACCGCAGTTTGAGGATATTTTACTTCAAGTAATCGTCGGTCTTGAGAGCCCTCTTACGGCCAATTAATCGCTAGATTAGATACAATATCACGCTCGAACCAAAAAAGTTTCAAAACATGGGTTTTTACATTTTTCAAAATTGAAAATATAGAGATTTGCATCATTTTAATAGTTTCCATTTTAGTATAACTATCTCCTAGTTTTGTAAAAAAAATATCAAAATATAGTAAAATTGTTTCACTAATCTCATTTTCACTAGTTTAAAAACACAGCAACAGAAAACTTCATCACGCTGTGACGTCTGACTCTAGCTGTACTACTTAACTGAGCTCAGTTATATCCCTGATCTGAGACAAGCTGTTATCAATCAAATTTCACCCCTAAAATCACACTAACACTACACTAGTGCTCAAACAACACTGTCTCGTTCTTACATAGTACCCTATAGCTCAATCGAAAAGCTTGTGTTAAAGATAATGCACTCAGCTTGTGACTCTAAAATGAAAAAACTAGTTTTTGTGATTGTGTAATATAACTATTCAAATGTCTTAAATGTAACTTATATCTTATAAATTAATTTCAAAGATTTTTTTAAATACAAAAAAACTAAAAACATTTATTTTTAAGGTTTTAAAAATTAAATTATGTGAAAAAAATCAATTTTGGATTTTTTTTAAAAATTGGACTTACAGAGTTCTGCTTCTTTTGCATTTAACATGGCATCAAATATTAATTACAATACATTTCTGTACTTAATTTGTCAGTAATTTATTTGTAACAGTTTTAGGCTATGTTAACTATTCAATCTAGACCCTATCAATTACTTTAAACACCTAATGCAGTACTTTAAAAGACTAGGTAAAAACAATCAACAAGTTAAAAGTTATTATTTATTTGGAGTATTTGATTCTAAACATACGGATTAAATATGTAAACTAATTATCAAATAATGTAATCAATAACAACACGGCTAGTACTAAATAACCAACCCTAGGTTCCAGGATAGTTACTGCTTGGTGGGACGAGCCCGTCTACAAAAAGTACAAATCTTTCACAATAATTAGTCACCGTCATCTAAACCAGGTACTCTACACTTGTAACAGGACACGTTAACCATGTAGCCACGGTTATGGGTCGACAGGAGTATTCATATGTTATTTACCGTTATTTACCGTTCACCGTGAGGATTCAAGGCCATATTCAATTTATATTGAATTTGGCCTTAACCAACATTAGAAAATGACAAAAACATTTTGCGTGTTTGTAACTTTCAATATCTGCTTTGTTTGATTAAAATATCAACTCTCTAAAAAGATTTGGAATTAAAATAAATGGTACGGCACACCGCACAGACTTTCTCTCTCTTTCTATAAACTCGTAAGATTTCTGAACGGAATAATGTACATTGTATCATCACCACTCCACATAAGAACACGCATAAAATAATATACAATGATATAGAATCAATGAGAAAAGAGGCGCATCTTTGTCCACCTAAGAACATTTCAAACAGTTTAATGTCTTCCACAAGGGTCAACACTTCGTATTAAAATTTCGATTCTGGTTAAAATTTTTACATTTTAAAAGGTGTTGCAGATCTTCAAGTCATCGCATTGATATTTAATTATTCATTTATACATTTTGACCAATAAAAAATGTAAATATTGACTATTGAGTCTAAAATGGAGATAGATCATTGCTATGCAAACATTTCTCCTAAGAGATTTAAGGAAAAATAACATACTTTTTTTAGATACTTACTTATATTTAATTACTCTATGGCATTGGAGTATTATTGCGTTAAGACTTAAGTAGTATATGTTTACAACTAAAGCTCACAAAATTGTATTAATATATTTGCAAATATCTCAGAAACTGCTGCTTTTATAAAAATATATGTCAAATAAAAGTTTTTTCTTTCTAATAGTCCTACAATTTTGCAATGATAAGTTGTTTAGTTTCTCCAATAGTTGTGGAGATACGGAAATTAACGCTTCTGTAATGTACCCTAAAAATCATTTTCATAGGAAAATGAAAATAGCCAGTTTATTTATAATCTTAATCAACGCCTAGATACGAATTTTAATCAAAATCGTTTAAGCAGATTTTGAGAAAACCAAATTTTTCTCTTTTCGTCCTTCAGTAAACTACCCTTAATTTTAAGTTTTTATAGACACACAGACAGACGGCATTGCAAAGACTATTTTTTAGGGTTCGGGGGGTCATGAGACGTCGACATCCATCAACATTTCAGGTTAGTTTTTTTTTTACGGTCGCAATACTTAAACTTTAATGTCCAAAAAGTTAAAAAAATTCATATAATTGCGTATAGATTGAAAGTTATTGATTTTATAAAAATATGTTTCGGATAAAATATCTGTATTATAAATATATATACATATTTGTAATGCTAAGTAATTTCATATCTCAAATAGTTTCGGAGCTATTTAAAAAAATGTTAATTGACGCATCAGACCGGAGCCCTTAAAGCCATTTTGCCGAAATATTGAGGGTAGCCATTTTGTTTGGAATATTTATTAATGTTCATAAATGAAATTTAATCAAAATCGTTTGAGCCAATTTTGAGAAAATCGACTTTTTCTCTTTTTGACATTCAGTAAACTACCCTTAATTTTAAGTTTTAATAGACACACAGACAGACG